>QNUK01000271.1:27500-332500 GCA_013621035.1 Clarias magur | reverse complement strand
TAAAAGTCCTAACTGTACTGCACTACAGCCTCGTTACCTCTCCTCTTCCAGCAGGGGCCCTCACGGACGGAGTAGGAAAGCTCGTTGAACTCCAGGTCTACAGCCGAGCGCTGGGGCAGGTGCGAGAAGCACTGGACCTCTGTGATAAGGTTCTCCGGGGGTGTCGGGATGGCGGCATCCGGAGGGGCTTCCCCTGAACTCTTGGTCTCCTCCATGGGGATGGAGACTGACTCTTGCTCTGAGGTGTTTTCATCCATAACAGTAATCTGTACAGTTGAGAGACACTGTGAGAATGTGTTAATCACATGGTACTCCTGCATTTATACTTTCGGATCTTTTCCCTGTATTATTATTTTTTTGTTTTTTTTTGTTTGCGTTTGGTTTCACTCATTGCCATTTCCCCGGTGTAAATATGCTATAATATGTTCACAATGGCTTTATAGGTATTTAGCCCCACCCACCTGACCTGACTTTTTAAAGTTTTTTTTAGCTGAACTGAATTACCTGGGGTTTAATGTCTTTACTCGTCATGACACGTACTATAATACTGAAAAAGGTGAAATCAATATAGTTTGCACAATGAGAACAATTAATTATGTAACTAAAAAAAAAAAAAACTACTGCTTGTACCAATAATGATTTAGTTGGGTTCACAAGGGGGAGGGAGGACTTTTGCAATACTTTTACAAATTTGGGGTATGTCCCAACACTGATTGGAAGCCCCTTGTGGTAATGTGGTACATTTCAGATCTACACCAAGTTCTTGCTCTGCGCTAGAATCCATCAAAGATGGTCACCATGTTAAGTCTATGGGACTTTTGGCTTTTGCCTTTGACTATGGGACCCCTTATAGAAATCGTGTTAAGGACTCGTTCCCAAATAAAATTTTACACCTCTTTCATGGGTCTAACATGATTAGCATGTCGCTAGCAAGCTAACACGATGCCAATAATATTGGCATGATGTTAAAAGGATTAAAATTTTGCTAGCGTGATGCTAACATGATTAGCATGACGTCACGACGATTGGCATGAAGCTAATATGATTAGCATGTTGCTAACGCAACGCTAGCATGACACGCAGGTCGCTAGCATGACTCTCGTGTGATTAGCACGTTCCTAACATGATGCTAGCATGACTCTCGTGTGATTAGCATGTTCCTAACATGATGCTAGCATGACTCTCGTGTGATTAGCATGTTCCTAACATGATGCTAGCATGACTCTCGTGTGATTAGCATGTTCCTAACATGATGCTAGCATGACTCTCGTGTGATTAGCATGTTCCTAACATGATGCTAGCATGACTCTCGTGTGATTAGCACGTTCCTAACATGATGCTAGCATGACTCTAGTGTGATTAGCATGTTCCTAACATGATGCTAGCATGACTCTCGTGTGATTAGCACGTTCCTAACATGATGCTAGCATGACTCTCGTGTGATTAGCACGTTCCTAACATGATGCTAGCATGACTCTCGTGTGATTAGCACGTTCCTAACATGATGCTAGCATGACTCTCGTGTGATTAGCACGTTCCTAACATGATGCTAGCATGACTCTCGTGTGATTAGCACGTTCCTAACATGATGCTAGCATGACTCTCGTGTGATTAGCACGTTCCTAACATGATGCTAGCATGACTCTCGTGTGATTAGCATGTTCCTAACATGATGCTAGCATGACTCTCGTGTGATTAGCATGTTCCTAACATGATGCTAGCATGACTCTAGTGTGATTAGCAAGTTTCTAACAAAATTTTAACATGTTGTAGCTCTTAGCTACCAGCATGTAGTTATTAACTGCTAGCATGTGAAACATGTGTCATGCCGTTTATTGTGCAACTGGCAACCCGTCTGAGGTTAAGAGTGCTGCGTTCCGATCGGTAAGTAGTTTGTGAGAAGTGCACTGCACAGGGAACAGGAAGCACACTTTAAAGTACACTTCGGCATGGACACAGCAATCGGCACGCCGCTGCTCTTTCTGTGATATCCCGGATGTCAAGAATCTGAATTTAGTCGACCTGAATTTGTAAGATTGGAAAATAATGAAGATTGTATTTTTAACACGTGGAAATATTTTTGAACTGCAATTTAGTAACTTGAATATTTTTTTTTCTTTTAATTTTAAATGCTTGAATCACATTTTCATTTGAAATATGCAACCACAATAAATTGCAGTGGCAAAAATTCTAACATTGTAAATGCTCTTGTAAATGCTCCAAGGATATATATATATATATTTTTTTTTTTCAATTCAGATCAAATTGCAATGCAGGAAAAAAAAAATCTAACATTTTTATTGCAACAAGTTTTTTTTTTTTTTTCAGTTTATGTAATTCAACCTGCTGTTTTGCTTTGAGGAATTGTGGCACTGTTATACGTCCATACACACCATCATGTTAAATTTTTTGTGAATGGAAACTTAACACTTAAACAACAATTATAGCATAACATAAGTTACTGTTTCTGAACACTATAGTAATTAAAACAAATATCTAATAACTCAGATCCAAGTGTTGATCAGTCCGTACGCGGTCTGCTCCCCTACTGAGTGATGGATACTGATGATAGCCGGCCAGTGAGCCGTTCTTGAGACATGGTTGATCTCAGATATGACTTGATCAACTTCAGTTTTGAAAAGCTCCTCTCTGCTTGAGCTACAGTCACTGGAAGAGTAAGTGTAATCCTGAGAGCAGTCCAAAAGTTGGGGTAGATCTCCGACAAATCCTTTTCATGAATAAAAGTGATGAGCTCAAGGAGCGTCATGGTTTTTGATGGCAGGGGAGGGAAGTTTTTGATTTCATGCACAAGCTCTCTACTGTCCAAATCAGAGTTGCTCTGCCAGCTCCTCATCTGTAAAGCTAGAAGGTTAAATTATAGCTCTGTGTTTATAATATTGTAAATGAAATGTGCGCCGCTATTTGTAAGAAAGTCCAGGTGTTTAGCCCACCACTGGATGGATTTCCCCTCCTTTTGGGAGAGGTGAACTTTCCCCCGTGCCCCGTCCCCTCCGCTCCCCTTTCCGCTTCTCACAGCTTCAGTGCGGCACCTTTTCAGCAAACGTGCACAGGGGCGCGTTACGAATTAGGAAAGAAAATGCAGATAGTCAGAAGTGGAGTTTAAAGATCTTTTGTACAAGTGATGTGCACTATACTGTATCTTCCCTCAGCTGAGGCATTTGTTTACAGATAGACGGCCTATCCTCCCTATACACCGCACTGCATTACTCTTGTCAAAATAAAATTACTGTAAATGCCAAGTTTTTTGTCCTTCACGTATTTGTGTTGGCTCACTATGTTTTTTTGTGTTCTTGAATTAACTTCAATACTTTATTATTGTGGGTAAACCGTACACGACCGCGTTAATCCGTGCACATTTTATGACTTGGAAGTCGATCATTTGAAATTTACAATAGTTAGTCTTCTCATGCGTAACTTTACACACACATGATCATTATTTTTTAATTACAGGAACTTAATCAATACCAAGTTTCTTAGATGCTCTTCAAAACAATTTACGGATAAATATTTTCTTATCCAGCTTGATGCAGGTCCACAGTGTCAAGATTTTACTCAATTAAAAAGTCAAAAAGGGACTCAAAGGAAAGGTTAAAAAGGCGCCACTTTTAAATTTACTCAAGAATAAAATAATTAAAAACAATTTGACTGATTAATTTTTGTTCCATATATAAAGCTGTCATGAAATGAATACAATTAATTTTAAAGCAATTATGCAATTTTGTCTTAAACATAATTACATTTCCTGGCTATATATGAATTATTAATAATAAATAACACATAACTGTAAATACCCAAAATTGACCATTACCTAAAATATGACTTTCTGTCTAGACGACTTGGAATCTATTTGACTACTACTTCCAATCCTCTAACCTGGCATTAGAAATTCCTAAGGAATTTATATGCTCGCCACAAAGAGGGCCTCTGTTATCCAAAGACATTGAGGATGCAAAAACCTAGAGGGATCTTTGATATCTCAAAGCCAATGTCTCAAACTTTGCTGAAAATTGGGTAATAACTTTGTGTGCAGCGTTTTATTGAGTGACATTATATTGTGACATCACACTGAGTGACATCATAGTGCGATGCATTTCTTTCCAGCATCTGGGGATTTTTGGAGATCTAAACATAAAATCCCCCCCCCCCCCCCCCCCCTACACACACACACACACACACACACACACACACACACACACACACACACACACACGCAATCTCATTTACATATTACAATTATAAACACTTGTTCTTAGATATAAACATTTGCTTTTCTATGTAAACAATAACAATAATGTCTAGACAGATTCTTACTTGATTAGACTTTTACGAATTATTGTCAAACACACATATGACTGCGCACATAACACAAAAGAAAAAAAACAAAGAAGTAAAATCTTATCCAAACACCTTTTGTTGCAAAATTCTAAATTCCAAAATGGCACAAGTATGCGCGCACACACGCACACACACGTATGTATATACATGTTTAACCGTATTTACCTTAGTAAACCTTACCTTATAACAAAAACACGAGTAAATTGTAATCCAAGAGCGTTTTTTTGCTGGCGTCTCCACACTTTATAGATGCACAAAGGGTCCTCTGGTTACACGTGTTGGGAACAAACCATGGTGTTTTTGGTTGTTTCTGTTACCAGATAACATATAATATGTATATATATATATATATCTCTCTCTCAAACACAAATATGTAAGAAATAATCAAAACAAGTCGTGTTTCCATGGTATTCGTGATGCGCATTACTGTGTAACAGTCCGTTGTTGCGCAATAGACTTGCTTCAGCACGCACACACACACACACACACATACAGATAACTTCCTGCGTTACTGTACATATTGGAAGAGATTCAATAGGCACATCATACGATCACGTGGTTTTATGGTCGTCTATCATTGTGTTTCTGGCACGGATCCGTGCCACTCGAGTTCTAAAGGTTAAAACCCTTAGACTTCTGCCGGTGTTTTGGGGCCCTAAAGAATTTCTGACATCCTGGCATTTATGTATTTTTCACTTATTTATGAACATATAAAGGACTAAATTCTGAATACACTGTATTCAGCACAAACTGGAGTACAGTAATATGATACAACAAACCACAGTCATAACATTTGTGTACAAGACTTTTTTGACCTGGGTCTTGTAGTCTAGAGGTTTGACTTAACAGAAAAGGATATATTCATTTACATTGTCTGAGACACTTTTTATTTAGAAGTGTCGTATGCGAGGAGGTGTGAATGATCATGAATAATGTTGTAATTCACACATGGGCATTTTCTCACTGGGGTCCCAGAACCGTTTCCGAGCACACTTGGCCCTGGGACCAGTTGAATTTTTTTCTGTATGCATACAATCATTCCGTGCTCGGGAACGAATCCCTGGACCGATAGATTGCAGAGGTGGTCTTGGGAACGAGAGGAAAAAATAAACAATAGGATAAAAAACCATCCAGTGTGATCGAGTCGGAACCCCTCTGACCCACGGCAACATCTACCTTCATCATCGGAACCGGACAGCGTGGAGCCTGGTCCAGCAGAGAGCCTGCGCGTGAGCGGTGAGTTCATATTAAATACTATTAACTCCTGTTATTAACACTGTTAGAGAGAGTCTCATATTATCAGCACATCTCCAGGTAATTGTCTGTGGATCTCGTGGTGACATTCAAATGTATATAATAAGATCTACAGGATGATCCTTTCACATGAGACCTCTGACAGCAGCACAAGACCAGATAGCAACAGAAGAAAGAGACGAAACCTGACGTGCAAGAGCAGGAGACTCATAATGCCTGCATGAAATCTCGAATTTTAATGTTTACATTTTTCAAATTTTTGACAGCGACTTTTCTGTTCCAACACTTGCTTCAATTATATTTTACTCGAATAATTTTTCATAAAACATTTTGCACTCTAACCAGTACTTTGTCTCTATTCCAAATCACCCACACATCTTGGATTTTACAGCGTACATTTATTTTCAGAAATACACTATAAACACACGGCACACAAAACATGTTACACTAAACACTGATGCATGAGGTGAGGTTTCAGGTGCAATAGTTTCAGCACATCAGCTAAGTTTGAAAAGCTACACTTAACAAGGGAAGGCGAAAAAGAGCACAAGCATCTCTCTTATAGGAAGGTTGTCTTCTTGATAGGAGAATTTGGCAGCCATTCCTGGTCTCTCCAGGTCACAAGCACACGCTGCCATCACACACCAGACCTCTCCTGAACCCAGATGATCCTGAGGAGAACAGAAGTACATGATTAGATATTTATTATATGTATCTATGCTATTCGATTAACTTTACAGCATGCATTATATTTATTTGTAGCATTTCTTGTATTTCACTGTACTTGACTGTATCACTTGCATTTCTTTTTTCGTTCTTTACATTTGTATGATTATTTCACGGTGTATATAAACACTATATCTTTGTAAAAAAAAAAACTAAATATTTAAAATAAATAACGCTCTTGTGCTATGAAAAAAAATTGATGTTTAATGAGCACTTTTTTTAATGTCACTGTGGAAATCAGAAGAGAATGTAGACAGGAGCTGGTTCTTCACTTTACAGAGTAGAGTTGTAAAATCATTCCTCACTGTCTCGTGCCGTATCCGTGCAGCGCGAGCTCATTTCACCCTCTGAGCCGCGCGACAGATGTGTCAGTAGATTTTCCGTTCATTTTCTCACCAAAAAATATATATATATTTTATATATATTTAATTATAATTATTAAAAAAAATAATAAAAGGTGTAACAGTTTATAATAATGATGGGTCGTTCATGAACTCTTGGCTCTTTTTGAACGAGTCTTTAACGTGACTCAGAAGAACGAGTGGCCTCGGTGAGTGATTCGTTCAGTCTCTACTGGGCGCGCATGCGCAAATCATCGCAGAACCTCCGTAGGTTATGTACAGGAAACAGAATCGAACGGTCCTCAACGAATCTTCCCAGTCCGAGTCGTTCGTTATTTCGTCACGTGACTCCCACAGAACGCTACGAAGCGCAATAGATTCAAAAGAACGAACGACTCGGACTAGATATGATGGTGAGCTGCTGCTCATTCTGTTTATAATACGCCATTAGCTGTATTGTAATATTTTAATTACTGGAACCGTAGCTAAAATTTGTGTATGTAGACGTGTTGGGGGTCTGTTTATTTAAAATGTAAACATTTTTTTTTTCTGTTCAAAAGAACGAAATGAACTAAAATAACTAAAAAAAAAATAAATAAATCGTTCATTTTGACGAACGAGATTCAAAGAACCGAGTCACTAAAATGATTCAAACTTCCCATCACTAGTTTATGACTCGCGGTTTCTTCTTCTTTTTCATTTTGGACAGCAGAGAACCAAACTAACTCTCTACCGCCACCTGCTGTTTCCGGTTGTGTAAACATATTTATGGTATAAATATGGCCGTGCAAAATACAACAATAAAAAAAGGGTGTTAGGCTTGTAAAAGCCCACCTTTACACCCTATACACAGTCGTACATCTTTGTGCCTCTCTTGAAAAGCAGTTTCTGTTCAACTGACATCACAAGTGAACATCGCATACCTGGTATTTCCATGGTGTTTTCTGCTGATTACCATACACTGCTTTACAATACACACAGACCCTGTGACCAGCAGTGAAAACATTCCCGTCACCCGAGGTCAGTCATATGCTGGTTGTACGTAGTTACAGGTGAAGCCTTATCATGTGTCCATCCACTTTAAAATCACAAGAGATCCATCCCGAATTCAGACCCCAGTCGTGGTCCAGGTTCCCATGCGGGCAGGAATCGCAGTGACATCATCAGTCTGTGTTTCGCAGCAAACAGTGATGGCGTCTGTATTTCTCCTGCTTGTTTGCATTTGCGTTCTATCAAACAGGTGGCTGATCATTTTCACTGTCACAACTGTTTATAAAAATCAAAAACATGAGAATGGTAACACAATAAAATAAACAAATGTACACTGTAAAAAAAAAGTAATTTTACAGAAAATAACTTTAAAGTTTTATAGTAGTTTTCCTTAAAAAAAAAAAAAAAAAACTACATACAAATCTCTGTAAAATTACAGACTTTATCTGTAAATTATTATGTCGACTGTTTTTAAAGGATTATTTCAATACTGAAAAATGTCATTTTTAAAATATTTTTAACAGTAAAAATACCATATTATTTTTTACTGTGTTTTTCTGTTTTTGTAAATTAAAAAAGTAAAACTTTATTTAAAATTACAATAATAAATTGTAATTAAGTATGAAACTCATTAGATAAAGGTTAATGTCCATACTACAAATGTAATGTTTTTCTTTGTAATTTTGAGGTAAATCATATTAGTTTTATAATACTTTGACATTCAAGTTCTAGATGCAAGTTTAGCATTTTCTCATAACATTTTAAAAGATTATCCACAGGAAGTGGCACAGGTAAGGCAGCAGAAGCCTGACTCTTACATGTGGGCTATAGTATCTGCTTCATGCCTTCAAAGAATGTGAAGAGAATGTAGGAGACTGATACTCAGTGCAGCACCCATGCACACGTTGTAAACGCCACAAATATGTTTCTTGTTTTGATGACATTTCTTCTGAAATATCACCAGGCAATCTACGATCAGCTTTTTTAATGCAGACTTTTGCTTGTATGAGGGGAACTATGATGTTATTTTTGTACAAAACACGTTAGCGGAAAACTCCGCAAGCTCTCCACGTTAACTGTCGCAGCCAATCAGCAGCTGGAGACGGGAACATTCTAATCTTGTTTCTGTTTGGCTGATCAGTAGCTGGAGGCGGAGATATTCTAATTACCGCTTTATTATTGGCGCATTTAAATAAGCGCACAAGTGAGGACGGCACCTTGCGCGAAATACGCCTACGTTTATTACTCAGGTATCAGCCAAAGATGTAAAATGATATGAACCAGCCAATGGAAACGGGCATTCTTCAAATGTTTAGCGCGCGCAGAGGTGGTCTGCAGCTGGTAAACAGTTTCTGTGTAAATTCAGAGAAGTGAAGACATGCTGCTGAGCTGCAGGTGAGGAGGAAAGCAGTCTCTGAGGGACAGAGGAGAAGACTCTGAAATGTCGTCATGTTTCAGTGGGAGAAAAAATACCTGCAAGCTCAAGAGACAATGACGGTAAGAGATGTTTTATTGTCATTTTAATTCTTATTGTTGTTGCTGTAATCAAATCTCATGTATTAATACTGTCAAGTTCGTCTATCGCAAATCTCCGGCGAGTCTCAGGTACCGTTAATATTGCTCTGCCATGTCACTGCTGAGAAGCTGCAGGAAATCACTTACACCTATAAGGGTAAAGGAGTCAGATGGACAAGGAGGGTTAGCGAACTCTTTAAGAGCATGCGCATTAAGAATTTACTCTGTACTCTGAAACCTAACTGCAGTATAAGTATTAATGTATGACACTGTACTTATAATGTAAACTTCCACAAACATTGTGTATTTGTACTTTTAAACAACTCCATTCAGTAAATTAATTCAGTCAATACTTCAGTCAAAATAAATGTATATCATGTAAATATTCTCACCCAGGGTGGGCCATTTCTATGGATACACCTTAATAAAATGGGAATGGTTGGTGATATTAACGTCCTGTTTGTGGCACATTAGTATATGTGAGGGGGCAAACTTTTTAAGATGGGTGGTGACCATGGTGGCCATTTGGAAGTCGGTCATCTTGGATCCAACTTTTGTTTTTTCAATAGGAAGAGGGTCATGTGACACTTCGAACGTATTGGGAATTTCACAAGAAAAACAATGGTGTGCTTGGTTTTAACGTAACTTTATTCTTTCATGAGTTATTTACAAGTTTCTCTTTGTTCACTGCCATTGATATGTCGAAGAGGTTAACACGTGATGAGCGGATCGAAATTGTGTTGATATCTGGTGAACGCAGTAACCGGGGTCATTGCAGCAGATTTCAATGCACCCTGTACATTCACACATCTTGTTCTAATTCCATAGAAATCAATATGTTGAAAACTTCTATGTATATGTAGCTGCCTGCTTCTGTGTGATATTTACATTAACATTTTCCAGCTCTGATTATTGCTAGTGATAATGAAACTTGCTTACATTTTTAGATCAAACATTTACCATGGGAGGAGAGGCATCTAGTAGAGAGACAAGTCCATCACTAGTACTTATGGAGTGCAATATAAGACTACTTTGAATCTTCTCATGGTGATTTAAAAGTTAACTCCTTCAACCTTGGATCATTTTGAGTCCAATTATTAATTAATTATTAACCAACTATTAACCAATTAGTTACTAATTATTTATTACTTGACTGTGTAGAGAGATGAATTGTCTCACTTTAACCTTCAAGAGCCTGTCAATGGTGAAAATACGTTGTTTACACAGATGTACATGCTTGTCCTGTTGGATTAAATTGCATAGCATTTTTGTGAATGCTGGTTGTAGCGTTCATACTTGATACTGGACTGATTACAATTATGTTCTCTCACAAAAAGGGGCCCAGTTGAAAAGTGCTTGAGTTTCCCTTTATCATATCTAGTATTAAATATGATTTTGAGTATTTTGTTAATCTATTTCTCAGGCAACAGAGAAAACGATTACTTTTTTCTTTTGAATCTAAGATCCTAATGTGTTCTTTTCTTCTCTATTCCAATTCACCCTAATGCACCAAGCATCCAGTTGTTTACTGCCTGTTTGGAGGATGATCTTTCAGAGAACAATGACCAAGAGAACAGTTCCAGCACAGCTTTTGACATACTGTATTTCAAAAAGAAGAGAACTGGAGGTATGATACATACACACAAATCCTCTCAGCAGAGATGCGATGAAAACGAAGGACTCAGTTTAATACGGGAGTTTTCGAAATGACTGACAGCTTTAATGATTATAAAAGACAATGTTCTTCATCCAATTTGTGTAATTTCATTCTCAGTTTAAAGAAGAGGTTTTGTTCTTGTGAACTCACAAGACGTAGAACTGCCAGACCGGTGAAGCCATTTAACAGCTCACAAAAAAAAAATTGTCTTGCGAGTTTTGCGTTATCTGAATGGCTTTTCTATATTTTCTGTATCGCCATTATAGAGACTGCCGATCAAACATCCCAAAGCCATCATCGGCCGATTATGATTGGTGACCAATCAGTCGGAGCATCCGTAATATAAACAATGACGAACTAGCCCAGCATATCTCGGAGAACATCATTAATTAGACACTGGAAGACAGAGGGTGCACAGGACAGCCCATAAGGCATGACACGATATTCATAGTGGCCTGATGTGGTGTTGAATGCAGTCTTCCATTCATCACCCTCTCAAATTCTGATAAGATTATAGGCACTCCTTAGGTCTAACTTAGTGAAAATTTTGGCAGAGCGTAACTGCTCCAAGGCAGCAGGAACTAATGGCAGTGGATAACAATACTTGACTATTACTTGGTTCAAACCCCGATAGTCAATACATGGCCGTAACCCACCTCCTTTCTAATCCAAAAAAGAATCCTGCTGAGGCTGGTGATGTTGAGGGTTGTATACAGTATAACCTTCCTGCAATGCTTCTTGGATATATTCATTCATTGCCTTTTGTTCAGTGATAGAGAGTGGGTAAATGTGATTGCGGGGTGGCATGGTGCCAGGTAATAACTCAATGGCACAGTCATACAGATGATGTGGAGGTAACCCACTAGGTTTGACTTTGCTAAATACTTCGCAAAGGTCACCATACTCGGAGGGCACATTCATTGTGGTAGATAACTCTGGGCTTTCAATAATGGTAGAGGCCATTAGGATTTGTGAGACTAGCGACAATCTCTCGCTCAGTCCAAGATATTTGTGGGTTTTGTTGATACATCTAAAGAAAACCCCAAGATTATTGGGTGGTTGTTGCAAACTGTGACCAGTAATGATATATGTTCTTGATGAAGTGCACCTACTTGAAGGAGAATGGGTTCTGTACTGTGTGTGATGAATCCATTTCCAATGGGACCCCTATCTATGGCATGCAATTTTAGTGGATATGCTAGTGGCTGAAATGGGAGGTTTAACTCTTTATATCTAAGCATTTGGCAGATATGGTATGTACCACACTCAACATGGACCAGAGGAAGTGAAGGAAAGAGTTGTCTCAGGAGATTCGAAAGAAAATTATAGACAAGCATGTTAAAGGTAAAGGCTATAAGACAATTTCCAAGCAGTTAGATGTTCCTGTGACTACAGTTGCACATATTATTCAGAAATTTAAGATCCATGGGACTGTAGCCAACCTCCCTGGACGTGGCCGCACAAGGAAAATTCATGACAAATCAAAGAGACGGATAATCCCAATGGTAACAAAAGAGCCCAGAAAGACTTCTAAAGAGATCCAAGGTCAACTTCATGCTCAAGGAACATCAGTGTCAGATTGCACCATCCGTCATTGTTTGAGCCAAAGTGGACTACATGGGAGACGACCAAGGAGGACACCATTTTTGAAAACAAATCAGAAAAAAGCCAGACTGGAATATGCCAAACTCCATGTTGACAAGCCACAAAGCTTCTGAGAGAATGTCCTATGGACAGATGAGACAAAAATGGAACTTTTTGCCAAGGCACATCAGCTCTATGTTCACAGGTGGAAAAATGAAGCATATGAAGAAAAGAACACTGTCCCTACTGTGAAACATGGAGGAGGCTCTGTTATGTTCTGGGGCTGCTTTGCTGCATCTGGCACAGGGTGTCTTGAATCTGTGCAGGGTACAATGAAATCTCAAGATTATCAAGGGATTCTAGAGAGAAATGTGCTGGCCGGTGTCAGAAAGCTGGGTCTCAGTCGCAAGTCATGGGTCTGAAAACAGGACAATGACCCAAAACACACAGCTAAAAACACCCAAGAATGGCTAAGAGGAAAACATTGGACTATTCTAAAGTGGCCTTCTATGAGCCCTGAAATCCTATTGAGCATCCTTGGAAGGAGCTGAAACATGCTGTCTGGAAAAGGCACCCTTCAAACCGGAAGAAACTGGAGCAGCCTGCTCATGAGGAGTGGGCCAAAATACCTGCAGAGAGGTGCAGAAGTCTTATTGACAGTTACAGGAATCATTTGATTGCAGTGATCGCCTCAAAAGGTTGTGCAACAAACTATTAAGTTAGGGGTACCATCATTTCTATCCAGGCCTGCTCCATGAGTAAATTTTTTTTTTATAATTCCGTTGAAGCATGGTTGAAAAGCAATGTCTGACTTTCATTGGTTAACATTCATAGAATTCTTATTTATTATTACTTTTGTCAGATTAAAGTTATTTCTGTGACCATTGTGAGTTTTTCTTTCATTGACCGAAGGGTACCAACAAGTTTGTCCACGTGTGTAAACCAAGGAAGATGTCTTGTCCTGCTCTTTGGCTATTTGATGTACTGCGCAACAACAGAGGAGAATTAATAACTGCAGAGAGAAGATGGAAGAAATCGCAGCTTAATGCCGATCTTGTCTCTTACCAGACTATTCTCTCCAAATTCTCATGTGACGTGACTTCTGCCAAAACTGCCTTCTACAGAGAAAAGCTGGAAGCCTCTGCACATGATCCTGGCAAACTCCATAACAACTTCTCCTCACTACTCAACCCACCGACTCCTCCTGCCCCTTTCTCTCTGACTGCTGAATCGCCAACAATCTGCCAGTCCTTCTCTCCCAACCAAACTCCTACAGCAGAACCTCAGGACCTTCCCTTCCCTCCCTTAGCAGAATTCTCCAACCTGTCAGCTGATGAGATTCAGCAGATCATCTTGTCATCTAACCCCACCACCTGTTCTTTAGACCCAATACCTTCCACAATGCTCCAGGCCATCTCACGAGACCTCCTTCCCTTCACCACACCCATCATCAACCATTCCATATCATCTGGTCATGTTCCTGCTGCTTTTAAGAAGGCAAGGGTTATTCCCATCCTCAAGAAACCCTGCCTAGATCCATCAGAAGTTAACACCTATTGTCCGGTATCACTTCTCTCTTTTATTTCCAAAATTCTTGAAAGAACTGTTTATAACCAAATGTCTCTTTATCTCTCACAGAACAACCTTAATGATCCCAACCATTCTGGATACAAAGTGGCACATTCCACAGAGACTGCCCTTCTGTCAGTCACTGAGAAGCTCCATGCTGCTAGATCTGCTAAACTGTCATCTGTCCTGATCCTCCTGGACCTGTCAGCTGCATTTGACACAGTGAACCACAAGATTCTATTATCTATTCTTACAAGCCTTGGAATTTGTGGAACAGCCTGGCAATGGTTTGCTTCTTATCTAGAAGATAGGTCGTATGAGGTGACATGGAGGGGATCTACATCTGCCCCATGTAGACTCTCTACTGGTGTCCTACAGGGCTCAGTACTTGGTCCCCTTCTGTTCTCCCTCTATACCCGGTCTCTTGGTAAGGTCATATCATTGCATGGATTTTCATACCATTGTTATGCAGATGACACTCAACTTATTCTCTCCTTTCCTCCCTCTGACACTCAGGTTTCCATCCGGATCTCAGCATGTCTGGCAGACATCTCATTCTGGATGGCAGCTCATCAGTTGAAACTCAATCTGAGTAAAACCGACCTGTTGTTCATCCTTGGTGACTCATCCCCAGGTCCAGATCTTGTGATATCCCTGGACAACAATCATATCACTCATTCAGCCACTGCCCGCAATCTTGGGGTAACCGTGGACAATCATCTGTCATTTTCCCCACACATCGCTAACCTTACTCGCTCTTGTAGATTTCTTTTTTACAATATCAGAAGAATCCGCCCATTTCTTTCTTCACAGGTTACTCAGGTGCTTGTTCAGTCCCTTGTTATTTCAAGACTGGACTACTGCAACTCAATCCTGGCTGGCTTGCCTCTGTCCACGACTCGTCCTCTGCAACTGATCCAGAATGCAGCAGCACATATCGTTTTCAACTTTCCCAAGTTCTCCCACACTACCCCACTCCTCCGCTCCCTGCACTGGCTTCCTGTAGCTGCCCGCATCAAATTCAAAACACTGATGCTTGCCTACAAAGCTAAAAATGGCCCAGCACCCACTTACCTCTCTGCTCTAATCACACCACGCACTGCGCCGCGTTCCCTCCGATCCTCCAGCACTACTCGCCTCATCCCACCATCTCTCAGGGATCAAGGGATCTTTAAATGACGACTCAAAACGTATCTATTTCTCCAGTACTTACAGGACTAACAGATGGTTTTATCCACCCACGGCTTCTGATTGGGAAACGTTCTGATGGTTGTTTTCTGTACGGTATTATCCGCTAGTTTCCCGACGAATCACACATGTCCCAGTCTGCGTCATTGAGTGCGTCCTGTAGCGTGGCCACCGATTGGTCTGTCCTGCGCGCGACCTCCCTCTGAACCGGGACTTCTTGTTTAAGATTTTGCTTATATTTTGGCATGAGGAAGATGGCGACAGACGAGATCGTCCCTTGTAGCCGTCCTTGACTGTTGTATAATAGTGGTCCAGTGTCCTTTCGCCCCTGGTGGTGCAGGTGATGTGTTGGCACCAGGTTTCAGTACCCAACCCTAAATATACAACATATGGACTTTATATTCTTTCTAACAAAAGTTTTTAATTAAAATATATTACTTATTGTAAAAAAATTAATTGTATATTTCAAATATTAATTCTTGAATCATTCCAAATGGCAACTTTTTTATTTATATGTTAACCACTCGTAGTCCAACATTTAATTTTATATCTCATTTCTGACAAAGCTTTAGGTCAAGTGCTCCACCGTAACACTGATTAAAAAATTTAATGATGTTACCATCAGATCAGGCTCATCAGAACTGCGTTGTTTGTTCAATGCAGCAATGCATGTGATTGGCGATCAGACTTTATTTACAAAATATATGGTATATATAATGTATTTACAGAATATATGGGCTGCAGTAAAAAAAATAAATAAATAAATAACTACAAAGGGGTCCAAAATGTATACAGATTAACAGTTATCATCTGACATTTTGTCAAATTTAATTATGGCAGCAATGTTTGGTATTATGTTTCCTCTAAAGATGTCGCACCATCATTGATGTGATCATGTGACCATCAGAAAACCAGCATATATTTTTTATGTATATGTATACATTTTTTGTTTGTGTATGTCTCTCTCTCTCTCCGTCACTCTCTCCCTGTCTATATACACACACCACGGGCTCGATTTAAGGGGGGATGCAGAAACCATCCTATCTGTAAAACCATCATCCCTCTTACCATCCCCTTTAGAATAATAATGCTGCGTATTATGTACATTTTGTCATGAAAATTAAATAAGAAAACTCTCGATATATGATCTCTACATATGATAGTCCTATGAACTATAAATAAGGTCGATTAGCCAATCAGAATTCACAAGCTCATGCAATTTTGTGTAATTTTTGCAACGGCCAAGAGATCAGTTCAAGCACATTCTCAATTTAAAGAAGAGGTTGTCATGTCTATCTCGCAGGAAGCGGACGCAGGTTCCATTTTTTACGTGCTTTTATTTCTTCCTTTCTTTTCGTATTTGAAGTGTAAAGAAAATCACAAACACAAAAGTTCATAAACAGCTTTTCCCCCGCTGGGGTCTGCAGGTGGGAAAACAAAAGATAGACAAAACTAAACAGGTTCGTAGGCCAGCGGACTTGGTCCGGAGTGATGACTCCTTACCGGAAACAAACAGTGTAGACAATACACACGTAGACACACTAGGTGGGGATAAAGAGTCAACTCAGTAATCCGGTTGTCATGGGTCTAGCTGATTGTAGTTGCTAGACCGGCTGATGTTGCCGTGGGCATAAAGGTAGGCATGAGGGCAGAGGGGTGTGCAAACAGAGTCTTTATTTAAACAAACAACTCAAACAGAACAAAGGAACTAAAACAAACTCAAACTAAAACTAGGGCTCATGAAAAACACAGGAACAGGAAGGGATCTGAACTCAGGGAACCAGGAGCTGACAGAAGGACTAGGGGTGAGGAAACATGGAGCCGGAGCTAACTAAAGGCACAGAGACAGGGGCACAGAGACAGGGGCACAGAGACTGACAGGAACTAGACTAGCTGGGTTAGTGAGGTTAGTAGCTACATATTGTACTGGGGACACTGGAGGCTGACCTAACCGGGTTAGTGGCTAATGGGGTTAGTATTGACCTAGGGGACCGGAAGACAAAAGGCAGGGCACACATGAGGCTATACCAAACTAGCGGCTAACCTACTAGTGACCAGAACCACTAGCAGTCACTCCCACTAGAGATTAGCCTACTGGAGGCTAACCCTACTAGCCATCAAGGCCAACTAGCGGCTAACCCTGCTAATGGCTAAGCCCTCATGTGGCTACACATACTAGGGAAAAGACCAGAAGGCAAAACAGTACTTACACAGGAGGAGACACAGCCTAACTACACAGTGAACAAAGCAGCTCCATGAATCCACAGACACAAGGAACATCAAGAAAACAAAACTAGAGCCCACTGAAAACAAAGGTTACAAAACATAAACTTAAAGTAACAAAAAGGAATGCCCACATGACGGTAATACAAACAAACAATCACCAACAGACAATCACAAACAAACAAACAATCAGACCAAACAACGCTCAACCCAGTTTCCCAGAACAAACTGCTATTTATAGAAGGTTTTAATGAGCCACCTCAGTTCAGGTGAGCCTCATCACCTGACTGAGGTGCCTTCTGGGAAACTGAGTCAACCAACAGGAACTACACACAAAGACAGACAGACATGAACAGTGACCTCTAGTGGAGGTTCCTAACACCGGTGAGCTAGATCTTATTTCCCCGTGCTGCGGTGGTACAGATGTTACAGAGGTTTTGTTTTTTTGCATTAGTCTTTGTTGCTTCACCTACATGCTTGGGTACAAATAGGTCAAAAATAGATTTTTAAATGCCATAATATTAATTTGATTATTTGTGTGCGTGTGTGTGAGAGAGTGAGAGAGAGACTGGTGCATAGTCTACAAAACTACAATAGCATTAAATTATTTCATTACTAATGTTTACATACATTTTTATTGTACTCTTATAATCCTCCCGAGATAAAAGCCATGAAAAAGATCAAATGATAGTTTTGACAGTTGCATGTTTAAATGCATGTGTTTTGTTCTGATTGCTCCAAGTTGATTTAAGTAAGCTTATATTTTGTTAATAAAACTTATTTCGCAATGATTTTGTATGGTTAGTTGTAGGTCATCGTCATCGATGCTTGACCATACAATCCCCCTTGATTTTTTTGTTAAAATCTGACCACTGGACACACCTCACTCACTCATTTTCTATACCGCTTCATCCTGTATTCAGGTTCGTGGCGACCTAGAGCCTGTCCCAGGAGACTTAGGGCACGAGGCAGGGTATGAACCCTGGACAGGGCCAATCCATCGCAGGGCACACACACATACACACACTCACACACTACGGGCAATTTGGGAACGCCAATTAGCCTAACCTGCACATCTTTGGACTGTGGGAGGAAACCCACCAAGCACGGGGAGAACATGCAAACTCCATGCATACAGAGACGGCAATCGAACCTGGCCGAGAATTTAGTCTGGCTGGGAATTGAACCCGCACCCTAGAGGTGCAAGGTGACAGTGCTAACCACTACACCACCGTGCCACCCACTGTACACACCTAATCCCTAAATTTTTGTTGAAATGTGAAAATGTGTTTTAATTATGTGAAATGTATTGTCTGTACTTCATTTTAAAAGCTAACAAGTATTGTATGTTTCTGAAGCAGCAAGGACGTAAATGATTGTGTATTGTGTTACACTAGGTGTAAACTAAGTTTAATAAATATTGTAAAACAGACGTCTCACTACATCTACATCTTGGCTCTAAACGGTCTAGCTCCCACATACCTAACCAGTCTTCTGATACGTTACAATCCAGGACGCTCCTTAAGATCAGAAAACTCCGGACTACTGGTAGTTCCCAGAATATCAAAATCTACAAAAGGAGGTAGGGCCTTTTCATATTTAGCTCCAAAACTTTGGAATAGCCTTCCTGACAGTGTTCGGGGCTCAGACACAGTTTCCCAATTTCAAAGTAGACTCAAGACGCATCTCTTTAATCTGGCATACACATAATTAATTTCTTTACCTGATACTCCAGTACATCTATCCTGAATGGCAACCACGCTAATTCTTTTCACCTGCTCTTTATTTTTCCACCCATCCCGAGGCATCTGGAGATCGTGCCAGCTTCAGTAGACAGAGGCCGACCCTGCTTTGACCCAGAGGCATCCAGAGAAGGACCAACTCCAGCTGGATTCTTCTTCATTTTGGTTTGGATCTACACATGCTGCTCCTGAGCTCCCAGTGATCCAGACCCCCATCTGCCCTCTGCACCTGCTGACTCATCCCTGTGCTGAACTGGACTTTGTGTTAATTTAAATTAACTTCTGTTTATGGAACTTTCATCTGCATAACACACATGATGTTATACAATTTCTGTTATCTGTTATCACCCAGATGAGGATGGCTTCCCTGTTGAGTCTGGTTCCTCTCAAGGTTTCTTCCTGTTGCCATCTCAGGGAGTTTTTCCTTGCCACTGTCGCCGTCACCCTCGGCTTGCTCATCAGGGACAATCTCATTATCTAGTCACATTTTTCTTACACATATATACATTTCCATAAGTCTTCTTTTCATTTTCTTTTCATTTCTGTGAAGCTGCTTTGAGACAATGACCATTGTTAAAAGCGCTATAGAAATAAAATTGAATTGAATTGAATCTCCCTGTATACTGTATCACACATATTCCATATTACTTAAATACATCCTATAAATAGAAAGCTGACTACATTTTAGTATCTCACTATTTATTTTGATTAGTCAATTTTGATTTAGTTTTCTCACTAATGATTAATTATTAGCACCTGTACTGATTATTAGTAATTATTAAAATGTAGTATTTCTGATTTCAGAAGACAGAAATGAGGACTTCCACTATGTAAAAAAAAAAAAAAAATCTGCGGTTCTGCAAATGTTATCTATTTAAATGTTCGATTTTGACTTCACAAATGTTTACTCAGGAGAATAAACCAAACCCATGCTCGAGAAGCATGATCTTTAACAATTCCTTAAGAGAGTGATTTATTTCCCACCGCGGAAATTCGGGTTAACGTAAACCGAAAGTAACTGTGCACTTCCTCTTATTGTACCGCGGAACACGCGGGGAGGCGCTGGTCTTCGCGCATGCGCGTTTAGCGGAAGCCCACGTTCGACGTCTATTTATTTATTTATTTTTTACTAAAGAAGCGCGGGAACAGGAAGCATCGCCCGTTTTCTCAACAACGGCAGAGTCAGGTACGGATAAATTTCTCGTTGTCTCAGTTAATTTTATAACTAATCTTGTTTAAATCAAAAGCTTTCATTTACACAATCTAATTTACCTAAAAAAATATATGTTCAATGAATAAAGTTCTTGATAATAAGTAATTCGGATTATGGCCATCATCTATACTTCCTTACATTTTTATCGAAATCTAAACATAATATTTAATGGCTTCGTTACAGCTTTAACATCTAGTATAATTCAATGCAGTTTATTGTTCTTTTTATTATATCATATTTAATTTTGACCATACACACGGTAGACAAAAAGCACTTTAAATGCTGTTTACAGTGTTTTGGCAGTTGTGGATCTGAAACTTTGTAGCTTCACTGAAGCAGTGAAGATCTAAAGTATGAACGATCTGCCACCAGGGCTGCCTGCTCCTGCGTAACGATTAGTGTTTTTATTTGTTAATGGGCTTGTGCATTTATACACATTCTTTGTACACATCTTTTTTTTTGTTTCTTTTTTTGTTTCACTTTGACATAAGCTTATACCATATTTGAAGGCAAATAATAGGCACATACTGTTTCCTGCCGAAGAACTGCTGAAATATCCAGTTTGTCTACAAGCTGCCAAAACACAGAGAAAACAATCTCAAATTTTGTCAGTTCTTTTCATGAATGTGTCATTTAAGTAACTTCTGAATATATTTAACTCATAAAGCATGCTAACAGAACTCCCCTCCTACTTCCATTACGATAACTTTAAATAGGACTAAGCAGTGATGTTGAGACGTATTGAATTGTAGGTTTTTCTATTATTTTGATCTAAACTGTAGCACTGATAATAAAAAAAAAGACATACAACTAGATGTGGTTTCTAAAGTTGTAATGATAACAACACATACTGCTACACTCTCAGACATAATGGTACCAGACTATAGTTTTCCTTGCTGCTGCATACTGTACCAATGGCAGACTGGCCATCTGGAGCACCGGGAGTTTTCCCAGTGGGCTGCTGTTTCCAATGTGGGCCAGTCCAGTCAGTACGCAAATATATTTTGAAAATGACGGAAACCAAAATATTGCATCTCGTTTCTACGCAGAGCGGGTGTTTGTGTGGACGTGAATGTAACGCCCTCCCTCTCTATTATTTAGTTTGGTCTATTCCGTACGTGTCCCGAAATAGCCCGTTTCACTTCTAATTTACAGAGGGAGAGATATTGATCCTTTCTCGATACAGCGAATTTCTCTGAGCAAATAATTAATGATAATGTCCATGGAAGGGGGGGGGGGGGAGGTGGAGCTGAAAAGTTATGTGAAAAGCTTTAAAGGTAGATGCTGTATAATGCTTCAGATGAACAGATTATGCCTTTTTCGTGAAGGGAAGTTCTGACAGCTCTAGCATTATGGTCAAGGATAGTGAGTCAGTGATGATGAACCAGGATTAGCTCGCACTAGTAAACTAGGTACTGATTTTAATTACTATGGTAGTCAATATTAATTCAAAATAATGCTGAGAAACAGCCTTAAGTCAGCTCTGTCACAACTATTTTGGAGGATGTTGCAGCCACCAGATTTGAAATGAGTGCATATTTTCAACAAATAACTAAGACTCTCACCATAATAATGAACACTTCTTTTGAAGCAGTATAATAGCAGTCAATTATTGTGGTGAGAGTGCTGTCTAACACTCAAAATCCAGTGAGATCTCATGAGACTAAAAGCCATAACATATGATTAACAACACTGTGCAAAAGTCTTAGGTGCTCATTGTTTTATGTGTTTATCATGTCTGCATTATTATGTAAAAAAAAAATTCCAAACATACCTTAAAATAAATAAGATTACAGAAAAACATTTGCATGCCTGTAAAGCAACATATTACATAACAGACTAGTTTTCAGATGATTTTGGAGGAGTTGCAGATAGAAGATATGCATGAAAACAACAGAAGACAAATGCAGAAGATGACATCGATGCGAGATGACAGATAGTGATCCTTGTGTGTCACCTAGGCAACACAATTATAAATTTGTGTAAATTCTATAAATGTTTCTTGAATCATGAGTGATACTTTAACTCAGTAAACACCCTGAATTAAACTTAACCCCCCCTCCCCCCCTCTTTTTTAAATTAATTTTATTCATTACATTCTTTTTCCTTTCATCTTCCCACTCGTGCTATCGTTTGTTTCTGTCACGTTTCTGGGTGCGAGGCATAATTGCACGAGAATCCAGGTTTTAAAGGAAACGATGTTTATTTAACATAAAGTCAGGTAAAACACAAAACAAAGATACTTTATGAATGAAAACTGAAACTAAAACACGTATATAAACACTCACGAAACTCAGAGACATTAACCACGGTAAATTAACAGACGCAAGACAAGAAACTCAAAGAAACCAAACTATTTATAATAAAACTAATCACCAACTCGGCTCAGGTGAGCGCCCCCTGGTCACCTGACCGAGTTGCCCCATGGGAACTGAAGTTTTAACTGAACAATACTACAATCAAAAAACACAGGGCGTTTTGGCGCCCTCTAGGGGTTATCCCTGACAGTTTCTGTTCACAAC
The DNA here is from genome assembly GCA_013621035.1 of Clarias magur. Lineage (NCBI taxonomy): Eukaryota > Metazoa > Chordata > Actinopteri > Siluriformes > Clariidae > Clarias > Clarias magur. The sequence goes on along the minus strand of QNUK01000271.1, from coordinate 309,620 downwards.
TGAACAATCAAATAATAAATCGAATAATAAAAGTAATTTTAAAACAATTCTTTTAGAAATTAAAGCGTGCACATGAGGACTGTGATCAGGTTCTGTTATAATTATTATAGTCTTGGGTAGTAAAACAGCATAGCATATAAAAACACAGTGCAAAGTGGAAAGAATTCTTTCTGGAAATAACTTTATATATCTGTATTAATGTTATAGTCCAGGTTCGAAGACGCAGTCGGAATCCTGAGAACAAGACTATGGATGATTTTGAGTCGGCCTTTTTACATCCTTTCAGCCCTGAAACACATGTAGGTGGATTGTCTCTACTTAATTGTCCTTAACTGTGATGATGCTTTACATTGGCCTTCTTATCCATACCCACTTTGCATGCAGTGTTCTCCATAATGAATTGATTGATTGATTGATTGATTGGGGCAGTTGTGGTTCAAACAGTTAAGGGTATGCACTTCTCATAGAAGGGTCAGGGGTTCAGCACCAGCACCCGCCACTGTTGAGGCCTTGAGCAAAGGCCCTTACGCTGCACTCTGACTCCAGCATACTAACTGGGGTATACGAAAAGACAATCACATAAGGTAAATTAGAAAAATACAGGTTAACCTTGAATTGTGAGCATAATTTGTTCCGGAAACATTCTTGCGATAACCCTAACCCTAAAAAAAATAATGAAACTCAGATGATTTGTTCCACAACCCAACAATATTCATATAAAAATGTTTAATACAATATTTAAAGTAAAATAAATAAATAAATAACCTGCACTTTACCTTTGAAAAGAATCGTGGCTGGTGTGAGTGAGATGAGAGAGAGGAGGAGGAGGAGGAAGAGGAGGGTTATTGTGTAGGGGCGTTTTCACACTGGAAACAATTGTTCCGTTCCGTTCCAGAGCACGATTGTTCCCCTCCCCAATCCCCTACATGTGTACGTGCACATTAATGACATCAGAAATTTTCCAGTGCCTGTTTCGTCAGTTTATAATAGGATTAGGATTATAGTATAGGATTAGAGGCTTCAGAAATTATAAAAGCTTTGAAATTATAAGAAATTATAAAAGCTTTGAAATTATAAGAAATTATAAAAGCTTTGAAACAGATATGATGTTTTTAACAATAAAGTCAGAAATGATAACATGCAGGTCAGTGAGTTGCAAGAGAAAACTGAGGAAATGAGGGCAAATACAGAGAAACTGTGCTAAAGCAGATAGACAACAGAACAAATGTGTAATTCATGCATTCATGTGTAATTAGTTAATATGTCCATATTTATTTCCGCACATTTTTCAGTATCCTTGGGACAATCCTGAGCTTAATTTATTCAAGTCACCCATGAAACCTTCGTCAGTTTCAGCTGATAAAGGTAAGTGGACTGTACAATAAAATACTGTATGTGAATGAATGTGTGAATGTCTGTGCATGGCTCCACCAACGTTCCATCCAGAGTTCTTCAAACATCATCATGAGGAAAAAAACACCTCAGAGATTTAACTTGTGGCATTTTTGGTGGGTTTGGTTTGATTATTGTAAAACTGCTAAATGCCTGTTTTTTATTATAATTTTTTTCCCACTTAAAAATTGCTGGTCTGGTCAAAGATGAACTTATCGCTATAAACATGTCATTACTAAGCACCTGTTTAAAATGATCTTTTTGTGTATGAAGCCACTATTTTTGACTTAACTAACTCATGAATTTACATTAACTCCTGATTTATTTGCTGGTATTTACACCACATTTGTTCAGTCATCCTGTTGATCAGTGTGTTGTGGCCTTAGCCATGTTTTTCCTGAACCTTGAAAAAATTCCAGGAACTTTGGTGAGAATGTGTACATACAGTATACTTATGATAACGCTGAATTAAACCATTTCAAACTTTATATATTTAGTACTCTCTAATTATATTTCATATCTGTTTGGTTAGAACTAAATAGTGTTTGGATAATGTTTAGCTGTAGTAAGATTTCTGATAAGCTTTTAGATTGTGGTTTATGTGTGATTAGGCATATTAATTGTTTTTAACATACAAATGTCAGATGTGTATCTTAGAGTTTAAGTTGAGTGGAGTGGTAGTGTGTACACTTAGTGTCAGAGTGTAATGCAGATCCTAGTACACATGCTGAAATTGCTTATCCAATAATCATCACGATTTAAAGGCTGTCATGGTCACAAACAAAACTAATAAGTAGGCCAAACATCTAAATTAAATAACATGCTTTAAAAAAGACAATAAGAGTCAAAGCAGAAATAGTAATAACTCAGAGAAAACCAAGATGCTAAGATGTCCATTTACTTCTTTCTTTTAAATCATAATAATTAAAATAATAATAATGAATGATGAGCAGTATCATGTTTGGAGGGGGGCATTTAAACCAGATCAAAAGTCCTGGCTATGAATGGGATTTCACGGGGTTTAGATATAAGCCTGTGATTGGTGTAAATGAGTAATTGGGGTCTGCGCTGGGTTTCTGTAAAAAGGTTTAAAAGTAGAAATGACTATTGTTTTGTAAGGGAGCTCTTAATTATGGCCAAAATAACGGGGCGTAATATGTTTAAATCTTCCTTAAGGGACAATTTTTGGGAGTCATATGAACAGCCAATTCATATAAAAAATTTAAATGAAAATAATTCCATTTGTTTTCTGTAAGATGTACAGGCGTACCTATAGTGTGCCTGAATTCATAACTCTTTTGTGACAATATTGATTAATAAAACACTGCTAATTAAACCTGATAATTGAATTAAAGTATCTTTTCTGAATATAATTAATTGTTGTTGTTTGCAGGGGGCATGGACCACCTCTCAGAAATAAGGATTGTGATGCTGGGCCAAAGGACTGATGTGCAAAATATAGCCGGAAACATCATCCTGGGCAGAGAGGAGTTTCACTTGTGGGAACGTGACAAGTGTGTTAAGAGACAGAGAGAAGTAGCGGGGAGGATGATTACAGTGGTTCAAACTCCAGGATGGCGAGATCGAGGGATGGTAGTGACTGATCCTCCAGGAGAGCGAAGATATAAACATATAAATGAGTCGTTCAAACAGGAGATTGTGCTCAGTGTGTCCATGTGTCCTCCTGGTCCACACGCTGTACTGCTGGTTTTGCGATTGTACTGCAGTTCATGGGAGAATGAAAAAAAGATGTTGGAAAAATGTATGATGCTTCTTACTGAAAGAGTCTGGAGTCACACTATAGTTCTGTTCACCTGTGGGGAATTTCTAGGAAACCAAACCATAGAGGAGTATATAGCAGGTCAGGGGAAGGACCTTCAGAGGCTGATTGAGAAATGTGGAAACAGATATCATGTTTTCTATACAATAAGAAATAACACCCAGGTCACAGAGCTGCTGGAGAAGATAGAGAAGATGGTGGCAGGAAACAGCGGCTGTCATTTGGAAATAGACCCAAAGACTGTACAAGATACAGAAAAGAGGAAGAAATTATGTGAAAGTGAAGATTGGGAGAAGAGAATGAAGGTGTCAAATCAGAGAGACGACGCAAAAATCACAAGCGTAAGTCATTTTGTTAAGGTACTTTTGTTTTTAATATGGTACAAATACATGTATTTATCATTGTTTTTTTTTTTTGTTTTTTTTTTCTTGTTGGCATATTGGTTTGGCGTGAAAAGAATAAATTCCTTCTGAATGTTCATCGGCAGACTCTGATTTCATTAATTTCCATCAAATGTTGGAGGCAAACAAATCTCACTCTCTGTAAAAACATCTAAAAATGAGAAATGATCCTAAGCACACCTCAGTGTTCACAATAGACTCCTTTAACAGGCACAAGACACATACAGTAGAGAGAGTGCAGGGGAGACTATTCAGTAGCAGGTAGAGAAATGTGAAAAGAGATATGATGCTTTTGACAATAAAGACAGCACACAGGTCAGCGAGCTGCTGGAGAAGATAGAGGAGATGATGACAGGAAACAGAGCCTGCAGTTTAAACTGGACACAATTATTAATAAGAGTAAAAAAGCAGGAAGAGACGAGAAAATACAGAGAAACCGTGCTAAACCAGATAGAAGACAACAGAATAAATGTGTAATTCATGCATTCATGTGTAATTAGTTAATATGTCCATATTTATTTCTGCACATTTTTTAGACTCCTTCGGACAATCCTGACCTTAATTTATTCAAGTCACCCATGAAACCTTCGTCAGTTTCAGCTGATAAAGGTAAGTGGACTGTAGAATAAAATACTGTATGTGAATGAATGTGTGAAAGTCTGTGCATGGCTCCACCAACGTTCCATCCAGAGTTCTTCAAACATCATCATGAGGAAAAATAAACCTCAGAGATTTAACTTGTGGTATGTTTGGTGGGTTTGGTTTGTGTATTGTAAAACTGCTAAATGCCTGTTTTTATTCTAATTTTATCCCACTTGAAAATTGCTGGTCTGGTCATAGAGGAACTTATCGCTATAAACATGTCATTACTAAGCACCTGTCGAAAACGATCCTCTTGTGTATGAAGCTGTCATGACACGCCAAGCCACAGTCACGTCATGATCATCTAAGCACGCCTGTTCCATGTTCCCTGCCGCTCCTTACATCGCACCGCCCCTCTTCTCTGCACACCTGGACACTATCAGTAATCAGCTCATACCTATTTAAACCACGCTCTGACACCGCCACGTCGCCAGATTATTGAGTGCCTCACTAGCCCAATATTCCAGCGTTATTTTCTCTTCATCGTCTACCAGGATCTCGACCACGCTTTGTTTTCCCAACCACGATTTCGCCTCTCGTTCTGACTCTAGCTTTTGATACTTTGTGTTGCCGACCTCTTATCTGTTACCGACTACGAGCCTGGATCACAGACTGCTTCACGTCTCTTCGGCTTCGACCCCCGCCTGCTCCACGACTACAGTTAATCCTCGCTCCTCGCCGAGCTCAAGCTCCTTCTCTCCACGCTGGCATTCATCGCGGAGCTCTCTCTCTCCCCGCACCGACGCTACACGCTGCTGCCTCAACACAAGGCTCACGCTGCATACGCCGGCATCCGACATATCTCAAGCTGCATCTCACTCGCGCCGGATCTGCGCGCTTCCGCATTCACGCACCGCCTACGTCACGCCCAACGTCACTCGCCTCAGTGCATTCACGCTGGTACTTCCGCATTCCAACGAGACTCTTCCCATTCACACTGCAGCGCGGAGTTGTACCCACGCCTCTTATTTAAAACCGCCACTTTGCCTGCTTCAGTTATCACAAGCACTCATAAGCGCCACTTCTGTTCTCCCCGGGAATTACTCACACTATCTGCAATTGGATCCATCACGCCCTCTAGCGAGCCTGACAGAAGCCACTATTTTTGACTAAACTAACTCATGAATTTGGCGTTGACTTTCTCTGACAAGCTTCTGGAACTATAATAGTACACACCAAAGTCCGAAAATGTTGGGCAACTCCTTATTTGATGATTTATAATGTGAACATAATTGTTTGTAGAAAATATTCACCAATTTCAAATTTGGTGGCTGCAACACCCCCCAAAAATGGAACAGTTGACTGCTTACCAATGTGTGTAATAATAACATTTTTAACCATTTGTGCTTAAAGTCAACTGTTGGTCAAGTTTAGCAAGGTGGAGTTTCCACACATTTAGTGTGGTGCATTATTCCCCCTCATAACACAACACACATCCTCAATTGGAGCAGGCAGGCCAATCTAGCACTAGCACTTTGTGTTTGTACTCTGTGTTCTACTTATGTTTATCTTATATCTTGTTTGTGTATTTTTTTTATTTTATTTTACTGCACTACTTTATTTTATTCTTACCTTACCTTACCTTACCTTATCACATCCCATACCATGACTGATGCTGGCTGTGAAACCTAAAACTGATAAAAGAAAAAAAAAAACATTTTCCCCAGGTCATATCATGATATTTACTACAGAAGCATGATGGTTTTCAAGATAGTGATTGGAGATCACATGTATTAAGAAGTGATTTTCAACCCTGCCCTTTACCCTTAAACTGCCTTTACTGCCGCCCCCTTAAAATTAGACAGAGAAGAATGCTACTTTAACATGTAATTATTTAACATAATAATTATTTATTTTAATAATGTAATACACATGTGGATAAAATTGTTGGTACCCTTCGGTCAATGAAAGAAAAACTCAAAATGGTCACATAAATAACTTTAATCTGACAAAAGTAATAATTTAAAAAAATTCTATGAATGTTAACCAATGAAAGTCAGACATTGTTTTTCAACCATGCTTCAACAGAATTATTTAAAAACATAAACTCATGGAACAGGCCTGGACAAAAATGATGGTACGCCTAGAAAATACTGAAAATAATGTGACCAAAGGGACGTGTTAATTCAAGGTGTGTCCACTAATTAGCATCACAGGTGTCTACAATCTTGTACTCAGTCAGTGGGCCTATATATAGGGCTCCAGGTCGTCACTGTGTTGTTTGGTGACATGGTATGTACCACACTCAACATGGACCAGAGGAAGCGAAGGAAAGAGTTGTCTCAGGAGATTCGAAAGAAAATTATAGACAAGCATGTTAAAGGTAAAGGCTATAAGACCATTTCCAAGCAGCTAGATGTTCCTGTGACTACAGTTGCACATATTATTCAGAAATTTAAGATCCATGGGACTGTAGCCAACCTCCCTGGACGTGGCCGCACGAGGAAAATTCATGACAAATCAAAGAGACGGATAATCCCAATGGTAACAAAAGAGCCCAGAAAGACTTCTAAAGAGATCCAAGGTGAACTTCATGCTCAAGGAACATCAGTGTCAGATCGCACCATCCGTCGTTGTTTGAGCCAAAGTGGACTACATGGGAGACGACCAAGGAGGACACCATTGTTGAAAACAAATCATAAAAAAGCCAGACTGGAATATGCCAAACTACATGTTGACAAGCCACAAAGCTTCTGGGAGAATGTCCTATGGACAGATGAGACAAAAATGGAACTTTTTGCCAAGGCACATCAGCTCTATGTTCACAGACGGAAAAATGAAGCATATGAAGAAAAGAACACTGTCCCTACTGTGAAACATGGAGGAGGCTCTGTTATGTTCTGGGGCTGCTTTGCTGCATCTGGCACAGGGTGTCTTGAATCTGTGCAGGGTACAATGAAATCTCAAGACTATCAACGGATTCTAGAGAGAAATGTGCTGGCCAGTGTCAGAAAGCTGGGTCTCAGTCGCAGGTCATGGGTCTTGCAACAGGACAATGACCCAAAACACACAGCTAAAAACACCCAAGAATGGCTAAGAGGAAAACATTGGACTATTCTAAAGTGGCCTTCTATGAGCCCTGACCTCAATCCTATTGAGCATCTTTGGAAGGAGCTGAAACATGCTGTCTGGAAAAGGCACCCTTCAAACCGGAAACAACTGGAGCAGCTTGCTCATGAGGAGTGGGCCAAAATACCTGCAGAGAGGTGCAGAAGTCTCATTGACAGTTACAGGAATCATTTGATTGCAGTGATTGCCTCAAAAGGTTGTGCAACAAACTATTAAGTTAGGGGTACCATCATTTCTATCCAGGCCTGTTCCATGAGTTCATTTTTTTTATAATTCTGTTGAAGCATGGTTGAAAAGCAATGTCCGACTTTCATTGGTTAACATTCATAGAATTCTTTTAAATTATTACTTTTGTCAGATTAAAGTTATTTCTGTGACCATTGTGAGTTTTTCTTTCATTGACCGAAGGGTACCAACAATTTTGTCCACGTGTGTAAATTCATTTACCAGACCAGAAAGTATATAGTCTGCTGTATTTCTTAATATAATTTATTTACAATAAAAAATCTTTGGGTTCGTGTATGCGGGGCGCCAGACAAACGAGTGTCTATGTAGCACGTAAATTTTTTAAAAGCATGTGGCCTGAGGCTGAGTTCGAATTGAATTTTTTAAAATCATCCTTGGGGTGCAGCACTGTGCGCCCCGAACCCTTCCACTTTTGTTCTTAGCGAATCAATATGGTTTTTAAATATTTGGGCTCATGTGATTGGACCATTCTCAACGAGTCTTATTAACGGTCAGCAGATTGTTAGTTCATGTATTGAGTAGTGATTGACGTGGCAGCAGCTAAATATGAGAGAATCTCTGTAATTTCTTTGCTAAAATACCCCTTCGCAAGGAGATCGGACGAAGAAAGAAAACAGGTAAAAGAGCTTGGACCACTAGTGGCTAGCCGCCACCGGATTTGATAGGTTTCCTGTCTCGAGCTCGGTTTAGGTTTAGTATTCAGTGCGCACCATTTGTTCGGTTTATATACAGTATCTGTTATGTTTCAACTGTATTATAACACTCAGAAAGACCTTTTATTTGTGGTAAAGTGACTGATGTACCTTACTCTTTTCAGCAGAGCTGAATAATCCACGACTTTTCATGAATATGTAAAACTCATTGACACCTATCACACGCACACACACTCAGATCACAGAGAGTGGCAACTACCAAAAAGCAGACCACACGTCATCAGCACGTCCCTCCCCTCAAACAGCGCAGCAATTAGCATTTACTTACATCTGAAGAGAGTCATTTACATAAATCAATGATCAATAGCTCATGATACATACATTTAAACAGTTTATTCATACAGATGTACCTGTTTTACATGGAAATTTACAACCTTGTTACTGAATGATTTACTCTGATAAAGTCCCGTATAAGAACAGTGGCAGCTGACACACCTAAAATAAATGCAGGATTATTATTTATAATCTAAATAAAAATACTTTTCTAAACGTGGCCTATTGTTTACTTAAACTGTTTGTTAATGTAATTTAAATTACGCAGTCTAATCAGCGCTCCACCGCACGCATAATGTTTTCCAGGGCGCACCGGCAGAAGTAGACTAATGATTATGAATGTGTCGGGGGGGAAACAGCAAGGAGACTGAAATGGACTCTGGCCATTTTAATAATTCATTGATAAATTAATGATTTCTTTGTTTTCAGCTATAGTGATGAAGGTAATCAAATTCAAATTCAAATTCAAATGTCAGCTCGTCATCTCCGCAGCAGTGGATGCGCCTATGTTCATGTTTCATACGAATTACATCATCTGACATTTGTTTTCTGTTAGTTCATATTTAAGCAGACATTTCGCTTTCTATAAGTACAGTATATATTTTTCATATCCGTGGGGCAAGTATACACGGAGTTTGGGTTCATTTTCTGATGTGCTCAAGTTCACTGAAACCAATACAGAATAGTGCACCCTGCTTGCTTTCATTGTTTTGCAAAATCATAGTTTTTTCGTCATTGTGAGTGCACTTAAATAAAAGTAGAGTCTTATAAAGTTTATGTAGCTTATATAGTCTTATTATATCGTTTTTGAAAATTAATCTGACAATAAATGTAGCACCGACTTTTCCCCAATGTTTTCTGATAAAAAGCATAACATAATATACATGATAAATTCACTGTGTTAACATTTACTTTGCTTAAATTCGGTGGAAATAAGAAACGCCTACATTTAATTTAAATTCTAAAGTTGTACTGTAATTTTACTACTGTGATTATGAATTTGTTTAATTACAATGTTTCACTTGAATTTATCTACTACTACATGCAGTCCTCAATGACCTGTGGGTCATTAATCCTTGAGAGAATGAACCGAGTCTATATTCTATTTTTGTTAGCGCCACTTAGAGGTAAAGCAAGGAAACACATGCTGAGATCAATCCGACAACAACAGTGTCATCAGCAAACTTTGGAGTTTGGAGTTGGTAGTGGCTCTGAGGACTCGACCTGAGATTTCGTCTGGTCCTGCTGCTTTCCTTGTGTTTACTCTCATGAAGGCTCTGAAGGCCTCACATCATTCTCAGAGATGATGAACGAATTTCCAGTGTTGGCATTCTCTTCCTGTTTTCAGCCATTAGCATTAGCTTTAGCAATAGTATCCTTATCTGCAGCCTCGAAGCAAGTGTAGATGGTGTTCGGCTCTTCATTCTGTTGGACCTGTGACTCTAGTTTCCTTCCATACACTGTAAAAAATAAAATCTTGACTTAACTCAAAATTTCAAGGCAACTTGCTGCACAGCTTTTTTGAGTTAACTCCACTTTTAACCCAACTTGTTCACTTAACTCAAAAAAGCTGTGCAGCAAGTTGCCTTGAAATTTTGAGTTAAGTCAACTTGTTGTTGACTTAACTAAATTTACTGAGTAAGGTCTCCCGACTTATATTCTTTCGCTAAGTTAAAAGTAATTTGATAGTTTCAAAGACTTATTAATTTAATAAATGTGAACTTGTCACATGTTTTGGGTTTAAAATATGTGTTTAAATTTACTGAAGCAGTTTTTTTTTGTTGCAATACAATATAATGAAAAAAGCTGTAACTGAATGCATGAAAGTTTCTTCCAAATTTTATTTTAAACCAAAACGAACACACGACAACCACATTCCTTGACTTTCAAATAAAAGTACACAAAAAGAAACATGGCAACATGCCTTTTACAGTCTAAACTTCACAAAACAAGATAATAATAAAACAATAATAATAATAATAATAATAATAATAATTTGAAGTCTGAAAACAGCTCACAAAAGCAAAGTCATAGGAGAAGTTAAGTCTTAAGGGATTGTACCTTTGCAGAGCAGTGAGTGCCCAATTCCATTAACGCCTTCTCAATCACCTCAAAAGTGTACTTCCGATTTTTTGGTACAAAGGCCAAACTTTTCTGGAGCATCTTGCAAGACAATCCCTTCCTCCAACACAAGAGTAAAGTTTATGACACTGGTCAAAGTCGTAGGGGAGTCATCATCTTCAATCACAATAGGAACTTCCACTTTCATCTCTCTGGTCTGTCCGCCGTCAGGAGTGCTGTCCTAATGTAATAAAGAGTACAAAAAAAATAATAATTTTCTATGTTTTTATATTTCTTTTTGTTCCATGAACGTTTTGGATCCTACTAGATGAATGTAGACAAAATGTACAGAACGAAACACCTCATAAATCCTTAAAATCAGTTGAGATGATCAGATGAAGTAAAATAAGAGCCGGAGTTCAAATGAATAAGAATTTAAATATCTTAATAATGTCAACACAAATATTAACAGCCGTATTTTTTGACAAAGTGCCAGCAGAGAATCAATGCAACATACTCACCAGACACGTTCTGAATAGTGCAGATGATCCATCACGGATAAACACATCGAGATCTTCCAGGACAGTTTTCATTCAGTGAGCCACAATATTTGAAGTCTGAAAAAAGGGCACTAATGTTATGCATTGTCACCTTCAGGTATTCATAACATTTAACATTAGGGAGACTCTAATTATGAGAGAAAGATTTTGAAATATGCAGTACTGTTTGCATAGAAAAAAAGATGTTCAGGTTCGTGCTCAAGTGTCTCAGATTTTTCCGTGTCCTGTTCTCTCAATTCTACAGTCGTGGCCAAAAGTTTTGAGAATGACACAAATATTAGTTTTCACAAAGTTTGCTGCTAAACTGCTTTTAGATCTTTGTTTCAGTTGTTTCTGTGATGTACTGAAATATAATTACAAGCACTTCGTACGTTTCAAAGGCTTTTATTGACAATTACATGACGTTTATGCAAAGAGTCAGTATTTGCAGTGTTGGCGCTTCTTTTTCAGGACCTCTGCAATTCGACTGGGCTGCTCTCAATCAACTTCTGGGCCAAATCCTGCTGATAGCAACCCATTCGTTCATAATCACTTCTTGGAGTTTGTCAGAATTAGTGGGTTTTTGTTTGTCCACCCGCCTCTTGAGGATTGACCACAAGTTCTCAATGGGATTAAGATCTGTGGAGTTTCCAGGCCATGGACCCAAAATTTCAACGTTTTGGTCCCCGAGCCACTTAGTTCTCACTTTTGCCTTATGGCTCGGTGCTCCATCGTGCTGGAAAATGCATTGTTCTTCACCAAACTGTTGTTGGATTGTTGGAAGAAGTTGCTGTTGGAGGGTGTTTTGGTACCATTCTTTATTCATGCCTGTGTTTTGGGGTAAAATTGTGAGTGAGCCCACTCCCTTGGATGAGAAGCAACCCCACACATGAATGGTCTCAGGATGCTTTACTGTTGGCATGACACAGGACTGATGGTAGCGTCACCTTTTCTTCTCCGGGCGAGCCTTTTTCCAGATGCCCCAAACAATCAGAAAGAGATTTCATCCGAGAATATGACTTTGCCCCAGTCCTCAGCAGTCCATTCGCCATACTTTTTGCAGAAGATCAATTTGTCCCTGATGTTTTTTTTGGAGAGAAGTGGCGTCTTTTCCAAAAGTCTTGGCCTCACTGTGCGTGCAGATGCGCTCACACCTGCCTGTTGCCATTCCTGAGCAGCTCTGCACTGGTGGCACTCCGATCCCGCAGCTGAATCCTCTTTAGGAGACGATCCTGGCGCTTGCTGGACTTTCTTGGACGCCCTGAAGCCTTCTTAACAAGAATTGAACCTCTTTCCTTAAAGTTCTTGATGATCCTATAAATTGTTGATTTAGGTGCAATCTTTAGACAATATCTTTGCCTGTGAAGTCATTTTTATGCAACGCAATGATGGCTGCACGCGTTTCTTTGCAGGTCACCATGGTTAACAATGAAAGAACAATGATTTCAAGCATCAACCTCCTTTTAACATGTCAAGTCTGCCATTCTAACCCAATCAGCCTGACATAATGATCTCCAGCCTCGTGCTCGTCAACATTCTCACCTGAGTTAACAAGACGTTCACTGGTTCAGTGTTCACTGTTCAGCTCAGGTTCTGTTTCATTCAAGATTTTCTCTGATTCCTTATGCATTCATCTGAAATCTTTGGTGTTATTTTTATGTTTTCTTGTTCTATGGCTGCTAAAGCTTGAATCTACATTTCTGCAAGGGGCAAAATACAATCTCTTTATTTCTTATATGTTTTCCAAGAGAAGAACTGTGCTTCAGAGCAGATCTAACTGAACTCGCACAAGGTTTCATGAAGGTTACATTTATTTCATCAGAAATACAGTAAAACAGGAATACTGTGAAATATAACAGCTTTTTTTCCATTGGAATGTATTTAAATAATTTTATTTATTGCTGTGATGTAAAGCTGTATTTTGTGCATCATTATTACATTCTTCAGTGTCACATGATCCTTAATTTAATCCTAAAATGTATTAATTCATAATGATCAAGAATCATTTATTGAGTTTTGTGGAAACAATAACCCCCCTCCCCCCAGGACTGAATAACAGTATTAGTTAACTAACTAACTAACTAATTAACTCTCTATACAAAAAGATCAAGAAATGTTCTCATGATCAGATCCTCATATTAGAGGGATTTCTGAAGACCATGTGACACTAAAGACTTGAGTAATGATGCAGAACATTCAGCTTAATGTCACAGCAATAAATTACAGTTTTAAGTACAGTACATTCCAGTAGACAACAGAAATTTTGAAGTCTAACATTATTTCACATTATTTCAGTTTTACTATATCAAATAAATGTAGTATTTTATATTGATCAAATAAATGCAGCATTGATTAACATAAAATTCTTTTAAAAACCAAAAATAATACAGATCTAAAACTTTTGAATGTTAGTGCACACTGTTTTAAGAGCTAATCTGACCAATTATAAGTTTGCAAGGAAATATTCAATAGTCTTTTTACTTTTTTTCATTATATTTAATGAAATGGGGCAGGAATAGTCTTACATAAAAAAGTAAACTAGTAAGGTATAACAAGAATTATTTTTTGCCCTAACTTCATACTTCGTTCTTAAAATCATTAAAAATACTGCACTGTAAATGTTTACTTACATGAAATGGCAAAGTTTGCGATGAAGTCTGGCAATGTGTTTATCCAGGAGGATATTGAGAGAATGTGTTCTGAAACGTTAAATGCAAAGATCACAAGCACATTCGTGGTGCAATTACTGCAGATTTTAAGTACCAAGTGTAGAAGAGTTATTATGAATGTAACCCGAATTTCTAGACTTGTCTTATTATTCTCCGGTCTCTTTGGCTGTGGGTAATAAACGGCTACAGTTAAGTTTGCAACAAGTTATTTTATTAAGCCAAACAGCAAGACAAACTGCTCTCCTCATGTGCTTCTCTCACACCGTGTCACACTCTCACCTGTCCCATGGGAAACCCAAGGCAGGTAACTTGTTAGTTCCTCTTAACATAAGCAACATAACCAATAAATCAAATACCACACATGCAGGGATATAGAGAAAATAATCATGTGCTGTGAATAATAATTAAATAATATTCAATTCTAAATTTAATATTTCTAATATTCAAATTCAAATTTTATTTGTCACATACACAATCATACACAGTACGATATGCAGTGAAATGCTTAGGTAACTGCCCTGACCTTAGAACAAGAAAGAAAGAAAGAAAAAAAGTTACTTATCTAAGAAGGAATAAGAAAGAATATCTATAAAGGAAATAAATATTTGAACAAAAGTAAATTTGAGAAAAATATATATAAGTAAAATTTGACTAGGAGAATAAAATAAAATAAAATATAAAATGTATGTATGGTACAAATGGAAGATGTAAGGAAATTATAAGAAAGTGAGAAGAGCTGTACACATAGAAAATATTGGAATGAAAATTTGTAACTGTACAAATAGAAAATAGAAAATATTGAAATGGAGTGAACATACGGAACGGAATGTCCAGGGGTGTGCAAATATGCAGTAAAGTGACATGTTAAAGTGGCTTGTGTGCATATTTAATATATGATTAATATAATTATAATATAATATCATATATATATATAATAATAATAATAATAATACTCTCTCTCTCTCTCTCTATATATATATATATAATTATAATAATTATAAATATAATTATATTATAATTATAATTATATTATATTATAATAATTATAATTATATATATAATTATAATAATATAATTAAATATACTTCATAATATGCAACACATATACTTGAATAACAAATAAATGTAGTAAACTCAAAATAATACAAAATATATTGTTTGTATGAACTCAGGTTACAGGATGACTTTCTCATCTTTCTCACGTTAAATAAACAATTGCACCAAGCTCTATGTACTTCACAAAGAACGCCATATAATAACGCTCATTCATGTTTAGACCATTTCTATAAATATGTGCACTTACCAAAGTTTAAAAGAAGTTGTCCGTTGTGAGGTGGAGAAACGGGATACTAATCCAGATGATGTTCAAAATACCCGCTGCACCCAACACGCAAGCGCCAACTTCAGAAACGTAACAGCGCGCACGCGCCAACTTCCGAACCAACTTCTGTGCGTGTTAACTTGCATTAGAACGTCTGTTCAGTAATTAAACCTTAGGTGACCAAGTGAGTTTTTAATGAACTTGTTTTCACTAGTTCAGTCAGTTTTTTCATGTCTTATTGTCCAGATTACTAATAAATACTCATTATGCCAACATTTTGCTAGTTGGATTTTTTACAGTGTAGTGCTGCTGTGCCTCCTTCACTGCTTTCCAAACATTGTATGACACGGTCTTGTATGAGTCCATGTCACCCAATGCAAGTCCCGTGTAATAGGCAGCGGCATGAAATCTCAGAGCCTTGCGGGCGGTCTTATCCACCGATGAATTCTGATTGGGAAACGTTCTGATGTTCTTTTTTTTGCACGGTATCATCATCATCATCATCATTATCATCATCAGACGGTGGGGCGAGATTGTGCCTTGTAGCCATCTTTGATTGTTGTGCAACACTGGTCCAGTCCTTTCAGCTTTTGCAGCTCGCATAAGGCAGTGTCCGTGTCCGCTTGTGGTGGAATGTAAACGGCACTGATTATGACCGATGTAAACTCCTGAGGAAGCTGTTGCACTAGTTGATGTTGACCATTAAACACCTCGCCTTGACTTCCTCGATTCCAGTGTTCTGTCCATCCTGTCAACTGAGAAGAAGTGTGCGGTGTGCACGGACTCTCAGCCTGTTCCTGATGCTGTTTCGTTTTCCCAAGGGCTTTGCATCGCGTCCTTTGATCTCACTCAGCCAGCTTGAATCTGGATTTACAAACAACAAATTGTGAGTCCATTGTAAACCAATAGAAATAAAAGTATTTCTGTCATACCGAATGTACTCAATTGTGAATAATTCACCGGTTATAGTTACTGGAAGTTAAAAAAACACAAAGATAGAGAGATCAGAGCAGTCGTGATGGCAGACAGTTCCAGCATATAATAATAATAATAATAATAATCCAAGTACGCAGTAATTTCATAACAATAGACAGTCTCGAGGTTGGTAAGCAACACAGAAATCAGAGCAGGTAATCCAAACATGCAATAATTACAAAACGTGCAAAGCAAGGTGAGGTCGCACACACACACACACACACACACACACACACACACACACACACACACACACACACACACACTAACACAAAGTGCTCTGTCAGGAAATTTCTTTAACAAGGAACTTCTCTAATGACACTTTTGCATACACACAAACAGAAATACTGCTCTGGAAACTGGACCTTTAACGAGGACCCTCTCTAATTTTGCTTCACGCCATCATAATGTTATAATAAACAGTACACGTGCACATGGATGTTGATTATACAAGTGACGCACACGAACTGACACCGAGCATGCAAGTTGATTATCATCAGTTGTGATCATGTGATGCTTGGCAGACAACGCACATGCGTACTACTCTTATACCAAGAACTTCCTCGTTTATCAAGTTAAAATTTAACGCTTGCAGACTAAGTTGCTCAATCCAAGGTTCCACTGTATTATAGTTTTGGTAGTAAAACAGCACAGCATATAAAACTGTGCAAACTTGAAAGAATTCTTTCTGGAAATAACTTTATATATCTGTATTAATATATTATAGACCAGGTTCGAAGACGCAGTTGGATTCCTAAGAACAAGACTATGGATCATTTTGACTCTGCCTTTTTCCGTCCTGTCAGCCCTGAAACACATGTAGGTGGATTGTCTCTGCTTAATTGTCCTTAACTGTGATGATGCTTTACAATGGGCTTCATATCCATACCCACTTTGCATGCAGTGTTCTCCATAATGAATTGATTGATTGATTGGGGCTCAATTGTGGTTCAAACGGTTAAGGCTTTGAGTTTCTCATAGGAGGATCAGGGTTTCAGCCCGAGCACCGCCACGTTGCCACTGTTGAGCCTTTGAGCAAAGGCTTAAGCTGCACTCTATCCCCAGCTTCCTAACTGGATATGCGAAAAACAAAATCCTTTCAAAGTGTACATTTGAAAGTCCATAGAGTTAAACCTTGGATTATGAGCATCCAGAAGCGTGCTAGTAATCTAAAGAAATAAGAAAGAAATTGTGGAAACTCAGATGAAAAATATTCATATAAATATTTATATGATAAATGACTCCATGAATGTGCTTAGAAATCAGTAATGACTCGATAATGGTGCTTATGAATTGATACCAAGGCATTAACGAGACGTTAATGTTGGGAGGGTGCAGCCCTTTTTCAACACGCTCCAATTTTCCTCCCGTCAGTAACGACGCTTACGACTACATCAGAATTTATACAGATCCCAAAGAAGGATGTAAGCAGCTGTTACCATCATGTACCGAGCTCTCCAGTGGTCATAACGAATTTGCATCGGCCTAAATTTAGGAGCACATCAGTGGAATGGGGGCCTAAATGTTGTAACAGAAAAGAAGCTGTCAAATATAAGAAAAATTTAAATATTAAAGAAAGTATGAAAGCAATAAGCAATAAATCAACTAAAGGTTACAACCCTAACTGCTTACATGGATTTAATTCCTTCAACATCCAAATTTTGTCACAGCAATCTTAAATAGTGTGTGGAGCTTACGTGGAAGATCAGCATCTCACTTTTCATAAGTGTTTTTGAGATGTATTGGAGTATAAATAGAAAGGTTACACAATAATGAAATATAAAATAATGAGTAAAGTGTAAAGTATCTGTAACTCTAATAGCTACATAAATACAACACAAGTTCATCCTATTCTACTCTTTTGCATTTTTAACAGTGAAATTATCTGTGATCATGTGACACTTAGCAAACAAAGTGTATACATGTTACTCGTATTGCAAGACCTCGCTCTTTTACCAAGTCAAATGTGTTAAAAATTGCATTACACTCACTGAGTAAGTTAGTCACAATCCAAGGTTTTACTGTAATTGAATCTTATCTTATTCCTCAAAGATATTACAAAAATAATAGGAAACTATTTGTTTTCTTGTTGAGAAAAAAGTAGTTCAATATATTTAAAGAAAAACTACTGATAAAAATGCATTTTTATTTACAAATAAATAGCAATTAAGTTCACTATTAACAATTTTGCATTCAATGCTAGAAATTGAATGCCTTTGTCAAAAAAAGCTTTGTTAGAAAAAAAAGAGATGCATTTATTGTTTTCAAATGTTTTGAACAATTAAGTATATGTATAAGTATGAAAGTATATTAAGTATGAAAATATACATGTGTAGTCTCCCATTATGTTCACAGTACTCAAAGGATCTGGAACTATTGGATGAAAAATGTTCTGAGGATGAGGACAGAAAGAATTACAGGTCCATACACATGAATATACACATTGCATACAGATAAATACATTGACTTTCCCAAAACAAGTTTTCATTAAATTTTTACTTTTTAGGGCACAAATATAATATCAGACGTAATTATAAAATATGTAAACAAATCTAAAGCAGCTGAAGTGTGTATAACTACACAATTATGGACATTTGTCTGTATGAATGTTCTTAAATAATGTATAATAATGTATTGTCTAAGCTATCACTTTGAAACCTAACTGATTGCCCTTTCAACTAAACCAAATTAAATGTGTGTGTGTGTTCTGGTTCTTTAGGATTCTCTGGCTTCATGCTGGTCAGTTCATGTGCAAGTTCTCCAACCTTGTGTTTAAGATGGAAGGGAAAGTGAAAGTGCAGTACAGAATAGAGTCCTGGAACTGTTGTAACTTGGATGGATTAGGACAAAAGCAGCCTGCAGGACCTCTGTACAGTATTAAATGCCCTGAAGGTTCAATCCATCGTCTGCACCTTCCACACTGTGAGACCCGTAAGTAGACTTTTTTTAAATTTCGAGTTATATATTATTGTAAGATGCAACTTAACAAAAAAAAAAAAGTGGAAGTTGCCTTTTAGCATTTTCAAAACATCTTTAAGCAGAAATCAGTTAAGCCTTAATTCCCCAAGAATAGACAAAAGTAAGTATCTTAAAGTATTCAAAAAGGACAGATGTACAGTTAGCAACCACATGGAGTAGATGGGAGACCTTGACGTTCTTGAATACAACTTTTTAGAGTATTTTATTTTTATACTTTACCCCGTGGTCACCTATTTTTGACCTACAAAGGCTACTAGGAATGTTAAAACTATGAAAAAAGATGATTCTGCGACCAGTCAAACAGTTAAGGCTATCTCCGCAATGCTGGATAGGCATAGTGAAGCTAAATTTAAATCTTCTTTTAGTCATAGAAATGAAATTGGATCAGATTGAAGGACTGGGGGAGTTGTGTATGGGAGGGGTGTGTGGGGGGAAATATGTGAGATCTCCAAAGCCAGGGGTGGTTTAATTGCTGTTTAGGTCCATCACTTAACAGTCAGTAAATCAGCCATGCTAATCCAGACATATCTTTGCAGCTTATGGTATCTCTGGCGCTTTCTTCATCCAAACATGAGAGAATACTCTTTTTCTCGCATTTTCATGATGCTATTTTTTTTAGAATTGATTATTTCCTTATAGATAATGAACTGATGCCAATGGTTTATTCTTATTTCAATTAGAGCACTGTGAATTGTGATCATGCTCCAGTTATGTCGTGTCTATAAACCTCCTTGATCTCCCTCAAATAAAACCAATGGTGCTTTAATTAATTCTTATTGGTAGGTGATGATTTTATAAGATTTATGCAAGACCAGATTCTCTTACATACAAATGAAACATCTGGAATGTCAAGTTTGCCTGTTTGAGATGCTCTGAAGGCCTACCTAAGGGGACAAATAATCTCATACACTGCAAAAATGAAAATGAAGACGAAATGGATGATCAAATAAGAGAAATAGATCAACAGTATGCAAAACTCTGCTTCGTAATAAGTTTGAACCTCAACACATTTAATTAAACACCATTTATTAAATCAGTTAAGAGGATTTGGAGCACAGCAACACATACAAATCTCAAAGAAGAATGGTAGCATCACTACCGATCGCTCTAATATTAATGATGCATTTAAGAAATTTTAAACTCGATTATATACCTCTGAATTCCCAGAGGATCGTAGTTCAGTTGAGAATGTTCTTACTCAACTAAATATCCCAATACTCTCCCCTCATCTTTGCAAACTGGTAAGTCCCTGGGTCTTGAAGGGTTCCCTGCTGAATTTTTTAAATAATTCTTTTCATTCCTTGCACCACTACTAGCTTTGGTTTTATTAGATTCTTTTTAGCAATACAAATTTCCTACATCATTTAATGAGGCGTATCACCCTTATAGCAGAGGTTGATAAGGACCCAACGGAGTGCTCTTCATATACTCCAACCAATCATAACCAACCTAATCGCCTAACTTGGGTGGAAAAAAAAAAAAAAAAAAAAAAAAACTCTTGGTCTCTGCACTCCTTGGATCTGTACTCCCCATTACGTCAATAAAATTAATCAATGATCCATTAGTCATACTTTAAGAGAATGGGCTCAGTTCAGAAAGTACAGTGTTTTTGTTTTTCTCTCTCCAACCCTATGGTCTATAACCATCTCTTTCAACCTCCTTTACATGATTTATGTAGAAACCAAATTTCCCTAAGGCGCCTGATGTAATAAATATATTAGATATGTTCCTCTGTCTGTCGCATAAAGGCCTTATATCCACTATTTATGGTGAACTAGTGGGTTTGAGTCACACCACTTCGAGTCCAATTAAAACTGCTTGGGAAAAAGACCTACATCTAAATCTGTCATATGATACATGGAACTCATACATAGTGCTCACCACTCTTTATTACAGATTAAGTTTGTACATACGGCTATTTTTTTCCCATAGATTTTTCTCATAGTCTCAATTTTTTAAAATGTTTTTTCCCGTTGTTTAGTTATAAAAAACAAACATATTTCCAGCTCCATGTTTTTCTCTCTTACTTATAACTTATAAACTTACAAATAATTTTCCAGACATGTAAGGCTGGCTTGGAGTTAAGGAAGGGTGTGATGGGGGCAGTTTATAAATCACAAAGCTTCTTAGAATTCTCTCAGAGAGCTCCTATCTTATCTTAAAAAGTTCTAGCTAGGTGTCGTAGACTAAAAGTGCTTCAGGAACTTCTTAGAGCAACTCTGATTAAGGTAAGTACAAAACCCTTTATCTTAGTGAGGAGGTGTGGTTGACCCCGTTGCTAGGGATGATGCAGCAATTCAAGGTGATTACTGGGATTGGTTGATAAAAAATAACTTCTGACCTCTGTAAAGGCCTTAAAATGCGCTTTTTGTGAAAATAGAATACATGATAATAGAACAGTCAAATCATCATGTAGATCTATAAAGAAATTATACATGTTAATATAAATATCTTAAAGTTAATTAAACAGCCAAATGTTGAAAATGTGTCTACTTTTGAAGCAACCAATTTCTACACAGTAGTTACTATATTTATGTTCTTACCTTTATTTATTACACTTACATTCTGATTTTATTACTTATAATCCATTTCAGATTGATGGAAGCAAAATAACTCCGATTTTACAATTTACATGGTTGCAGGACAGTCTATGTAGGTTGCACTTTTGGGTGATACTGTATGTTGCCAACAATCCAAGAGAGATGGAGGGAAGTACAGTAAAAAAACAAGAAAACCAAATTGTACAGAAGAGCAGTGTTTACTTTTACCTTTACGTAGTAAAAGTAAAGTAGTAGTGTTTGGAGAATATTTCTTCTTTCCGCCATTTTGACTTCTGCTCTAGAAACTCTTAAACCTCTTAAAAGTCCTCCTCTCTACTCTTAACAATTTTTACCTTAGGAGCTGTTTTTAGGGATAAGATGTTTTGTGAATCATTTTTATCTTTACTAAAATTTAGTCCTAAATTTAAGAGGAAATTCTAAGAAAAGGTCACAATTCTAAGAATTTTCTTAGAATTTTGTCAATAGGAGCAACTTTTAGGCTTAAGAAGCTCTGTGAATATGGGCCCTGGATTTTACAAGTTTGCCTTGAAACAAACATTACATGTTATGATACATTAGGATTCTGTTAAAATCAATAAAAAATATTTTTGAAATATTAAAATATATATAATTATATACAATGTATATTGAAGCCAGCAAGCTAAAGTTAAATTATGAATCATTACTGTAATAATAAAAATTTAATTCAGTAAGCGAATGCAATAGTACAGTATCTATTAAATCTATGACTTTAAGGTTGTTTATTTTAATTTCATGTTTATTTAACAAGGACAATAAAAGTAGTGGCTATTAAGCTATTAAACTTTTAAGTATATTAATGGTATAGTAGAATCATTCATATACAGCTTTTCAATAGATTTCTTTTGTAGGAGGGAGAGAGGTAAAGAGGGAGAGAGAGGGAGAGATTAAATCATTAATCCCAAAAGGAAATTATAAATGAATCCCAAAAGCACTTTATGCACTATATTAAGCACTATTATTGTATTATGTTACAGGTAAACATATGCGCAAATTGACTGTGGCACATGTGACTGAAGATAACGTGGAGATCATTCAGCCGCTCAAAGTAACAAACACACATGTGATCATAGATATTCAGAGTCTCTCTCTTTTTGGTATATTAAAAGAACTGTTATTTCAAGCACATCCCATCAGGGCCCAAGTTCTACTCTTCTATCAAAGGGGGATGAATAAACTTTACATCCATCTGGTGCCCGGCAATGTCCCTGTTGAAGAGGTAATCTGCTTTAATAGATGTTTAACATTATATGTTTATTCTTTATTAGACACATCTTAGACAACTATATATACCAAAGCCATTTCTCATGTCTATATATGGAAATTAACTGTATTATTATTAATTAATTAAGCGTATTATTAGACAAATGTACAGTCTAATGTCTATATAGTTGTCTAAAATTGTAAGATGTGTCTAATAATACAATTCATTTCCAATACATAGAAGCATTAGAAATAAAGAACACCAAAATTAATATGTGTATTTTACCCCTTGAAGGTACAGAAAAGACATGAGAGCAACACAACATACATTATGACAAGCTCCAAATGTAATCTTGTCCCTGGTAGAATATACATACCCTGCTGTAAAGCTACTGAGTGTGATTATGTATCCCAACCAGAGGTAAATTTAAGCTGCTTACTGTATGTTATTATACAAAGGGCTTATTATCACCTTTGTCACTTTAGAAACATGGTTGACTTCTGGAATAATCTCTCCATCACCTCTTTCTTTAGAATGAGACATTTGATTATGAATATGGCCCTAACTATCACCCTACATTTGAGGTGCTCTTGAGTACTGAGGTTAAACAAGTTACATTAAGTCTCTTGGATGAAAAGGGCAAGTTGGTGTGGAAGCCTCGTGTGGTCTTACTAAAAGGTAAGCACATTTATAGAGTTAAGTCTTCCAAACATTAATTTGTTCATTCAGTTGTTCGGTCAGTACATACCATTGATTAAAAAAGAGGGTGGGTGAATTAAGTGTTATTTTTTGTGGCTGATGTGGCTATGTTCAGAATTAAGCAATTACATCCATCTCATGTTAAATAGAAGTCAGTACACACGTGCCACCATTTTAAGTGGTAAATTAAAAAATTACATTTTATTTGTATAGCGCTTTTAACTGTTGTCATTGTCGCAAAGCAGCTTTACACAATCAAAAGGATATTTAAGTTTGTATGGAATGTGAATGTGTATGAATCAAAATAGTCAGATAATCCCTAATGAGCAAGCCGAGGGCGACACTGAAAAACTCCCTGAGATGGCAAAACCTTGAAGAGAAACCGGACTCAACAGGGAACTCATCCTCATTTGGGTAAAACAGAAAGCAGGAATTGATCTGCATTCATACTGTGTGTTAGGTGACAGGCAGTTCAGTATAATAGTTGATGTTAATTGATGTTAATATGGAGTCCAAGTAGTTATTCGAGGCTCAGGTAGGAAATTCCAGTCCTGA
Source organism: Clarias magur (assembly GCA_013621035.1). Lineage (NCBI taxonomy): Eukaryota > Metazoa > Chordata > Actinopteri > Siluriformes > Clariidae > Clarias > Clarias magur. The sequence continues at coordinate 285,523 of QNUK01000271.1, read as the reverse complement.
ACTATCGAGCCACTGCAGCCAAGTCCTCAGAGAAACAGCTGTCAACATCAGTTGAGGCCAGAACCGTCTTCATAGTAGAGTGAAACCGTCACCAGTCACTGGACACATCCCAAAGAGACACACAGGGCATCCATGTGACAAGATCTCCAACCAGAAGCGGGACACCAGGACGAGTTAGGCAGGTCCAGGGGGCAGACGGAGTTTGGATCACTGGCAGCTCAGGAATGACGTGTAGCTCGACAGAGAGAGGGAAAGAGAGGACAGGGGGGAGAGAAAAAAGAGAGGGGGAGAGAGAACAGGAGAGGGGAGAGCAAAAGAGGCGAGATAACAGTTAGGTATGGTCACATTCACATAATGTATACAGTGAATGTATATTTAGTGTAGAGTGCAAGCAGGGTCTCCGGCAGGACTAACTATAACAGCATAACTAAAAGGGAGAGCCAGAAGGAAACACAGACATGAGGGCTCCCTGAGATGTAAAGCAGCCAATCACCTCACCGTCAACAAACCTGAGTGATCAATGAGAGTGGGGAAGACAGCATCTAAACATACTTTGATGGAAAAGTAGGCGTGGCGTATCGTAAGACACTAGCAGTTCACTCAGATACTGCGGCGCGAGATCATTTTATGCTTTATATGTCAAAAGTAGAGATGTGCCGAACGAAGCTTCCAAAGCAGTGAAGCTTTTACAACAAACTGCATTGATGCTTCAAAGCTTTTTGACACAGTGCTCTACTTCTCCATCTGGTGGTAAAAAAATACCTACACCAGCTGTGCCATTCACATGTTTTGTTCATTGTCATGCACACTCGACCGGCACTAGGACCCAGAAGTAGGACAGTCGAAAACCAGGAAGCATAAAGGGAGACAAAATGGCGCTTCACATTGCTCAGTCATTGAGTTCGCCCATGCCTTTGCCGACGCTTCGCCAACTATTCTGTGAGTACTCACCGATTCGGGTTGATTCTTTGATTGAGTGTGTGTTGCTAGAACGTGGGTTTATTTGTGTAGATCCTTGCTCTTTGCGTAAGAGAGTTCTTAGACTAAACGTGTGGTTATCCTGCCTATTCGCGCTACTTCCGCGTTTGGGTTTACAATCCATGCTACACGGGCTAACTGCTAAGGCTGTTGTGATGGATACAACAGGAAGTGATGGATTAGCCGAAAGCAGTAAACCCAGCGGAGTTTGCTCGCCTCTGCGATGTGGTTGACCAGCATGCCGAGCTGATCAATAAGCTCCGTGGTGAAGTCGTGTCTCTCCAAAAGGACCTCCAAGACGTCACGGTTTTGCGCCGCGAGGTGGCGGAGCTACGGCAGGAGAACACGACCCTCCGCGGGGCGGCTGCTCAGTCGGCTGTTGCCACACCCATCGCAGCGGCTGTGGCGCCGTTCCCCTCCCCTTCTGATGTTTTCATAGCCCTGCCGGATAAATGGGATGGTACTGATGGGAAGTGCAGTGTCTTTCTAACTGCATTGGATCTTGTGCTTGAGTTCAATTCCACCAGGTACTCCACAGACCGACTGCGCGTTGCGCTTCTCGTCTCGCAAGAGCTTCCGACCACGCTGGAGGGATTGATTCAACTCGCCCTCCGGATTGACCAGCCCCCCGCACCCTGCCGCCCATCATGCCATCCTTCTCACACTCCACACCTCAACCACCAGCTTTCACGACCACCGCTATGACACTCGCCGGATCTCCACCTCCCGCCGTGGTTGACACAGGAGCCGGGGAACCCATGCAATTTGGACGCACCTCCTTGAACCCCGCAGAGCGAGAACGACGTTTCAGGGAGGGACTCTGCGCCTACTGTGGGTCGGCGGCGCACCATAGAGCCATTTGCCCTCTACGCCTGGGAAACGCCCAGGCCCGGTGAACCGGGGGTGCAGTTCACCGGGTCCCCTTCATCTCGCCGCCACCACGCCCAGCATCTCGCGTCTCTTGGTTCAGGTACACCTCCAATTTGGCCACAAACGAGTCCAAAGTTCCGCGTTCATTGATTCCGGTGCCGGGGAAACTTTATTGACTCCTACTATGTCAAGAAGTTGGGGGTGGAAACTGAAGCATTATCCCAGCCTGTTAACGGAGTAACATCCGTCGACGGCCGGCCCCTTTCCTCCAGCCCTATCACCACCCAGACTCGACCCATCACCCTCACCATTGATCAACACCAAGAATTAATCCGCTTCCACCTCACCTCCATCTCGTCACCACCCATCATCCTCGGATATCCCTGGCTACTTCAACATGACCCTCTCATCTCCTGGTCTCAAAACCGGATCCTACAATGGGGGCCGACCTGCCTCGAACTCTGCCTACGGGCGCCGGCTGGGACATGCTTTAGGGAGTCCGAGGCCCCTGATGTCGACACCAATGCCATCCCCATGGCATATCGGGACCTGGCTGAAGTCTTTTGTAAGAAACGTGCCAACCACATTCCTCCTCATCGCCCCTACAACCTGGCTATTGAACTCCAGCCAGGCTCCATTCCACCCCACGGCCGTCTATATTCTCTCTCCACCACCGAGACGCGGGCGATGGAGGTGTATGTGTCATCTGCTCTCTGCCAAGGTACCATCCGACCCTCCACCCCGCCCGCTGCCGCGGGATTTTTCTTTGTAAAGAAAAATTCGGGCGACTTACGCCCTTGTGTCGACTATCGGGGGCTAAACAACATCACCATAAAAAACAGACACCCGCTGCCTCTTACCAATTCAGCCCTGGACGCCCTCTCTGGTGCCACCATTTTCACAAAGTTGGACCTCCGGAGCGCCTACAACTTGGTGCGTATCAGAGAGGGCAGTGGAAGACAGCCTTTATCACCCCGACTGGACATTACGAAAGCCTGGTCATCCCTTTTGGACTCTGTAATGCTCCAGCGGCTTTCCAGCACTTCATTAACGACGTTCTCAGGGACATGTTGGGCCAATGGGTATTCATCTACCTAGACGATATCCTGATTTACTCCCGCACCGCACACTCCTCCACTCGTGACATTCATTGTAAGGTTTTGTTTGTATATTTAATAAGACGGGCATTCACAAGGACGGCATTTACAAGCAGCAAACAAGTTTGCAGTTGAGGAAGGACTTTTATTCTTTTTGGGAACAGTGGTTGAGCCCGCAAGGTGTTTTAATTTACATTCATGCAACAGACATTCAAATGTTGTTGTTTTTATTATAATTTTTTTTACAATAATACACCACGTCAAAAACATGTACAGTAGGCATACATATAGGCATGACAATTATGGATATAATTATAACATTGGAATAAATAGACAGCAGGTCTGAGACAGCGCAATAGACGCGCTCTGTGTTTGATTTGAGCCATGCGCGATGTGTCAATGAGGTAACGAACCTTCATTTCCACAGGTTACGTGACAGGCTCATTTCAAGCAATGCTCTGGAACACTGTTTTGAAGCACTAGAATGTCGAAAACTCGAGATGTGTGTCGAAACTGGGTGTCGAGCGACCCTTCCCTAGTCAAAAGGAGCAAGCCGGTTTTTCTCATCTGGTTTTGCTGAGACGTATAACTGTGTGTCATCAGCATAACAATGAAAACTAATATGATGCTTATGATTATGTTGCCCAAAGAAAGCATGTGAAGGGAAAAAAGCAGTGGGCCTAAAACTGAACCCTGTGGAACACCAAACTCCACTAGAGAACATGCACAATAATCACCATTTAGATTGACATACTGATAACGATCAGTGAAATAGGATCTGAGCCAGGAGAAGGCTGTTCCCAGAATTCCAACTAAATTTTCTAATCTGCAAAGAAGAATACTATGATCAATGGTGTCAAAAGCTGCACTGAGGTCAAGTAACACAAGCATAGTTACACAACCCTGATCAGAGGCCAATAGTAGGTCATTTACACTACTACTTTAACGAGTACTGTCTCTGTGCTGTGATGAGGCCTAAATTCAAATTTTATTCGTCACATACACAGTCATCCACAGTATGATATGAAGTGAAATGCTTATACGACTGCTATTGACCTACAATATTACAACAAAAAAAAGAAATAAGAGATTTAAAATAAAGAAACACTTATTTACAAAATATACAGAATAAGTCCAGAATGTAGTGAAGTTCAACTTCACAGTGTGCAAAATGTGCAAGTGTGCAAATGTTCCATGGTTAAACCGGTTGTGCGTCCCGGTAAAAAGTAAAAGTTAAAAAGTCTGCAGTCCTGAGGTGTGCAAAATGTGCAAGTGTGTGAGTGGTAGATCCTATGTGGTGTTGTGATTGAGAGCTCGTATAGCCTGCGGGAAGAAGCTCCTCCTCAGTCTCTCTGTGTTGGCCTTCAGTGAGTGGAAACGCTTTCCTGACTGCAACAGAGAGAACAGTCCATTGCTGGGATGACTGAGGTCTTTCACTGTCTTCCTGGCCTTGGTCCAGCACCGCTTGTTGTAGATCGTCTGAAGGTCAGGGAGCTTGGTACAGATGATGCGTTCAGCTGATCGAACCACCCTTTGTAGGGCTCTCCTGTCCTGCATGGTGCTGTTCCCAAACCAGGTAGAGATGTTTCCCGTCAGGCTGCTCTCTATGGTGCAGGAGTAGAAGTTCCTGAGCACCTTAGAGGGCAGTCTAAGGTCTCTCAGGCGTCTGAGGTGGTAGAGACGCTGCCGGGCCTTTTTCACCATGGTGTTGATGTGACAGGACCATGACAGGTCCTGCGTGATGTGAACCCCGAGGTATCGGAAGCTGTCCACTCTCTCCACTGGTCTCTCGTTGATGGCGGGTGTTTTGTAGTTCCCCTCCTGCTTAGTACTAAAGTCCATTATCAAATCCTTCGTCTTACTGACGTTCAGGAGGAGATTGCTCCTCTGGCACCAGTTCTCCAGATTTCCAATCTCCTCCAGGTAGGCCGTCTCATGGTTGTCAGAGATCAAGCCCACCACAACCGTGTCATCAGCAAACTTAATGATGGTGGTGGAGTTCATAGTGGCTACGCAGTCATAGGTGTACAAAGAGTACAGCAGGGGGCTCAGAACAAAACCCTGGGGGGCTCCAGTGCTGAGAGTAAGAGAGGCTGAGACATAGCCGCCCATCCTTACAGCCTGTGGTCTCCCAGTTAGGAAGTTAGAGATCCACTGACACAGAGATGAGCTGAGTCCCAGGTGCTCCAGCTTGGTGGTGAGTGTGGAGGGAATTATGGTATTAAATGCTGAGCTGTAGTTGACAAAGAGCATTTTAACATAAATCCTGACTGATACAGTTTATGTATGCTATTTCTATGTACTGTATATGTGAGCATAGGTGCTCCGCTACTATGTTTTCCAGAATTTTAGAGATAAAGGGGAGGTTTGATATCGGCCTGTAGTTAGACAGCTGACAGGGGTCGAGGTCAGACTTTTTAATTATCGGTTTAATAACTGCTAATTTAAAAGATTTTGGAACATACCCAATGCTGAGTGAAGAATTAATTATTTTCAACAGGGGTTCTGTTATTTCTGGCACTATCTGTTTGAGAAAATGTGTCGGTATAGGAGCTAATATACAGATTGATGAATTTGCAGAAGAGATGAGTGAAATTAGTTAATTCTCTTCAAGAAGTAAAGAGAATTCTAGGTATTCTAGGTTCCAATCTGACATGGTTAGTTTAACATTTGCATCAATTACATTGTCCGGTTTCAAAGCCTCAATTTTATGCCTAATGTTTACAATTTTATTATTAAAAAAGTTCATGAAAGCTCACTACTGCACGATGTTGTTGTGGAGATTTCTGCAGTGGTCTTATTTCTGGTTAATTTGGCTACAGTATTAAATAAAAATCTAGTTATTTTCTATAAGAGTGGAGAGAAGTTGATCTAGCTACGCTAAGAGCTTTTCTATAGTTCAGGATGCTCTCCTTCCATGCTATTTGGAATACTAACAATTTAGTTTGACGCCATTTACGTTCTAATTTCCGAGCAGTCTGTTTTAAATCGTTATACCAGGGAGCGAGTTTCTTATCTCTAATAATTTTTCTTTTAACTGGAGCTACGTTATCTAAGGTATAACGGAATGTCGACTCTAAATATTCAGTCGCCTGATCGAGTTCTGTGGAGTCAGACGGCAATTCAATCAAAGTTGGTAACTCTGGGAGATTACTGATAAAGCTCTGTGTGGTAGTTGATGTGAAGGTACAGTACGTTTAATACAGTAGCGTGTCGCTTTGCGTACATTATTACTATGACACACTTTAATTGAGACAAGATAGTGAATATTATTAAATCTAAAGTGTGACCTGCTTTATGAGTGGGTCCTACTACACACTGATTTACTCCTACCAAGTCCAGTATGGACATAAATGCTGTTCTCAGAGGGTCTTCTGGATTCTCAAAATGAATATTAAAATCTCCAGCAATTAACACTTTGTCTTTATAACATTAATTTGGAACTTGATTTTGTCTTTATTCTGTTAGTGCAGGAATCACACCATACACATTTGGTGGTTGTTGTTGTTGTTTACTTGTATTTAGAATCAATGAACTTTTACATGTGCATATGTGTGGTCAAACTGTAAACACAAAACACTAACAATTACTATTCAGTAATGTTTCCCATATCAAATATTGCACTAAGCATTATCATTATCATTATTATGATATGTTGCAATTCTAGAATAATCTTTAAGTAACAAACATGCGTTAAACTTCGCCTATCAACAAATGTAATATACATGTATATATAAATATATTGCAAAGTTTTCAAGAAGTAACATTATTCAGTCTAGGTCTACACAAACAGCAAACTCAAGCATATATTTTTTGTAAATAGTAATCTAAAGAATTATATTAGAAACATTACTTAAGCAACAAGAACATTTCTCACCATGCTGTGAATATGTAGTTAAATTATATTTTCAAGTTTTCAACTTATTTCAAACCCAAGCTACATCAGAAGAACATGATCCTTTTTTCCTTTTAGCACTCTCTCCTCTCCCTTTTCTGTGCCTTCTGTCTAAATGATCTCATGACTCGACTGAAACAAAGTTCTTAAAGGGGCAGCATCCAACAATATCAAACTCCTGATCTGAGATAATTTTATTAAGAATAACTGCTTTAGATGCGAGGGATCTAATATTTAACAGTCCTAGCTTCAGATCAGAGGTGCCGGCTGCCCATTCAGTGTGTTTTTTATAATGTTTTATCTCTATATTAATTAAATTACTAAAACAGACTTTCTGAGTCTTTCTAAATTTGTGTTTAGCTCGGGGAACAGACACAGTCTCAACATGATGAACCCTGAGTGACGACTCTGCAGCTAGCAGACGGTTGGTTTAGCCCGTCTGTCTGCTCCCTGGCCTGGGCTCTGGATTGTCACCGATTAACTAGGCCTCTTCTGAGACTATGTGCTATACTGCAAGAAATGAGAGCCGCATCTTCCCGAGTGGCATGGACACCGTCCCGCCCTAACAGGCCAGTTTTGCCCTCAAAGGTCTTCCAGTTATCTATGAAGCCCACAGAATTTTTCGAGCACCACCTGGACATCCAGTGATTCAGAAACCATAACCTGCTGTAAGCTATGTAGCGACGTCTCATTGGGATGGGACCAGAGCAAACTACTTCATCGGACATCACCTTCGCTAATTTAAACACCTCTGTAAAGTTACTCTTGCTAACCTCTGACTGACGAAGGCGTATATCGTTAGCTCCAGCATGTACCACTATCTTATAGAAACTATGCTGTCCTAGAGCCCTAAGATTACCTGCTATGTCCGGTGCTCTGGCTCCCGGGATACACCTGACCACTGCCGCTGGCGCCCCCTAAAGGCTGAGCTAATGTCACGTGTCTCAGTATAGAGTCTCCTATAACCAGAGCTCTTTCAGGTTTCTCAGCGGGTGCATGAATGAGGAGAGCGAACCTGTTGGACATGTGAAGAGCAGAGGAGGTGTGCTCCGGTGAGCTAGCCTTAGCGTTAGCTTTGGCTGAACGAGTAAGCCAGCGAGTCGGGGGCTGGCTATCTCCACCTGCAGCACCCAAACTTTTCACTACGGGAATAACGCTGCTCTCAGTAGTCTAATGCTGATATCTTTTCCGTCAGAGTGCTCACTAACACACACCTATCACAAGTAAAATGATCACTAACGACGGAGGAAGAATGTCTAAACATCCTGCACTGCACACACTCCACAAGCTGAATATTAGCGTACCATTATGACATGTTCTTAGAGTAAAAGCCATTTTCCACAAAGAGCTTTCAAAGCATCAGAGGAATCTCATTGTTAAAAGGTATCAGTCAGTAGAAGGCTACAAAAGAATTTCCAAGGCATTATACTGTATATACCATGGAACACAATGAAGACAGTCATCATCAAACTAACAAAACTGACATTACCAAGAACTGGACAGCCCTACAAAATTGATTTAATAATAATAATTATGTTGTCTAAACCCTTTAAAAAAGGCTTTTGTCTAGACTAGATTGATTGTAGGGTTAATTAATAATAATTTTATTTTTTTTTTTAAGTTATGTTTTCTTTGACTAAACCTAGACTAAAATACTTAAAAGTTAATTTAACTAAAACTAGACTAAAATACATAAGGGTTCTTATAACTAAAACTAGATTAAAATGTCCAGACTTTTGATCGACTAAAACTTGACTAAACCAAAATAGGATGAGATTGACTATATATGATAAAAACTAACAGGGACATTTATCCTGGGACTAAGACTAAAATGAAAATAGCTGACAAAATTAACACTAATGCATATTTATTAACCCATACAATCACAACTATGGTCCAACATATTCCTCGACTTTGTCACCGGATGGCCTGTGTCCAAGGGGCACACTGTAAAATTAGTTGTGATTGTTCACTTTTCAAAAGCCTGAAAGTTTGTCTTCTTGCAAGAACTGTAATAACTAATATTACAGTACAGATGGTACTCTAGCGTTATAATGGTTTTACCGCTGCGCCTCATGACAACAGCATTTGGGTCTGTGTGTTTGCTGGCTTTTACTGCTGAGTGGCACTATATAATTTTAGACTGATGCCTCAGGCCTTAGTTCATTCTCTCAAGGATTAATGAGCCGCAGCTCCTTTAGAGCTCCACATAGTAGCGGAGAAAAAAATCAAGTGAAACATTGTAATGTACAAATTTTGAATCTGAATTAAATGAAATCTTATTAGGCTCAAATTTAAGCAAAGTAAACGTTAATACGGTGAGCCTTTAGATTTTATCATGTGTAATTAGAAAAGCAGTGTGTGTAGTATTTTGTCTTCTTATATTTTGTGTTCTTTAAATTTGTAGTCGATTTATTAACTGAAATAAATGAAACTAAATGACCATAAAATTCAAACACTGTCAGGACATTCTACTGCATCATCAGATGTCAATGGGTATATACTATATAATAAAACTATATAAGCTACATAGCCTTTATAAGACTCTACTGTTAAGTGCACTCACAATGACAACAAAACTTTATGATTTTGTAAAATAATGAAAGCAAACAGTTTGCGCTACTCTGTATCAGTTTCGGTGAACTTGAGTGCGTCAGAAAATGAACCAAAACTCAGTGTATACTCGCCTCACAGACGTGAAAAATATATATTTATAGAAAGTGAAATGTCTGCTTTTATATAAGCCAATGGAAAACAAATTTTAGACCATGTAATTCATATGAAACGTGACAATCAGGAAATTCGCATAGTTAACACTAACTGAACAACAGATCTTCACTTCGTAATACACCTGTTCATGAAAAGGAATTTTTAGGTATATACAGTATGTCACAAAAGTGATTACACCCCTCACATCTCTGCAAATATTTAGTTAGATCTTTCATTGGAGAACACTGTATAAATGACGCTTGTATATAACGCATAAATACGCAAAATATATTTCACTTAAATATTACAGATCCAAACAAGAAAAGAAGACGTGCTGAGCTTCAGTTCATTGTTATGCAAACAAAAGGTCTAGGAAGGAAACGGTTGTCGTCATTTTACAAAATCTCAATATATTCAGTAAATTTTAGAATTACAGTGAAAGTATCAAATCCAACTATGAAGTCTGATTTAATTGGTACCATTAAACATTTTATTTCTATTTATTCTTGAGAAATACATTGTAGACAGAGACGTCAGCTTGGTCTTGTTAATTTGTTTTAAACAAATCAATTCTGTCAATTTCCCCATCTGCGAAAACAGTTCGATAACACCTGATAAAAGGTGAGAAGAGGGATTTTAATCGATAAATTGCACGCATTTATCAGCCTTTTGATCAAAATGCTGTCTTTTGTAAAGTGAAAGTATGAGCGGCGGGTTTCCGCATGGCGAAGAACAGCTTTATTTCACTCATAAATTGACAGTCACATTCCAGCTATTATTTCCAGCCGTGGTCAAATAATGGAAGAAATCAATGCTGGACCCACACAGAAAAAAACATGATGATTATTATAAAAAGCTTGAAGCACTTCGTGTTCATTCATGTCTTCTGATGGTGCTCGATGTCGAGACATTTTTACGTTTTAATGAAGATATGTTGACATCAGGACATTCACACCATCAGATAGGCTACTATCATGAAATTTAATAAATTTTAAGACCATTTAAACTGAGGCATTGCCATGTCTTTCATTGTTTTGTCCCTATTAAGTCATTACAAAAACCATATAAGAAACGTTTTTATTATTAATTTTAAAGAACGATTTTGAGCATCTTATTTCATCATTATGAAAATAATATCAAGCACATACAGTGGAACCTCGGATTGCGAGTAACGTGGTTTACGAGTGTTCCGCAAACCGAGCAAAGATATTTTATAATTTTTTATTCGGAAACCGAGCAAGTATTAGTTTACGAGCGCCGAGTATCATGCTTCACACATGCGACTCTTATTTTGACACAGAGCGTCACTCTCTCACCTCCCCCCCCCTCCTTCCCCCCACGGCTTCACAAACACACAGAAACTCTGCTCGTGCGCGCACAATTTGACACTGAAGCACACACACACAGACACACTCTCGCCTTTTCACCCCTCCCGGCTTCACAAACACACAGAAACTCTGCTCTGTCACGATTCTTTTCAAAGGTAAGGTGCTGGTTCTTTTTTTTTTTTTTACTTTACAGCAGTGATTCCCTTAGTATGCGCTTACGCTAGGTCAGAGAGATTTCTTTTTTTTTCCTGTTAAAATGGTGTTTCCGTGTTTGTGTCCGTTTGTTGTGAAACTAGTGATTCCTTTAGTATGCGCTCGTGCCAGTCTCGCTTTTTTGCGTTAAAACGGTGTTTCCGCTGTGTTTATGCGCTTGTTGTGAAACTTAAAAAGTGAGTCCGTTAATATACACTCATGTCAGTCTCAGAAAGATTTCTTTTTTTCCTGTTAAAACGGTGTTTCCGTTGTGTGTGTGTGTGTGTGTGTGTGTGTTGTGAATCTTAAAAAGCGAGGTGAGGAGAGGGAGGAGGAGTGTTACTGTGTAAAACGAGGTGAGGGAAGGGGCTAATTCACACACACACACACACACACACACACACACACACACACGCACCAATGGAAACACTTATCTGTCAGGATTTATTTGTACTTTTTTTAAAGGTAAAGTGCAGATTAATTTGTTTTATTTTCATTTTATAGATTGTATTAATTATTTTTATGTATTTATTTTTGGGGGCTGTGGAACGAATAATTAGAGTTTTCATTATTTCTTATGGGAAATTATGATTTGGTTTATGAGTGTTTTGGAATACGAGCCCACTTCCAGAACGAATTATGCTTGTAATCTAAGGTTCCACTGTATACACACATTCATCATGAAAGATCTATTGTAAAACAAAATAAAATTCATGTTTGCTTCAGCATTGGAAACAATATTGTTTTAGGATAAATAATTATACACAATTCTTTGTTATACTTGGTCTGGCTTTTAGATAAAGTCCTTCCATGTGCCATCTAGTGGATATTCAGTGAAGCACAACACATTTATTCTATGGGATTAAGATCTGGAGACTGGCTAGGCCACTCCAGGACCTTGAAATCTTAAGATGTCACTCTGTCGTTGCCCAGGCAGTGTGTTTGAGATCATTGTCAGGCTGAAAGACCCAGCCACGTTTCATCTTCAGTGCCCTTGCTGATGGAAGGAGGTTTTCAAAATCTCACGATACATGGCCCCATTCATTCTTTACTTTACACGGATCAATCATCCTGGTCTCTTTGCAGAAAATCATCCCCAAAGCGTGATGTTTCCACCCCCATGCTTCACAGTAGGTATGGTATTGTTTGGATGCAACTCAGCATTCTTTCTCCTCCAAACACGACAAGTTGAGTTTTTACCAAAAGGTTTTATTTTGGTTCTCCCAGTCCCAGACATTCTCCCAGTCCTCTTTTGGATCATCCAAATGCTCTCTAGCAAACTTTAGACGGGCCTGGACATGTACTGGACATGCTTAAGCAGCGGGACACGTCTGGAACTGCAGAATTTGAGTCCCTGGCGGCACAGTGTGTTATTGATGTAGCCTTTGTTACTTTGGTCCCAGCTCTCTGCAGGTCATTCACTATGTCCCCCTGTGTGGTTCTGGGATTTTTGCTCACAGTTCTTGTGATCATTTCGACCCCACGGGCTGAGATCTTAGTGACCAAATACTTAGTTTACCGAGAAAATGACCAATTAATTCATTAAAAATCCTACAATGTGATTTTTTTTTTCCTTCTTATTTTGTCTCTCATAGTTGAGGTATACCTATAATGAAAATTACAGGCCTCTCTCATCTTTTTAATTAGGAGAACTTGCACAATTGGTGGCTGACTAAAGACTTTTTACCCCACCGTATACTGTATACTTGCTGAATAAACACTGCATTTTTTAAAGTGAAAGTGCGTGCGATGTGAGCAGCTTTATTTATTCCATTCCAGCCATAAATAATTATGGTAAAATAATTATTTAATGCTGTACATAAACACCATGATTATTATTATTATGGTGATTATTATCATTGAATGATTTATTGAAACTGAAGCGCTTCGTGTGGATTCATGCCACAAGTATCTTTATCATACAAAGATTATTAACATTGTGCGCGGTCCACTGAGCTTCTGTGGATTGCAAAATTGGCATTGTTACCGTTGTTTTAATCACTGGAATGGAAAAGATGGAAAGTTTCCTTATCATAACATGCATTGTATTTTTTTTTTTTAATCACTCGATACACAACTTATGCTATTTTACAAATGGAAAATACAAAAGGAATATTTTTTTTTCATACATAAAATCTAAAATGAAAACATTCTAAAAAAATATCAAGGGAAATTATTGTGTGTAGAGTGATTTAAAAAACAATACAAAGTATATATGATAAGGAAAATCTTAATTTCATTCATTCCATGGATTAAAAATGGTAACAATGTCAATTTTAGAATCTAGAATCCAGAAGATTTTAAATTTACACAAATTTAAAAAGAGGCCTGAAGCACTGCAAGTCTTCAGAAAGAAGAGGAAAAGAAAGAGGAGAATTACGATGCTGGCTCAACACCCCGAGCCCAAATCTCATTTAAATTAAATTAACAAATAACAATAGCAATAGTAAACAACAATAGCCAACAATTAATAAAGCATTTTTATTTACACCATAAAAATAATCCTGAATCTATTTTTAGGCATGCCAGCTGGCACTTTTTATGGAGAACTTTTCAATACAAATCTTATAATGCTCACATGAAATCATTCCCCATCTTAATATTTAACTATTTAAACCATTAATCTATTTATTTTTCTAGTTTAACTATTATTATTATTTCATTTACTTTAAAATAAATTTGAGACCAAGAACGATAAAACTTTTTTATATTACTGATTTAATGTGGGTTGAAAAAACTAAAAAAAATTAACAGATGAGGTCTCATGTCTATCAATCTGATCTACAATATGCTGGAAAAAAAAAAAAAACCAGGTGGGAAAACACTGCTTTGGGTAGTTAACATCAAAGACAAAAAAAAAAAAAAACTTTTAAATAAACATTAACAGCCTTAACCAAAGAGTCTGGAATGCAGAGTACAGGATGCGTCACACAACCGCGATTTATTATACTATAACCATATGATACCAAAGAATACCAGTGAGAAATGTCCAAAATAAAATACATCCGCTGTTTTAACAATTACAGAGACATCACAGCTAGTGGCAGTTTTCACAAATTCTTTCCACAGTTGAGGCTGCATTGGGCGACGTACGTGAGGCATGTACATGGTCATTGCCAGGAGCTCAAATCTCCGATATCGTTGAGGCAATTTTTTAAAAATAGACACACATGCATTTCCACCTAAACAACTCTTAAAACTACACTTTGTGACACAATAACAATAATATTTCAAACATTTTGCAGGCCTTTGGAGAAACCAGAGAATAAAGAATAAACTAGTTGTTGGGTCAAAATAACCCAACCAGGTGTTTAGAGAAACAACCCAGCGTTTGTTGAGTGTATCTTTTTGAGAGTTACAATGGAACCTCGGATTGCGAGTAACGTGGTTTACGAGTACCGAGTATCATGTATCACGCATGTGCTTCTTGTTTTGAGGCCGAGCGTCACGTGATCACAACTGAGCCAATGGTTTTTCTCGCTATTGCGCTGCATAACTGTGGGTAATCGTCTCCCCTGCTGGGTCTTAGTGCTCGTCTCTCACTGGTATAATCAACATCTGTAACAACAATGTACTGTTTACTATAACATTGTGACCATGTGTGTGCACGTAAAACATTTTTTATTTTGGGTTTGTAAGGCAGCGCGCATGTACTGCTTATTATAACACACACACACACACACACACACACACACACAGCGCCTGCGCGCATAAAGGCGAGAGAGAGAGTGTGTGTGAAGGGGCACGGTAAACGGAAACACTTTTCTGTCAGGATTTATTTTGACTTTTTTTAAAGGTAAAGTGCAGGTTAATTTGTGTTATTTTTACTTTATATACTGTATTGTATTAATTATTTTTATGTATTTATTTTTTGGGCTGTGGAACGAAAAAATTTGAGTTTCCATTATTTCTTATGGGAAGATTTGCTTCGCTTTTTGCTTCGAGTGTTTTGGAATACGAGCCCGCTTCCGGAACAAATTATGCTCGTTAATCTAAGGTTCCACTGTATTCTACTGTTCAATTCTAAAAGTCTATTTTTCCAGTTATTTTTATATTTAAAGTTTGATGTCTTTAAATGTAACATTAAATTTAACAGTAAATGTCAATAGCTTTGGTTCTGATATGTGTGTGTGTGTGTGTATATATATATATATAAACCCTAGTACCCCTCACATCTCGTAAATGGGCCTGCATCTGTGTGGCAGTTGCATAATGATGTCCGCATGCATAGGTCCTTAGGTACTGATCATCGTTGCGGTCTGTCACTCGTGGGGCTCCACTCCTGGGTCTGTCATGAACTCTGCCAGTAGTTCTGTGTCTTGATGCAGGTCTGCTATGACACCTTGAAACACACCAAGTTCACGAGCAACATCTGACTGCCTGCCACCGACCCGAAGGCGCGCCATGGCCAGGTGACGCTGCTCGTCCGTTAAGTGACGTCGTGTGTTCATGTCGAATGTTGAAATTGATGCCACATTGAAAAGGGTTCTCTTTTTGTATTGGCCCCAATATAAGGTACACCTGTACACAATGAGACCATTACATGGAAAACACAAAATGAAGTGTGTATTACTCCAAGTCAATTGCCTCCCTATCCCAAAAATGTCTGTAGTGAAACAAACACTGTATGTCTGAGTCTCTCACAATATCCCTAACTTATGGTGAGTATTGTACCTTATACACATACACTGCTCAAAAAAAAATAAAGGGAACACTAAAACAACATCCCAGATCTGAATGAATGAAAAATTCTTATTAAATACTTTGTTCTTTATATACTGTAGTTAAATGTGCTGACAAGAAACTCACACAAAATTATCAATGGAAATCAAATTTATTAACCCATGAAGATCTCGATTTGGAGTCACACTCAAAGTTGAAGGCTGTTCCAACTTTGATGTAATGTCCTTAAAACAAGTCAAAATGAGACTCTTTCGTGTCTGTGGCCGCCACATGCCTGTATGACCTCCCTACAATGCCTGGGCATGCTCCTGATGAGGTGGCGGATGGTCTCCTGAGGGATCTCCTCCCAGACCTAGACGAAAGCATCTGCCAACTTCTGGACAGTCTGTGGTGCAACATGGTGTTGGTGGATGGAGCAAGACATGATGTCCAAGATATGCTCAATTGGATTCAGGTCTGGGGAATGGGCAGTCCAGTCCATAGCATCATAGCATCTTATGGCCTCCTTTGGGTTGCAGGAACTGCTGACACACACCAGCCACATGAGGTCTAGCATTGTCTTGCATTAAGAGGAACCCAGGGCCAACTGCACCTGCATATGGTCTCACAAGGGGTCTGAGGATCTTATCTCGGTACCCAATGGCAGTCAGGCTACCTCTGGCGAGCGCATGGAGGGCTATGCAGTCCTCCAAAGAAATGCCACCCCACACCATTACTGACTCACTACCAAATGGATCATGTTGGAGGATGCTGCAGGCAGCAGAGCGTTCTCAACGGCGTCTCCAGACGTCTGTCACATGTGCTCAGTGTGAACCTGCTTTCATCTGTGAAGAGCACAGGGCACCAGTGGTGAATTTGCCAATTTTGGTGTTCTCTGGCAAATGCCAAATGTCCTGCATGGTGTCAGGCCCTCATACCATCCTCATGGAGTCTGTTTCTGACCATTTGAGCAGACACATGCACATTTGTGGCCTGCTGGAGGTCATTTTGCAGGGCTGGAGGTCATTTTGCATCTTGCACAAAGGCGGAGGTAGCAGTCCTGCTGCTGGGTTGTTGCCTTCTTATGGCCTCCTCCACGTCTCCTGATGTACTGGCCTGTCTCCTAGTAGTGCCTCCATGCTCTGGACACTATGCTGACAGACACAGCAAACCTTGCCACAACTCGCATCCTAGATGAGCTGCACTACCTGAGCCACTTGGAGTGGCCCCAATAAAGGAGTGGTTCCACAGACCACTTATCAGTTCCTATGCTTTCTGGTTGATGTTTTGGTCACTTTTGAATGCTAGTGGTGCTTTCACTCTAGTGGTAGCATGAGATGGAGTTTACAACCCATTGGGAGGGGTTGTAATTGGGAGGGGTATGGCCCAGAGAAATGCTCAGGGTTCCCAATCAGGCACATACTGGACCCTGAACTCGTCAGCTGAACTAACCAAGCAGCTGGCATGGATATGTTGGGGGCCGTTGGTAGACGGGATTACTGTAATGTAAATCCATGGACAACTACACCATTCCAGTCTGGCAGATCAAAGAGTGTTTCTTGTGTTTGTTTATTGTGTTTAATTAATAAACCCACATTATCTTCTGCAGCTCACATCCACACAGCTTTCCCTCCGATACCCTGCATCGAGGTTCAGCATAAAAACACCATGCCCACCCCCTCACGCATTACTTAGCCAAAGCAAAAAGTATCTTTGAATCAAATAAAGTTTTTAAGTTTAATGAAATCTCAAATTATACTTTGCCGTAATGTTTTCCCTTTGTATTAACCTAATTATTTTACTTTACTTATATCGAAATATCCAACCAAATACAATTTTAAATATTAATGTAATATTAAGGAATTTATTTACTTTCATAATGTGTAATTATCATCCAAGACAATTTATTGTCAAAATACAACTTTGTAACAATACAATATGTACAGTATCCTCAAATACACATTGTCTAAAACGTGACAATTTTTGTCAAAACATACTGTCTATACGGCTTTATATTGTATTCAGGCTCGCGGGGACCTGGAGCCTATCCCAGCAGGCTTAGGGCACGAACCAGGGTACCAATCCAGGGTGCCAATCCATCGCAAGGCACACACACACCCACACACTCATTCCCACACTACGGGCATTTTTGGAACGACAATAAGCCTTATCTGCATGTTTCTGGACTGTGGGAGGAAACCCACCAAGCACAGGGAGAACATGCAAACTCCATTCACACAGAGATGGGAATCGGACCCGGACATGCAAGGCAGTGCTAACCACACCACCATCTCACACCGTAACAATGACAGAAAATATTATTAATAATAATAATAAGAGCTAGAGTATTTTAGGTAGGACTGCATGTCTTGAGTGGAAGAACTGCAAAAATGACATGGTTGCTTGCCACTTAATTGAAAAGTTTGCTTATAAAATTACTCACAAATGTCCCCCAGGCAGTCCCACCCACATGGATGAAAACAACAGTCCAAAAATGTAATCGGTACTAGAACGTATTCTGTAGCTCAATTATTTATGCTCATTTTTTGTCTCACGAAAATTAGGCCAAAACATTTTGTCAAGTCCAATATCATAAAAAAGCAGCCAAATTAGTCTGATTGACTGGTTTTGTGGCACATTTGTCATGCTGTGATTTTTTCATCATGAATGTTGCACTTCACCAATTGAGTGTTGAATAGTTTATTTTAAGATTTTTCTCAAATCTAGAATGTTTTTGCAAAAATTGCAGTATGCACCCCAAACACAGAGTGAAACACCTAAACGATGAATGGGTAATTTGAGGTGATTTGAAACTGTAGGTCTAGGTGTATATTAATAACAATACTAAACAACTATCATGTCTTGTTTTTCTGTTTTGTCACATCAGGTACGGTGAGAACCCCACCCAGACTGGATACGGTAACAGGTATGGCTGTCTTTAAATTTTAGTATTATTCTTTTTTTTTTAACGGAAAACCTTTCAATTATGTTTTGTCTATTCAACAATTCTACAAAATGTTTAATAATCAACCCCATATTTTTTTTTCTCATTTCTGTTAAATGAAATGTTTTAATATAAATGTAATCCTGTTGCAGCAGACAAATGTTGCTTTGTACAATGTAAGATTAATGTTTGCATTCATGTTTGATTATCACCTGCATTTTAGGTGCTGACTTTGTGGATGAACACAGGGAAAAGCTCATTCAGAGAGTTTTTTCAGTAATGGAGATTGCAGACTGTCTAAAAGGCAAGGAAATGATCAGTAATGAAATGTACAATACCATTAACGTAAAGGCAACACAACAAGATAAAATGAGGGCACTGTACACATGTCTCGACTCTGGAGGAACATCTGTTAAAGCAGAATTTTATAAAATCCTCAGGGAGAAGGATCCTTTCATAGTGGATGATCTGGAGTCTGGATCAAGCCTAGAGTCACACACACCTTTGTCAATATAGTTTGTATCGCATACAATAATTTGTACCTTTTTATTCTGCAATTCTACAGAATTCTATTTGAAATATGAAATGTCATGTATTTTTGATATTGTTTTTAACTGTAATTATGAGTCACTACTATCTTGCTCTTTAGGCTGTTTCTAAGGCGCTTGCTTTTTTTATGATTTCATATGTATGTATGTGTGTAAATGTATATATTTAATTGGCTTAGCCATAAATACAGAAGTTGGAAAAGATTAAATTTCATTACGGTAGATGTAAAAAATCTTCCTCCATACTGTGCTATGTTCTATTTTCTGCTCCTGTTTCAAAGAATGCTGTTGTGGGAGATTTTTCTCCTACACTAGTTACAGTTGCCTTAATTACAAATGTTACACAAAAACTTTAACTTTAAAAAGAACCAAAGAAAAGACTCCGGACTCCTTGTAGATCTGGATGAAGTAAGGCAGGATTTATTGCAGCAATAAAACCAAGTGAGCCAGCTTAGCAATGCCTAGGTTGTAGTCCCAAGCATGTCCAAAATCTGACTGAAGTACTGTGACATGGGCACTTCTTTTATACAGTTTTCAAGGGGAGGAGCGCTCACCTAGCCCCCTCCCCTGTACATTTTTTTCTTATTCCTTATCAAATTATTAACCCATTGTAATCCAATTTTTTCCAAGTATTGTCACCCATTGTAATTACATTTTCTCTTATCTTGTTTGCTTACGTCATATACCTCGTCATCTGACTCCATATCTTTTCCCCATTATAGTCTATTTTTCTTTCAAATCATTTTCCATTATCTTTACACTAAGTTTGTTTATTATTAAAAAATATAGGGGCAGCGCTTATTTTACTATATATTCTTAGTTCTTCCGGGTTACTCTACAGTTCTCGACAGACAGGCCATGGGTAAGCATCTCTCTCGCACTCATTTTAATTATTTGTCTTATTTTCCTAATTTGTTGTATTTACGTATTTTATTTTATTGTTATAGCTAAGCGCAGCTGCCCAAGCACTGAATACATCCCTTTGGACGATTCGGACAGCCAGGACAGTCCAGAGCACAACTCCTTTGAGGATTACACTCCTACTGAACCTGTTGCTGACCGAGCCTCAGTGAGTTTTTGCCAAAATGAGTCTGATGGATCATTGACACAATTTCTTCATAAGAACGGTCTTACTTATGTCAGGAAGGATGACTCCGGGCCTGGTCCTTCTCCTTTACTTTCCTTCAGGCCCGTGCGACCAGAGTCTAGTACTCCAGGCCAGTCTCTCTTAAGGCCTGTTGGTCTAAGAAGTGTCAGTACTCAGACTGATTTTAAAGTGTCTGTTGGTACCCAAACTGATTTTCCTGAAGCGCCTACACCACTTTTGAATCGTGGTATTTCTGTTTTTATTCCTCACACTGATCTTCCCATCAATGTGGTTCTGGGTCAGAGAAGGCTTGATATTTAATTTCTTATGCCTTTTGTTATTTGATGCTTACCCAGGCCCCCTATTTTACTGTACTTTTATATGTCGGGCCTTATACTTTGTATTTTTATTTTATTCACTATGTAGGTGCACATGCCATTTTATTTTGTGCCTACTCTTATTAAACTTATTATTCATTAAGCTAAGTGTGTGTCTTTTGGTTATTTGTCTGCGTCCCTTTAAATTTGACATGTCTGCACATGTATCCAGCCCCTGTTACATCACAGTTAAGATCACCCCATGTCTGAGGAGATTACCTCATGTCTGGGGCTATTGGCATTACATAATGTCTAGGGCTAATATCAGCTGACATTACATCATGTCTAGGGACATCAGGTACTTTTGGATGCTCAGGGTACAAAGATTACATCATCCCTGGGGTCTGTTTGGTACACACTGTCCCCTAAGCATCTCACATCCAAGATGGCTACCTGTCTAGAGTTCGTTTGAGTTCATGCTGCCTGTTCTTGCTACTGTGACATCACACTGTCCTTAGCTCACCTCTGTCTCCTTACCTTACCTCCATTTTCTTCTACTAAGATTAATAGTTTCTATCATATTGTTGCGTGCACATGTGTTTTACTTTTTTGCCAATAAAACTCATACCAACTTTTTTGCTTTTGTTATCCATGGAAAACTTTACCCTGGTAATAAAACATAAATAAACATTCGCAAAGATCGGGAGTTGAGAGAAACCTTTTCAAAGTTTAAATACTTTTTAAAAATCAACCTCAAATATATAGTTTAGGGGCTTTGTTTCACATTGTGTACTGTTATGTCCCAGTCTAGGGCTGTGTCGTACAGTGTAAGAATGGATCAGATTTCTACTTTAAATGTTTGGGAAAAGTGCATCCCAGTGAAGTAATAAACCAAAGATATCTGTACTTAAAAACTGACTTACCTCCAAAAAAAAAATAAATAAATACAAACAAAAATACAAATACCTTCCCCGACTCCCTAAACCAAAAACAGTGAGTAAATTCCCTCTCCTGAAATAAAATAGCAGCCACACCCCTACTTCTGGTGCGTGCACAAATATATACAGTTAGGTTATATACATGGGGATTATCTACAACTGATACCATCGTGATTATATACACTAAGAATCAAAGTCAATCATGGACAAAAGTCCAAACCAGAATCCACGGAACAAGATCAAAATGTCTCCGTCCCAATCACAATATCCCTCGCTCTCTCGTCTCCGACACACCCAATGCTTCACCTACACACCTTCTTTTTTCCAGAGGCTCTTCTGTATGGTGGCTGATTGATGACTCTCAGGGCGAAAGTGACCATGTGGAAGGTGAGGTTGATGTCGCGGTTGTTGGAAAGTTGAGTGGAGTTTGGAGCAGCGCGACCTGGAGATAATAGAGACACACACGCAACAGATCACAGCAAAAAAACGCACACAAAGCATGTACATCGACCAACAACTTGCAGCCCCACCCCCACTCACATGCTCACCTTAACTTCATTCAGCAAGCAACACTTTTGCTTAACAGTAAAACAAGGTATCAGCAAGTACATCCATTCTAGGAAGAGGAAACACATCGGACTTGGTTACAGCTTTCTAGTAATCAGTACAAAAATTAAACAAAGCATTTGACTTGGGTAATAAAATAGAAGAAGAACTCCACGGACTTGTACTATGGATAGCTAAGGTAAGATAATATAAGATATACCGATTTATTCGTCCCACAGTGGGGAACTTTCTATGTTACAGCAGCAAAGAATACATGTGCAAATATAAAGTAGGGACAATACAGTGTATAAACACAAAAGAAAAGCAATACAATCATTATACTTTCAAACTAATTGCACTAGGTAATGTTGCACAGTTTAAAATTGTTATTGCACAGTTGCTATTGCACAAAAATGTAACATTAAAACTATTGTAACTATATTTTAAAATTTAAGCTGTTGTGACAACAGTATACAACAGTATATAAGTGTGCATTATGGAGACTGGTTCACTGAGAGCAGCTCTGATTGTACAGTCTAATAGTCAAGTCAAGTCAAGTCAAGTCAAGTAGGCTTTTATTGTCATTCCAACCATATACAGTTAGTACACAGTGAAACGAAACAACGTTCCCCCAGGACCAGGGTGCTACATACATGTAACAACATAAATGTACAACATAAAGCAGCACAGGTATGTAGGTATGAGCAGATTGGGATGGGTGTGCATCAGTGTGATTGTGCATGTGTGTTTATCAGTTCAGTCCAGATGTTATTTAGTTCGTCTGAGTGATTTGTGTGTGTGTATGTGTGTGTATGTGTGTGTATGTGTGTGTGTGTGTGTGTCAGGTATCAGTCCAGTCCTTTTGTGTTTAGGAGACGGATGGCTTGCGGATAAAAACTGTTACTCAGTCTGGATGTGAGTGCCCGAATGCTTCGGTACCTTTTTCCAGATGGCAGGAGGGTGAAGAGTGTGTGTGAGGGGTGTGTCCGGTCAGCCACAATGCTGGTGGCTTTGCGGATGCAGCGTGTGGTGTAAAGGTCTTCGATAGAAGGGAGAGAGACCCCAATGATCTTCTCAGCTGTCCTCACTATCCGCTGTAGGGTCTTGCGGTCTGACACGGTACAATTCCCAAACCAGACAGTGATGCAGCTGCTCAGGATGCTCTCGATGGTTCCTCTATAGAAGGTGGTGAGGATCGGTGATGGAAGCTGGACCTTTCTCAGCCTTCTCAGGAAGAAAAGACGTTGTTGGGCTTTCTTATGCAGAGAGCTGGTGTTGAGGGACCAGGAGAGGTTCTCCTCCAGGTGGACGCCCAGGAATTTTGTGCTCTTGACGATCTCCACAGAAGAGCCGTCGATGCTGAGCGGAGAGTGTTCGCTCCGAGTCCTCCTAAAGTCAACAACCATCTCTTTTGTCTTTTCGACGTTCAGAGCCAGGTTGTTGTCTTTACACCAGTCCGTTAGCCTCAGCACTTCCTCTCTGTACGCCGACTCGTCGTTCTTGCTGATGAGACCCACCACGGTCGTGTCATCAGCGAACTTGATGATATGATTGGAGCTGTGTGTCGCTACACAATCATGAGTCAGCAGTGTGAACAGCAGGGGGCTGAGCACGCAGCCCTGGGGGGCCCCAGTACTCAGTGTGGTGGTGCTGGAGGTGTAGCTCCCGATCCGCACTGCTTGAGGTCTTTCGGTCAGAAAGTCCAGAATCCAGTTGCAGAGGGAGGTGTTCAGGCCCAACAAGCTCAGCTTCCCGATCAGGTGTTGGGGGATGATTGTATTGAATGCTGAACTGAAGTCTATGTACAGCATTCTGGCGTAAGTGTCTTTCTTTTCAAGATGTGACAGTGCCAGGTGGAGTGTGGTGGAGATGGCATCGTCCGTTGAACGGTTTGGACGATATGCGAACTGCAGGGGGTCCATTGAGGGGGGCAGCAGGGCTTTGATGTGTCTCATGACAAGCCTTTCGAAGCACTTCATGATGATGGGTGTTAGTGCAACAGGGCGGTAGTCATTGAGACAGGACACAGAAGACTTCTTCGGCACGGGGACGATGGTGGTAGACTTAAAACATGTGGGAACGACGGCGCTGCTCAGAGAGATGTTGAATATGTTGGTGAGAACACCTGCCAGCTGTTCTGCGCATTCTCTGAGCACTCTGCCTGTGATGTTGTCTGGTCCAGCAGCTTTACGTGGGTTGACTCTGCGTAGAGTTTTCCTCACATCAGCCGTGGTGAGACACAGCACCTGGTCATTCGGCGGAGGGATAGTCTTCCTCGGCGTCACGTCGTTCTGCATGTCGAACCGTGCGTAGAAGTTATTCAGCGCATCTGGAAGGGAGCCGTCACTGTCACAGGCAGGTGATGAAGTCCTGTAGTGAGTGATGGCTTGTATACCCTGCCACATGCGCCGTGTGTCACCGCTGTCCCTGAAGTGATTGTGGATTCTCTGGGCGTGTGCGCGCTTCGCCTCTCTGATGGCCCGGGACAGTTTGGCCCTTGCTGTTCTTAGGGCCGCCTTGTCCCCCGCTTTGAAGGCAGAGTCTCTGGTTTTCAGTAGTGCACGCACCTCCGCAGTAATCCACGGTTTCTGGTTGGGTCGTGAGATGATGTTCTTGGAGACAGTGACGTCATCGGTGCACTTGTTGATGTAGCTGGTCACTGATGACGTGTACTCCTCCAAGTCGGTGTAGTCGCCGTAAGTCGCAGCCTCCCTAAACGTGTTCCAGTCAGTGTTCTCGAAACAGTCCTGAAGAGCAGAGATGGCTCCTGCTGGCCAGGTTTTCACCTGCTTCAGAACCGGTTTTGAACGCCTGACGAGTGGTCTGTATGCTGGAATTAGCATGACAGAGATGTGGTCTGAGTAGCCGAGGTGGGGGCGGGGCTCTGCCCGATATGCGCCGGGGATGTTTGTGTAAACAAGATCCAGCGTGTTTTCCCCTCTCGTTGCAAAGTCCACATACTGATGGAATTTAGGAAGCACTGACTTGAGATTTGCATGGTTGAAATCTCCAGCAACAATAAACAGTCCATCCGGGTGTGTGTTCTGCAGATTACTGATCTTAGCATACAGTTCCCATAGCGCTTCCTTAGCATTAGCGCTAGGTGGAATGTACACTCCGATAATGAAAACAGTGGTGAATTCCCGTGGTAAATAAAAAGGTCTACATCTAACAGTCACAATCTCCACCAGCGATGAGCAAAAACTAGAAACTAGCACAGAGTTCTTACACCATTTCGTGTTGATGTAGACACACAAACCGCCGCCGCGAGTCTTACCGCACAGAGCTGCGTTTCTGTCGGCGCGAAACGAGGCTAGTCCGTCTAGCTGAATGCCGGTGTCTGGAACTCTGTCGCTGAGCCATGTCTCCGTGAAAACAAACACACAGCAGTCCCTAACCTCACGCTGTGTAGCCTGTTGCAGTCGGATGTAGTCCAGTTTATTTTCCAGGGAGCAGACGTTAGATAAGATGATGGACGGAAAAGCCGGCCGGCTAGGATTTGTTTTTAGCCTAGCACAGACTCCCGCCCGCTTGCCGCGCTTCCGCTTCCTCGCGCACCGCTTGCGATGTCCCCTCCTCCGGCCACCGGCATCAGGCAACGCCGAGGACTGGAGGCCTGGTTCCCGAAGCAAGCCGAGGTCGCGTAGCTTCTCCCGCAGCTCATCTTGAATGAAATATGCCGGTTTATTGAGTTGCAAAAGTTTCTGGCGGTGGTATGTATGAGCACCGTTTGTGCCGGTGTCCATAAACTTTGCAAAATAAAAACGCTACGACACGACATAAACAATGTAGCACCATTTTGGCTCCGGAGTGGCCGCTGCGTGCTACTGCCGCGCCGCCATCTTGGATCCAGTCCCAAGTGTAGACACATTTAAGATAGAACAGTCCATCACTGAAGGAGTTGCTCAGAGATTAAACAGTTTTATACAGGGGGTGAAAGTCATTCTCCTGCAATGATCATAGCTTATATACCATCCTCCTTTCTCCCAATTGCAAGTTATGCAGAGTTCGGCATCTGGTTTAGTAAGTGCATTAGGAACTTCACTGAACTGCACACAGGAGTTAAGGTATGCTTTAGCCCGTTGTTCACCTTACCCAGTTCCCTCTGCTAAGCACGTGCTAACACAAAAGCAGGAAATACGGAAGGGATCCGGGTGTCGTTAAAATGTGGTTACCTTCAATATCATTTCCCCAGAATGAAGGAAACACCACTGACTGACAGAGCTGATCGGACTGCCACTTTAAGAAAACTAGAGAAGCCTTTGGTTTCTAAGTACACTTTGTAACGGTGCACAAATAAAAGTCATCCTAATATCTTGGATTAACACATCACTTTCTTAATATGAAGCTTCCAAACAGGTCATTGCATTCTCCAAAAGGAAGGATTGGGCAGAACCTATATCCTTCAAAAATTTAAAGGGGCTTCTCATTTGATCGGCTCCTGAAGATACAGATCCAGAAGATATAAATGACTCTCACAGATTTGTTGGTAGGCTGTAAAACTGATGTATCCTACAATAACTCTGTAGCATTTACCTTTTTACTAGCGATTTGTTAGCATGTACCCTTACGCTTTAAGACAGGACAGGGGACAATTAAGTGACCTTGTTCGTGGCAGTAATAACAGTGAAGAACTTTCAATGAAGAACTGACAGGGGATTGAGTGTAAGTAATTTTGTTATGTGACTTCAACTGGTATAAGGAAGAGTTAATACGTGACACAGGCACGTTAAACACAGTCTTATGGGTCAATATAAATGTCACAGTACGCCAGGTCACGCCCACGACTCGAGCCAAACTTTGATCACCTGTGACTCCTCTCCACATTCCGTCCCGCAGCTTTGGTTTTGCCTCCTCATTCATCAGCTCAAGCACACCTGCTCCATATTTTCATTTCATCACCTTGCTCCACTTCGGGCTAACTAATGCCCCTGCTGTTTTTCAAGCTCTAGTCAATGACTTCCTGAGAGACTTCCTAAATATCTCTGTCTTTGTTTATCTGGACGATATTTTAATATTTTCTCGTTCTTTGGAGGAGCACCAGCTGCATGTCCGACAGGTCTTGCAAAGGCTTCTTGAAAATAAACTTTATGTCAAAGCGGAGAAATGTGAATTCCACCGAGACTCTGTATCCTTCCTTGGTTTCATCATCTCCCCTTCTAGCCTGCAGATGGAGCCATCCAAGTTAACGGCTGTCACTGACTGGCCCACTCCCACTTCAAGGCGAGACCTTCAACAGTTCCTGGGGTTTGCAAACTTTTACAGACGCTTTATCAGGAATTACAGTTCAGTGGCAGCTCCGCTTACAGCTCTAACCTCCACAAAGGCCCCCTTCCTCTGGAACAAACAGGCGGAGGATGCATTCTCTGACCTCAAGCGCAGATTCACTTCCGCACCTATCCTAACCATCACAGATCCTTCTCTTCAGTTTATTGTGGAGGCGGATGCCTCTGAGTCAGGGGTCGGAGCGGTTTTATCACAAAGGTCACCCAAGGATAATAAATTACACCCATGCTCTTTCTTCTTCCGTCACCTCACCCCTTCAGAGAGAAATTATGACATAGGGGATCGGGAGTTGTTAGCGGTAAAACTTGCCCTCGAAGGAGTGGAGACACTGGCTGGAGGGGACCGTCTCCCCATTCTTAGTCTGGACGGATCATAAGAATCTTGAGTACCTCAGATCAGCCAAGAGACTCAATGCCCGTCAGGCCAGATGGACGCTCTTCTTTTCACGCTTTAACTTCACGCTTTCGTATCGCCCTGGCTCCAAAAACGTCAAACCCGACGCCCTGTCTCGACAGTTCTCCACAATCCAGGAACCGTCCCCAACTGAACCAATCCTTCCTGCTCATTGCATTGTGGCAGCTGCTCTCCCGGATATTGAAACACAGGTTAAGAGAGCACTTGATCAGGAACCAGGCCCCAGCAACGTCCCCCCCAGTCTGCTTTTCGTCCCAGCCTCTGTCCGATCTCAAGTACTGGAATGGGGACATAGCTCTCAAGTTGCCTGCCATCCTGGTGGAACCCGCACCCTGGCCCTTCTCCAGCGATGATTCTGGTGGCCCTCCATGAGGGATGAAGTCTTGGGGTTTGTGGCGGCCTGTGATGTCTGTGTTAGAAGTAAATCAAGCAATAAGCCCCCTGCTGGTCTTTTGAGGCCTCTCCCAATGGCAACACCTGCATTCTAACCATAGTGGATCGCTTCTCTAAATCTGCCCATTTTGTTCCTTTGCCAAAGCTTCCATCAGCCAAAGAAACCGCCGAATTAATGATTCTCTATGTCTTCCGTCTGCACGGTCTCCCCTCCGACATTGTCTCAGACCGCGGACCTCAGTTATCTGCACAGTTTTGGAAGGCATTTTGCAGGCTAATCGGCGCGACACCCAGCCTTTCGTCGGGCTATCATCCTCAGTCTAACGGGCAGACTGAGAGACATAATCAGGACCTAGAAACAGCCCTAAGATGCATGGCATCACGAGACTCAAACACTTGGAGCAGGAACCTCCCCTGGATAGAGTATGCGCACAACTCTTTGCCAACTTCCTCAACAGGTCTTTCTCCCTTCCAATGCTGCTTGGGCTATCAACCACCCTTGTTCCCATCCCAAGAACAGGAGGTAATGGTAACTTCAGCTCAGTCCTTCATACACCGTTGCAAGAGGGATTGGACCCAGGCCAGGAACCGCCTCCTACACACTGTCAGCATTTTCAAACGACAAGCAGACCGCCATCGCTCGGCAGCCCCCAGGTACAGAGTGGGTCAAAGGGTGATGCTCTCCACCCGAAACATCCCCATCAAAACGACCTCACCCAAATTGTCACCTAGATTTGTTGGTCCCTTTACAATTACCAAGGTAATTAATCCTGTTTCTGTCAGGCTTTCCCTACCCCTCTCTATGCGCCGCATTAACCCAACTTTTTACGTCTCTCAGCTCAGACATCTGGTACACAGCCCATTATCCCCACCACGCTGTCCCCCGCCTCCATCCCCTCAACTCATCGATGGGGGTGAAGTTTTTACAGTGCGCAGACTGCTAAGAGCTCGACGCAGAGGGCGAGGCTTACAGTACCTTGTTGATTGGGAGGGATATGGCCCAGAAGAGAGAAGTTGGGTCCCCGCCAGGTTCATTGTCGACCCAACCCTTATCTCCGACAACACCCTCAAGCACCAGCTAGGACGCCCGGTGGCACCCATAGGAGGGGGGGTACTGTTACGGTACGCCAGGTCACGCCCACAACTCGAGCCAAACTTTGATCACCTGTGACTCCTCTCCACATTCCGTCTCGCAGCTTTGGTTTTGCCTCCTCATTCATCAGCTCAAGCACACCTGCTCCATATTTTCATTTCATCACCTTGCTCTATATAAGTCTTGCCCAAGCAACCACTCATTGCCGAATTATTGTGTGCCCCAAGCTCTGTGTTTTTCTCGCCTAGTATATTTTGTTTGCCTAGAATACTTTTTGACCCATTTTTTGCTTACTTGTTACGTCTCTTTGCCTTACGATTTGGAGTTGTCTGCTACGTTGACTGATAACCTGGTTTTGACCCTTTGTTTGTATTTCTGACTTTGACTCTGCCTTATCCTCCCAGGATTCCTGCAACGCTGATGACAAGTGCACAATTTCAGACCAGCGCCTCAATTCACAACCCCGATCTCCTGACACAGCTGCTCCCTCTCTCAATCTGCGCGCCGGATTCAGCACATACACCACAGCACTGATCCATCACACTACCACGCTCCTTCTGTGCGTTATACATTGCATGCGCGCTGCAGGTCTGATCTCCCCGCACAGCCGCGCTCACTCTGCGCGTTGGCCACGGCATTCACTCTGCATCGCCCATCCCTTAACCTACTCTACGGCCACTGCCAAGCTACGCCACTGCCCACCTCAGACAGCACCCCAAGTATTGCTTCTCTGCTTTTGCCTCTCCCTCTTTTCTATCCTTCTCATTTTGTCATTAAAATCAGTTAAACTAAGTCCTATCTGTTGTGTCTGCTTTTGGGTTCCCCAAGCCTGCGCGACATAGTCGGCGCCCCGTAACAGAGACAACAGGTAACAATGTGTTTTTGAAAACTTTAAAGACACGGAATGAATAAACAAAAAAACTAAAGTTAAGACAACAATATACCTTTGCTCAGATGCAATCATGTGATTTATAAGAGAAGTGACGGATGGACTTTTCGAGCTGCTGGAGGAGGCTGAACAAATTGTTGGAGAAGACTGTAGTCCTTGAGGGGGGGAGGACTGTAGTCCCCTCTACTAAATACTAAATACTCTCACTCGAGTATTTCAAAAACGCTCACCTAACCTGAAAGGATTCCCCCGCATTCAGGTTATGGAATTGTGGCGATTCCCTTGCGTAATAGCCCCGCCTCCTCTCTTATCACTAGAGGCTTCTCCACTCTCTCCATTCAGTCACTAAAGCACACACGCACTGCTTCTCACCGTTCGTCTGATATTGGGTTCGCTGGGGTGGGTCTTCAATGCGTGTGGAGACAAGAAGCTGACATACGTCTGTTTTTTTATTTTATTTTTACTATTAATTTAATAACAAACATTTATTTGCCAATAAACGTTTTGGAAAGAAAATCGTCTACCATTTGTGAGTAGCTACAATAACATTTCATGTACAAAAACACTTAAAAAGAGAGAAAAAAAGGTGATTGGCATCAGTGTCCCCTATGGGTTAAAAATGTTTGTTTTTATTGTTGGGGTATTGTTAGGCCAACTTGTTTTTATAGAAAAAATCACTTAAACCAAAAACATCAAATGGTTACAATGTGTACATGAAACATTTGGCTTAAGTCAACCTTAGAGAAATATAATTAATTGGGATCACCACCAATACTATTTAAGCTGACTTAAACATTTGAATAACAAGTTGAATCAACTTATGATTTTAAACTGGGTACATGTTGAGTCTACTTTGATAATTTTGTGTATAGTTCCAGGAGAGAAATCTAAGACATTCTGTGTCACATTTAAAAAATGTTGCTATAAGAGTATAATAATTATATCCATAATGGTTGATTTCCATTTCCTCATTTCCTTCATTAATTTCAGTTTAAAATAAATGTATAATTTGATTTTCTCTTGCATTCTCTCTTGTTTTCTGAAAAATTCATAACAGCACATGCTCCTTCTCTGGCTTTTCTTTCTGTTTCAGGTTTCTCTGCCCTCACGCTGGTCAGTTTATATGCAAATTTACAAACCTTGTGTTTGATATGGAAGGAAAAGGGGAGGTCCTGTACAGAATAGTGCCCTGGGATGACAGTGTGTTAGATGGATTAGGCCAAAAGGAGCCTGCAGGACCTCTGTACAGTATTGAATGCCTTGAAGTTTCAATCCGGCACCTGCACTTTCCACATTGTGAGACCTGTGAGTTGACATTTCAACAATATGAATAAACCTAAGATTATATATTATAGTTAATACTTAATAATCCTTAATCATTATCTAGCGATTTTATTACGCACCCCAAGCCTACATTGACTAACTTATAATATTTAGTTTATTGATACAAATGGCATATATTATTTCTTGAAGGAGATGTAGATGAAGAAAGCTCCACAGTTTTGAGATTTAGCTTTATTCTGACGGTTTATATGTTACAGGTAAAGACAAGGTTAAACTGACTGTGGCACATGTGACTGGTGGTAATGTGGAGATCATTCAGCCGCTAACAGTAACAAACACACACGTGATTATAAAATTTCAGAATCTCTCCTGCTTTGGTTTAACACTGCGTTGTAGTGGATTTCCTATCAGAGCCCAAGTTCTACTGTTCTACAAAAAAATTACTGACCACAGGATTAATAAACTGCACATGCACCTGTTGCCAGCAAATGTGCCAGTTAAAGAGGTAAACTGCTTTAATATTTCAATATTTTTATTGAATTTAAATGTATTTATTTTTTTATTATACAGTGTATATATATATGTGTATATGTATGTGTGTGTGTGTGTGTGTGTGTGTGTGTGTGTGTGTGTGTGTGTGTGTTTGCGTGTCTCAGCTGGCATCAGCAGGTCAACATATTTTGGGGCAGTTTGAGATGAGCTTTACTGTTTTTTCAACATCATACATGTTATAATCTAGTTTGAAACAAACCTAGAAGTATTGCCAGTAGACCAGCTAGTCATTGTGATGTTAATAGACAGACATACACACCTTATTGTCATTGGTTACTCAACCCAGGTGCTGATCCACCATGATTGTGGTGTTATTAAGCACATGACTTAGAGTTTAGTCTAGATCTAAGTTTAGTAACACGTTGCATCATTGTTAGACACATCTTAGTGATGAATATAAATGTTAAAAAACTTAAAACCCAAGCAGCATCGATACGTGCCGGCAATTCAGCATAGGTCAATGACAATTAAAATAATATATAGTCTTACGTCTTTCTGGTGTGTGTTAACGGGGAAGCTTCAGACGTCAAACTGTGTGTTTGGATTCTTCAGATATGTTGGGTAGAACAAAGATTATCATTACCTTTACGAAGAGTAAATTTTACCATTACCAGAATATGTGAATGAAAATGCAAAAATGTAGGACTCACAAAATGAGCATATTATTAATGTTTTTTTTTTTTGGTCATAGAAACAACCGAAAAACACCCATAAAAACATGTGATCATTTATACAGTATTTGTGCTATTTCTTTGCCTTTGTGACCTAGTTTCTAATTTTTTAAAATTTTTGATCAGTCGTGTTTGGGGAAGTTTGTTAAAATGAAGTCAAATTTAATTCATTATATTGCCTATTTTGTGCTGAAATGTGTCACTCTATACTGCACAATCCTGAGCCCTATATATGTTTATATATACAATATTTTTAAAAAAAACAGCAAAAGAAATAAAAATGCTAAAAAAATTTTTTTTAAAAGAGCTAAAATGCTCCGAGGTTTAAAGGCTACAGAAAAGTTTTCATTTAAAAATTTTAATTGTAATTGTGTTCGTGTCATTTAAGGTGCAGAGACTACACAACAGTTACACGTACATTGTGACAACCTCCAATTGTGTTCTAACCCCAGGTAAAAATTACAGAGCGTCGTGTAAATCTACTGACCGTGAATACGCACCTAAACCAGAGGTAGAGTACAGCTCATCGTATTATCCAGTATACAAAAAGTTAATCACAAACACCTTGGTCATTTCGTTCAAATGTAATTGTTCTTCCCCATTCTACAAAAATCTCTGAATTATCTGTTTACTAGGTTGCAAAGTTTTTTCGTGACAGTGGCCCCAACTATCATCCTACATTTGTGGTGAACATAAATATTGAGGCTGTTGTAATCACATTAATACTTTTGAATAAAAAAGGCAAAGAGGTGTGGACACCACCTGAAGTCTTGCTTCCAGGTAACACCAAATACATGACAATTTATGAATTTTCTATGTAACCAGACTTTGTGTTCTCTACACTTCTTTTCTCATTCCAGATTTTCAATTTAGGATTTAAGTTGGAAACTAGAACTAAAGTAGTAAAATAGGTGTAATGTACAAAGGGCGTTCAAGTCAAACCTGGACTTTTCATTGTGCAGAATAATACCACAGTTATGAGACAACAAAACGTAATTAATACATTTATCACATTTTTAAATTATCGTTAAAAGAACCATAGTTTACTAGTAAAGAATTTGCTGTCTGTTGCAGGTCAGACTTAGAGAAGTCTTGCGGGATTAACTCAAACCCATACTGTACTAAAGATCCGTGTAGTCATTAAAACATTTGAAGCCTGTTCTAAGTCAAACTTAGTGAGGAGTCTTAATGGAGTAAATCTTGCAATCTACATAAATCACACATATATAGTAAAGACCCGTATAGTGTAGCTGCTAATACACACATTTGTAACAATGTGTTTTCATTTCTATGCTTTCGTAAGGCCCGGGTTCGGTTCCAAACCCTGGCCTCTGTATTTAGTGCCAGGCCAAGCCTGAATAAAAAGGGAAAATTGCATCAGGAAGGGCATCTGGAATAAAATCTGTGCCAAACTTGTTTGCATGATGGCCTGCTGTGGCGACACCTTGCTGGGAGCAGCCGAAAGACCAACAACAACGTTGTATATTTAAGTTAAGTTAAATTAGCCTTTATTGGTCACACATACATTACTGCACAGTGAAATTCTTTATTCTTCGCATATCCCAGCTTCTTTACTGCTTTAGCTTTATCTGATATTTTAGAGAAGGGATGTAAAACTCAGGTATCAGTCTCAAATCTCTTTTCAATAATCTATTGATTATTAACAAATCACCAACAACTCTTAGACACGTTTATCAGCATTTTTCTGGAAGATATGTTTTTGCACAAATGGATTGCACATGGATCACTTACACACATCACCTGAATCTAAGAGTCATGGTTACTGTGTCAGATCTTTAGCTTGCTAATGAATTACACATCATTAGCATATTGTCAGTATCTAATTTTATAGCTTTGCTTTGTCCACTAGTGGAATAACAGAGAAAATGTTGATGTATATGTTGTTCTGGGTTCTTTTATGAGCTCCTGGATGGGTTATTCTTGTGCTGTTGAAGTTATTTTGGTAGGCTGGTCACTTTTGGGACGATTCACTACTGTTCCAAGTTTTCATCATTTGTGGATAATGGCCCTCACCGTGGATCAATGGAGTTGCAAAGCCTCAGAAAGATATTTTTATATGTCTATTGTGTAAGGATGCAGGTCTCGCTTACGCACTGGGCGGTGTGTTTATTTAAGGGTCATGATACCGCGGCACTTTGCGTGATAATTTAGGTAGCACCGGAAGGTATCAGGGCCAAAGAAAAAGAAAGAAAGAGATAGACAGACACACAGATCACGCTCATGAGAGAGAGGCAAAGACCCAGCCTCGGTCTCCCTAAGACGCCGGAGACAAAAAGAGCGGCACGCATCAGTCCAGCATGCATGCTCAGTTTAAGTCAATAGTGCAAAGCACAAATAAAAACTCTCTCTAATAAATCCTATAAATTTTTGTTTTAGTTTCCAGAGGCGCATCCGGAGGCGGCGGAGCTCTGTTCATTTTGTGTTTTAAGTTTTCTTTTGTTCCCTTTTAAGTGTTTAATTAATAATCCCATGCCATCTTTAAACTGGAAGTTCTTCCTGTGCGTGTCAGAAGAACTCTCACAGCCTCCTATTTAATTGAACCCCTCTAAAGCCCTGCACTAGGGCTCTTAAAAACATTATTACATGTTGTGGTGCGGCTCTCCATACCGGACCACATAACATATTGATTATGTAATGTCAGAGTATTAATATCTTGTTGTTTGACCTTTTACATCAGGTACAAAAGCAGCTTCAACCACAATCAACACAACAGGTAAGTCTGTCTGATCCAGTCTTAATTTTACTTACAAATTATCCTTAGGAACCAAGACACTTGTACACATTCAGCTGCACTGCTAATGTATCACAGTTTCTTAACATTTATAGAGGAACTCATGCAAATATTTTAGCTCCATATTTATATTTAAAAATAATAAATTAAAATGTGATTTTACAAAATTAACTGATGCACTGAAAGTGTGACATGAACATCAGTAAAAGTGAGTGTAATGTTTAAAATTATTGACTTATCTATTTTTAGGTATTAACTTTGTGGATACATACAGAGCAACACTCACCGAGAGAGTTTTTTCAGTAATGGAGATAGCAGACTGTCTAAAAGGCAAGAACATGTTAACTGATGAGATGTACAGTCATATTCAAGCACAGACAACATCACAGGGGAAAATGAGAGAACTGTACAAATGTCTCAACTCTGGAGATGTGAAAGTAGAATTCTTTAAAATTCTTCAAGAGAAAGAACCCTATTTAGTGAGAGAACTGCTGTCTGATTAGTTCAGTTCAGGGCATGATTAGTGAACACCTAACACACACACACACACACACACACACACACACACACACACACACACACACACACACACACATGTAACTGTTAATGCATTCATGCACTTTGTTTTGTATTTCTTTGTAAGGCAGAAATGTGGAAATATAAATTTTTCATTATGGTCATGCTTTACATTGTGTTATTATAATATTAATGTCAATCTTCCCACAATACCTTATTTTCAAATAGTACTTTGTTTAAACTCTAGATTTAAATATAGTAATATGTATATGTAAATACAAATAATATGTGAGAAAATATATCTGTGTGTGTTTTTATAAAGTCTCTCTCAAAAGTGATTTATATTGACAAGTTTTCCTCTCATTTTTAAGAGCACTGTTACATAAATGTGTATTTTAGTAATGTTTATTCCTAAAGTTCAACAAGAAAACAATGTTTCATGATAACTGCAAAATAGTGTTGCCAGTCATGTTAGTTATGACAGATTAGAAGATTTTTCATTTGGTTTTCAGATCTTAAACATTGGAAAAAAATTTTTACAAAGTATTTTTTATTATATATATATATATATATATATATATATATATATATATATATATATATATATATATATGTGTCTTTGTGCGAGGCATAAATGCAGAGAATCCAGATGGTTTAAAGGAAATTATGTTTTATTTAAACACAAAAACCAGGGAAATTAACACAACAAATATACTTGAAACTAAAACACATACAACGGTAATGGGAGACACAACTAAACATGACTGACATCTACGAGGTTAAATTAACAGATGCAAGACAAAAACTGGAACTCAAACAACCTATTTATAAAGAAACTATTAACTAACTCAGTTCAGGTGAACGCCCATGTCACCTGACCGAGCTGCATGAAAGGAAATCAAGTTAAACACAAAAGAAACTACAAACAAATCTCTGGGGGTTATCCCTGTGTGAGCATATTTTAATTAAATATACTTGTGCATGCAACAATATGATAGAAACTATTAATCTTAGTAAAAGAACATAGAGGTAAGGTAAGGAGACAGAGGTGAGCTAAGGACAGTGTGATGTCACAGTAGCAAGAACATGCAGCATGAACTCAAACGAAATCTAGACAGGTAGCCATCTTGGATGTGAGATGCTTAGGGGACAGTGTGTACCAAACAGACCCTAGGGATGATGTAATCTTTGTACCCTGAGCATCCAAAAGTACCTCATGTCCTCAGACATGATGTAGACATGATGTAATGTCAGCTGATATTAGCCCTAGACATTATGTAATGCCAATAGCCCCAGACATGAGGTAATCTCCTCAGACATGGGGTGATCTTAACTGTGATGTAACAGGGGCTGGATACATGTGCAGACATGTCAAATTTAAAGGGACACAGACAAATAACCAAAAGACACACACTCAGCTTAATGAATAATAAGTTTAATAAGAGTAGGCACAAAATAAAATGGCATGTGCATCTACATAGTGAATAAAATAAAAATACAAAGTATAAGGCCCAACATATAAAAGTACAGTAAAATAGGGGGCCTGGGTAAGCATCAAATAACAAAAGGCATAAGAAATTAAATATCAAGCCTTCTCTGACCCAGAACCACATTGATGGGAAGATCAGTGTGAGGAATAAAAACAGAAATACCACGATTCAAAAGTGGTGTAGGCGCTTCAGGAAAATCAGTTTGGGTACCAACAGACATTTTAAAATCAGTCTGAGTACTGACACTTCTTAGACCAACAGGCCTTAAGAGAGACTGGGCTGGAGTACTAGACTCTGGTCGCACGGGCCTGAAGGAAAGTAAAGGAGAGCTATGTGCCTCCGGACGTGGTCTCTTAGAAGGACCAGGCCCGGAGTCATCTTTCCTGGCATAAGTAAGACCGTTCTTATGAAGAAATTGTGTCAATGATCCATCAGACTCATTTTGGCAAAAACTCACTGAGGCTCGGTCAGCAACAGGTTCAGTAGGAGTGTAATCCTCAAAGGAGTTGTGCTCTGGACTGTCCTGGCTGTCCGAATCGTCCAAAGGGATGTATTCAGTGCTTGGGCAGTTGCGCTTAGCTATAACAATAAAATAAAATACGTAAATACAACAAATTAGGAAAATAAGACAAACAATTAAAATGAGTGCGAGAGAGATGCTTACCCATGGCCTGTCTGTCGAGAACTGTAGAGTAACCCGGAAGAACTAAGAATATATAGTAAAATAAGTGCCGCCCCTATATTTTTTAATAATAAACAAACTTAGTGTAAAGATAATGGAAAATTATTTGAAAGAAAAATAGACTATAATGGGGAAAAGATATGGAGTCAGATGACGAGGTATATGACGTAAGCAAACAAGATAAGAGAAAATGTAATTACAATGGGTGACAATACTTGGAAAAAGTTGGATTACAATGGGTTAATAATTTGATAAGAAATAAGAAAAAATGTACAGGGGAGGGGGCTAGGTGAGCGCTCCTCCCCTTGAAAACTGTATAAAAGAAGTGCCCATGTCACAGTACTTCAGTCAGGTTTGGAGGTGCTTGGGACTACAACCTAGGCATTGCTAAGCTGGCTCACTTGGTTTTATTGCTGCAATAAATCCTGCCTTACTTCATCCAGATCTACAAGGAGTCCGGAGTCTTTTCTTTGGTTCTTTTTAAAGTTAAAGTTTTTGTGTAACATTTGTAATTAAGGCAACTGTAACTAGTGTAGGAGAAAAATCTCCCACATTTATTGGTGACCCTGCCGACGTGATTGCCTCTACGGAGGGCTCCTCCGGGGACCTGGGACCAGCGCGGGCTGACAGACCATCAACTTTTGCCGGCATAAGAAAAGGTAAGCAGAAAACCTGTTTGATCAAATTTCTGCATTAGAAGTTCATGGTCTGTTAGTGTGCGTGTTTCCAGCTGGAGAGAGGTACTCCTAAGGTATATTGAACAAAGTAAAATTTAAGTTGCCAATATTGATAAATTAATTACTATATTTAAATTGATTGTAAAATTTATGTTAACAAGTAAAAGACTGGATGAAGTAACGAAGTATTAAGAGATCTCCATAAGTTTTATTTTGTTTTGTGATTTTTGTTTTATATTCTCTTTATTACTATTTTATACGTTGTGTGATAAGTGAGGTAACGCCACTGTGTTGGGTCAAGCCCTGACGAGGAAACTTGCCAACCAGTGGGGCTGGACCCACGAAAAATTCCTGCAATACACTAAGTAGGAGCTGCGGCTCCAGACGTGGTAGGTGAAAAATTCCTGAGTCCGCCGTTAGGCACAGAACATATAGGTGACTCACCGTTCTGAGACGCGTGTGCAGCCAGGTGTAGTGTGAAAATTCCTGTAGGTGAGCGCTATTTGAAAATTCCTACAGGTGGAATTGATGTTTTCTGGGCCCAGGTTGTGTGATAAGATATTTTATTGTTGAAATTGTTCTGAGTACTCAAATTTTTGAAATTGTAGTAGAAAGCGCTTGTGTCGTGTATTGTTCATATGTCTTGTATGTGTGTCTCTTAAATGTGAGTGTGTTATATTTATGTGAAAAGTCTGTATTGAATTTATGTATGTGTGTAAGAAAATATAAGGCCTAGTTAAGAGGGATATAGTATTAGAAATAGCCTAAAAAGAAGATAGAAGACCAAAAATTGGATTTTCTGATTTGCTCTAAATTAATAATAAATTTAAATAGAAGAATATAAGAAAATAGCATATAAGTGATAGATAATATCTCTAATATTGGAGGAATTGTTTGGCTGAGGTACATGCCACTAGTCATAGAGCTTACTGTGACATAGTCTTGTCTGTGACATAATCAGTGATGCGCTACCAGACATAGAACTCACTGTGACATCAGCTTCTTCTGTGACACGGGAGCGGTACAGGTACTGAATGTACCAGCCTAGTATTATTATAAAATAATAATTTCTTTGGACTAGTGTACACATGCGCAGCAACATATAAGTTGTTAAAGATAAGCTTAAGCAAGATACAAAAGGTACCTTTACGTCTAGTGTAGTCAACGACACAACACTCATGATAATAAATATAGTGCATGAAATAATAAATGCACCTAGGTTATAAATATTAAACATATATTAGTTAAAAGCAAATGTTAACCGGATTTAGAGTAATTAACTGGGATGAGCAGATAAGTGAAGAAGGAGTCACAACTAAGTGCGAACGGGAGTTTAGAATTTCAGAGTCGGATCAGAGTGAAATAAAGAGATGGTTGTTGAATAATCCAGGAAAAGACCTACTTAAAAACATAGAGTGTGACAAGGGAGAGTGGACGCTTAGGCTTTCATTAATACCTGACGTATTAGACCTCAACTGTAACGCACACACTCTAATACTTACATCATATTTTAGAATGAAGAAATGAGTTCTTTCCTAGGGCTAATTCCAAGAGAGGTTCATTTAAGAGTAATAAATAGTACACTAGAATTACTAGGAGGACCCCCTGGTTTAACTCCGCTCATTTCACTGCTGTGACAATACCCAGTTTTTGATATATTGCATTTAGAGGAAGGTACTGGAGGACGGAAAGTAAAAAGATATAGATTACTTGATCACGAGAGCGGTCCGGTAGTGCTGTATTGTGAGTGGGTGCTAAATAATAATAGTGAATTTACGCTGATACCTATAGACCCAGACGGTAGAATAATTTTTCAGACCCTTGACAAAATAGTCACGCCTCTGATTCTGATATCATCACAAAATTAATGCTTAACAAACATATAAAGAAAAAACAGCTGTTAAAGACCGGCAGCAGTCATAAACGCACACTAAGAGAATTACAAGAAATAAGCGAGAAAAGAGGCACAAAAATCACACTATAAGACAGGACAAAAGTGTGTCATGGGGAAGTTATTCTGCCGTGGAAAAAACGCATGGCCAAAGCCAGCGACACCTGTAGACATATTTATAGCTAAACACAAGGAAGATGAAAATTATATCAGAAAATGCATGGTAAAATGGCATGACAGGACATCAGGAGAACTACAATGGCCTAAAGAGGGAACCTTTAAAGAAGAAAATTGTAAAGAAGTAAAGGAGACGCTCAGACACACCACTAAAGAAAAGGGCAGTAAGGGAAGGATTAAATTAGAACAAAAGCTAGAAATTGTAGAATGGTTTGAAAATGAAGGAAAAAAGAAGGAGGGAGAAACTAAAGAAGAAAAACAAGAAACAAAATCAGGAAAGAGGGATCAGAAGTTGGAAGGGAGTGACAGAAAAGAGAAAACCCAGAAGGGAAGAAAAGAGAAAATAAGCTTAGAATTAGAGAGACCACCACCATACACTGAGGAACACATGCAACAGAAGGGTGGAGGAATGTACCCACTACAGAAGCTGCATGAACAAGATAAAGGTACATTTGGATTTGAAGGACAAGTATTGGGAAAAATTTAAGTAACGTCATGTGACACTGAGTGGATGAACAGACAAATGGAAGAAACACCAGAATCAACAACATCCGGAAGTGGCAGTGAGGATGGAAGGGAATGGAGTGAAGAAAGAGCGACAGAACCATATGCGTCGAGAGAATCTGAAGAGCCACAAACAAGGAAAAAAGACGTATGGAAACACTGAAAGAACGGAATGCACAATTTCTGTCTGAAGTACAGGGGTTTGCAAACAAACAAGTCACACCTGAAAAAGGGATGATGGAAAGGAGGAGGAGAGAGAACCCAGAAAGTACGTACAGTATAGATAAAGAACCACCCACACCATCACTGTATGAAGCAGACGAAGATACAGCAGGAACAGAAGAAAATGAAGCGATGGAGAGAAATCAAGTAAAGAGAAAAGTAAAAGGGTACATGATCATTGAACCTGAGAGAGAAGCAAGGAAAAGAATAGAAGAGAGACAGGCAGCACTTCAAAACACAACAGACAACTACACCCAAAGAGCAGGAACCAAGTGTACAGAAATGAATATCAACATGACATTTCCAACATTGCAGAAGAAGATGGTTACAGTGATGATTCCCTTGATGAATCGTTCAAGCGACTGGAAAAGCACCCCGACAGACGTCTCAATGACTCTCTGAAGGAAGCAAGAAATCCTGTATCTGAAATGAGACCAGCTATGAAAAGAAAATCTACAGGTTCAAAGAAACCCTCAAGCTGGTGTGTCACCTCATCCTGGCCTAATGAAGAAGACATTGGACCTATACACTTTAATGACGAACCACATATGTCAGACCCAGAAGAATATACTGCGGCTGGACACTACCCACTTGTGTCAAAAGGAAATCAGTATCACTATGTGCCATGGTCATTTATGGATATGACAGGTCTGGCTAACCAACTACCAGATTTA
Source organism: Clarias magur (assembly GCA_013621035.1). NCBI lineage: Eukaryota > Metazoa > Chordata > Actinopteri > Siluriformes > Clariidae > Clarias > Clarias magur. Next base: position 243,245 of record QNUK01000271.1, on the reverse strand, counting down.
TGCAATGGAGCACAGAAATGGATAACACAGCTAGAAGAGAAAACCACTGGACACCTCCTGGCAATAGGAGATGTAAAGGCTATTCTGGCACAGACAATTGGGAAAGTGAAAACCACAGAGATTCTGAATGAGGCTGGCCTGCAAGCAGCAACTGGACAAAGTGTAGGAAATAGCCTAGCGTGTGGACCACACAGGAACAAGGTTTGGAACGCTCTGCGAAAAGCTTACCCAACCAAAATGGATCCAGGAAAGCTGGAATCAGTAACACTGAAAGAAGATGAGAACGTTGTCAAGTTCATCAATGATTTCCAGACCAAGTGGAGAGAAGAAACTGGAGGTTCCTGGGATCAAACAGACACAAGTAAGAGCCTGTTCCGAATGATGCTGAAAAAATGCATGCCTCAAGAAGTCCAGACAGCACTAGAAGGTGTCGTGGGACTGAATACACTACCATGGGACACATTTCAAGCACACATTGTACATTATGTGGAACAATACAGGAAAAAGAAAAAAGAGGCCAAGGAAGCTGCTGAGTCAATTGCAACCCAGTTACACAAAATACAGCTAGGGGAATTTGCATCTGCAAAGAAAAAGGAAAAAGAAAAAGGAAAAGTCCAAGCAGCAGTAATGGTGCCTGAAAATCACACAACACTGCCCCCTACTGGACCAGTACAGCAAATGCAGCAACCAGTGCCACAAATGCAACAACCAACAGTGAACCAAGCAACTCCAACATATGCGCAACCTGGAAACCAGCAAGGACAAAATCAACCCATGAGGTGGCAAAGACAGGGCCCCGGGCCTATTTGAGGCAGGGGACAAAGGGGACCATTCCAATAGCAACCAAGAAGACAGCAATTTAGAATGAATGCCCCAGGGCAAATGGGCCCGAATCAGTGCTGGCAATGCGGAGGAGTAGGACATATTAGAAGAAACTGTCCACAAATGATTTGGGGAATGCAAAATGGACCACAACCTCAAGGATCATATGGAGCAGGACAAGCACCGCAAGGGAATGTAGGACCTCCTGGTCCAAGACAACCTGTTGGAACATGGACTCAAGGACAACCCCAAAATCAGTGGGCAGGTCCCTGGATGGGACCCACCCAAAATTCGAATTGGCGAGGCCCAGAGGAGCCAGAGGGGGAGCAGATGCAGTACGTCTCAACACTGCATCCACAACAAGAACCAAATGTAATGGTGTCTATAAATAATTCACAACCAATTCCATTTATGATTGACACAGGTGCTACTTATTCATGTATAGGACTTGAAGGCTCCCAGCTCCCTCTCTCAAGCAATACGATAAAAACCACAGGCTTCTCGGGACAATCACAGGTATTGCATTTTACGGAACCACAAATAATAACTTTAGAAGACACCACTGTAGCAGCACCTTTAATTATTCTCACCGACTACTCCAGTTAATTTACTGGGAAGAGATTTGTTGTGCAAACTTAAAGCAAAAATTCAATGTAATGCTAAAGGACTGTATGTAACAATAGGACAGTTCTTACAGGTTGCAGAAAAACCCAATAACTTGGATACAGTATATTGGCTGTTGTGCATAGGCAAGGGAGCTCAACATGCACAGAACTTATGGGAAAAATGGATCCTACAACGACGACCAGATTGTAAAAGAGCGACCTTGCCATTGCACTGTACCATGCACTATGACCAAGGAAGCCAAGATGAAGAATATGCACAATTATGGTCAGATGTGATGGAAAACACAGTCTCTGATGTGATACTAGGAGATATAATCATAGGTGCTCCAGGAGCAGCCATCAGTGTACATCTGACTGAACAAATAGAACACTGGCATCAAGTACCAAACACAGCACCCCACATCTCCTTACTGGTGGGCGAAAAAGCACAATCCAAAGAGCTAGGATTGATGGTCAAACAAGCAGCTGAAGTGACTAAGTGGGAACAAACCCCTAATCCTTTTGTACACATTTCACAAGATCAAAAGTTTTTGAAAATAAAATTTTCAGGAATAGAAAGAGTGAGGGCAACACACACAGAAATAGATGGGAACATGACGTTGTCAACACACCCTCAGAGGGGGATGTGTAACACTCCGTTGTCATCGCACACACAAATGTCAGTTAAGATGGTAGGGCAGATAGATGAAAAGGAATCTGCATTAGAGGAGGAACTGCTGAAAACAATTCCAGAAAAACTATGGACAAGACATTCAACAGATGTAGGATTAGTTAAGTCTGGAGGACAAGCCTTAATAAAAATAAGACCAAATGCAACATTGCCTTACCAAAGACAATATCCATTGACACCTCAAGCTGTAGCAGGGATTAAACCTACTATAGATGGCTTATTGGAAGCTGGAGTATTAACTCCGACTAAAAGTCCTTGTAACACTCCTATATTTCCTGTCAGGAAGCCCAACTCAGATAAATGGAGACTTGTGCATGATTTACGTGCCATAAATCAAATTGTAGAAACAGAATTTTTTGCCTGTTTGCCTTTACATATGAAGGACGACAGCTGACTTACAATCGTTTACCACAGGGATACTGTGAAAGTCCGTCAATATTTAATCGAGTACTAACTCAAGATCTAGCCTCGTTAAATATCGAAAGTACTATGATTCAGTACTGCGATGACCTACTGATTTGTAGCCCAACAAAAGAGCAATGCAAAACAGATTCGTTAAGAGTTTTGACAGTTCTAGCTGAGAATGGACATAAAGTTAGCAGAGAAAAGTTGCAATTCTGTAAAGAGAAGGTAGAATATCTAGGCAGAGTGTTGGAAGGAACATCTAGGCATATATCTCCTGAACACATAGAAGCAATAATGAAAGCTCCTAAACCACGAACTGTTAAGGAGATGCTATCTTTTCAAGTCAAGTCAAGTCAAGTCAAGTCAAGTAGGCTTTTATTGTCATTCCAACCATATACAGTTAGTACACAGTGAAACGAAACAACGTTCCCCCAGGACCAGGGTGCTACATACATGTAACAACATAAATGTACAACATAAATTTTACATTTTTAAGTTACTCTAAAAGAAGAACTATCAATATCTATACAAAAATACAAAAAATAGACAAAGTGCATGTGCAAATGTGCAAACAAAGTGGTACATGACAGACACAACAATGTAAGACATAACAGTACTTTTTTTGATGAAGGATGAATTGAGGTAGTGGGAAGAGCAGCAGTAAACAGTTTACAATTTTGACAGAAGTATTGTGTGCAAATAGCAATAAATAGCAATTTAAATATTGTGCAAAAAATTGCAAGGAGCAGCACAGGTATGTAGGTATGAGCAGATTGAGATGGGTGTGCATCAGTGTGATTGTGCATGTGTGTTTATCAGTTCAGTCCAGATGTTATTTAGTTCGTCTGAGTGATTTGCGTGTGTGTGTGTCAGGTATCAGTCCAGTCCTTTTGTGTTTAGGAGACGGATGGCTTGCGGATAAAAACTGTTACTCAGTCTGGATGTGAGTGCCCGAATGCTTCGGTACCTTTTTCCAGATGGCAGGAGGGTGAAGAGTGTGTGTGAGGGGGCATGGTAGGATTTAGTAGGGACTGGATTTGTGACTTTGCACTAAAAACAGCACCCTTGAGAGCAATAGTAAAAGTAGCTGGACAAACAAAGAACAGTGCAGTGTTAGAATGGACACCTGAAGCACTAGAAGCATTTGAGCAGCTAAAAAGAGAACTCTGTACAGCACCAGCACTTGCTAGTCCAGAGTATAATAAGCCGTTCCATTTGTATGTCTCAGAGCGTGGAGGTTTTGCCACAGGGGTTCTGACTCAACAACAAGAGCCTAGTAAGCAACCAATTGCTTATTATAGTACAGCACTCGATAATATTGAAAAAGGCATGCCACCCTGCTACCGAGGTGTGGCAGCTGCCGCCTTTGCTTATCAAAAAGCCTCATCAATTACTATGGGACATCCTGTTGTGATGTACACCACCCACGCATTGCATGCACTCCTGACTAGCCCATCATTTGTAATTACAAATGCTAGAAGAACAGGATATGATGTAATACTCTCTGCACCTGAATTGACCACCTGAATTGCTTCAGAGATGGGGATAGCAATAAAGCAGGCTATGCAATAGTAACACCAGACATAGATGGGAAAGCCTTCAAAGTAGTACAAGCTGAACATGTGCCACAACCCTGTTCAGCCCAGCTAGCCGAGTTAATTGCTTTGACAGGTGCTTGTAAATTAGCAGAAGAAAAAGCATGTACGGTATACACTGACTCAGCATATGCATATGGAATATGCCATTTGCATGACCCCATATGGGCACAAAGAGGTTACAAAAGAGCAGACGGAACACCAGTAGTACATGGAGAAGCAATTTCAGACTTGCTAGGTGCAATCAAACTACCATCCAGATTAGCTATAGTAAAATGCGCAGTACATAAGAAAGATGGTACATTTGTTAGTGATGGAAATGAAGCAGCAGATGAAGCAGCTAAGAAAGCAGCAGTAAATCAGGCAAACATGATGCCAGAATCCGCAGCACAAACAGACAATGAACCAAGTTCACCAGAGTCAAGTGTTAACCCTGATGAAGGGCCAAGTTCAAGTTCAAGCTCAAGCTCAAGTTCAAACACAAGTTCAAGCTCAAGTTCAAGACAAGTTCAAGTTCAAGCTCAAGTCCAGAATCTGAAGAAAGATTAGTACTTATACCAGAAAATTACGCACCCCCACCACCAGACTTATCGTCACTAGCAGACATACAGGCAGCAGCATCAGGTGAAGAGATTCGAAAATGGTTAGCAAGAGGAGCAACAAAAGATAATGATACTAACGTGTGGCGAAGTGCAGATGGGCGTTTTGTAGCTCCACAAAGTTTTCTCATAACCTTGATAAAGCAAGCTCATGGTAACGATCACGTAGCAAGAGGAGAAGTAATAAGAAGAATCCAAAAGACATGGTGGTCACCTTATCTAGGTCCTATGGTTCATCGAACTCTGTCACAGTTTTGTGACATATGCTCTAGATATAACCTTAGAAAACACTTCACATCACCAATAGGACATATTCCAGAGCCAGATGGGCCGTTTAGGCATATAATGTTCGACTATGTGGACATGGGGGAACCCAGAATACAAGGAAAACGATACATCCTAGTGATTGTGGACAGATTTAGCAGATGGGTAGAAGCTGTAGCAACAACTAAGGAAGATGCAATGGCAGTAGTGAAATTCCTGTGTAGGGAAGTGATACCAAGATTTGGAATCCCAGACACAATCAGTTCAGACAATGGGAAACACTTCACAAACAAGATAGTACAGAAAGTGACTCAGTGGTTGAACATCAAGCACAGGTTTGGATGTGTGTACCACCCCCAATCTCAGGGGATGGTAGAGAGAGCAAATGGAACTCTGAAAATGAAATTGGCCAAAATATGTGCAGAAACAGGTATGAATTGGTTTCAAGCTTTGCCATTAGCCTTGATGGGCATGAGATCGCAAACTAACCGCAACACACATCTAACACCACACGAAATGCTTACTGGCAGACCTATGCTTACATCCTTTGTTCGAGGGCCCTATAAAGGCCCCACACTTGAACAACTACAGAGTGAACTTGATCACTATGTGAAGCACTTATCTGAAATACACAAAGTTATTTTCCAACAGGTTAAGGGAGCCACAATACATGACAACACCAGACCGAGGGTAGCTGATCCAGCTGATGACGCTGAGGAAGAGGACATAGAGGAGAGAACTGTGCTACCTGGGGACTGGGTGTTTATTCGAGTATTCAAAAGAAGGTGGAACGAAGCTAGAAGGGAAGGACCATACAAGGTGGTGTTGGCAACTCCAACTGCAGTAAAAGTCCAAGGTAAAGATGTATGGTACCATTTAAATCATTGCTGCAAGGCCCCAAACCCAGAACAGGTAAGGGACAGGGAACCTCAGGAAGACGCTGAAGAGTCTCCCCGAGCGGGACCTTCAGGTTTGCAATCAGGTTCCCAGGAGAGTGACACAAGGCCCAGGCAACAAGCACCAGATCCTTATGGGTACACTGAAGGGTTACCGTGGGTAGAAGAACAAGAAGGAGAACAAGGGTACTGGCCGCAGTGGCCCCAAGAAGATATACAGGATTGGGAAGCAGAGCTTGAAGAAGCAGAAGCAGAACAAGGAGGACCGTCCCTTAGAACAAGAGCCCAAGTTAGACAGCGAGAGCACAGGCGTGCTAGAATTGAAACAGCGCGTAGACAGTCAGAAGAAGATCCCACACGTAGAGTTGTAGAATACTCAGATAGTGATTAAATCAGTTAGAAGTTAACATTGGCTCAGATAGTGATTAAATTGTTTAAACCAACTACAGTTGAAAGAACATACACAACAAACAAAAAAAACAAGAAAAATATTGTGTAGGTTATTTGGCCATAGTCCCACGTGTCACCGTTGTGATCCAAATGGAGAAACCACCCTCTTATTGCCTCCTGAAATGAAGGAGGTCTATGGGTATAGGAATCCTCTTCACGATTGTTCTAATTAACAGTGGTGCTACTAAGAACGAGAGAAACCAACTGAAATGGACTAATGAAAAGAGACAAATACGCTGTGCATTAGCTACAATAACTAGAGCTAGAATACTAGCTGGATTGAACAGTGGGGAAAGATCAGGATTTTGGAAGACAACCTACCAAATAGAGGTTGATAATACACAACCCCCAGAAGAAAGAGTGCGCATTTACATAGAAATGATAATAAATGCATATTGGAATAAGGCACAGATGGCAGCATTAGATGGACTAATAGAAGCTGTACCAAGATCCAACGGTTGGTGCGCATTTGAGAATTCAATAGACGGTGAAATTAGAGGAGTATGTGTTTCACTTGCAGGATGGAAGGGATGCTATGCAAAAGCGCCCGACCAGCCCAATATATCAAATATTGAATCAATAAAATATGTAACAATAATTCCGCAGATAACAAAGAAAGTACCCAACAGTCAAGCAGAATCTGACCAGACATGGAAAAATGACATGTTCTTCCAATAGTTGAAATTTACAGCTGAATCCGTAACCACGCGAGACTGCATTGTGTGTCATGATAGAAGCAATAGACCCCCACATGTGGTGATAACACATGGAACAAGGGAATGTATAGACAATCCAACATACAGTGAACAATTGTGCCCTATTAGCTGTCATTTGCATTCAGCTACTATACACTATGGCCCTGAATGGATGCAAAACATAAGCAAATGTTCATATCAGCCTGTAGGAACATTAAATGCTGTACAAAGAGAAATAACACCTACACAGCAACGCTATCCTTTGTGCATCTACTCAAATGGGAGCATTGAAATAGGAGATCTATCACCAAGTTGCAACGAAACACAGACAGTAGCAGGATTCTTCATAGAAATGCACCAGATATGCAACAATAAAACAGATAGTCTGACATGCAGTGAGATAGTAAAAGTACAACAACCAGATTTAAGCGCTGGAACAACACCGCTGGCAGACATATTCTGGTACTGTGGAGGAACGACAGTTAGACAAAACTTACCAAATAACTGGGGTGGGTGTTGTGCTCCAGTACTATTAGAAGGAGATTTGATTGTAGTAGGACTATATGGCAAGAAACACAGACGGAATAAACGTGAAGACAAGTTTGTGAAAACAATTAGAAAGGAATTATCGGCAAGGAAAGAGTTTGATAGAGATGGAGGACTATCAGTGACCTGGGATGGTATTCCAGTTGGTGTACCAACTGAGCATGAGGCTATAAACAGGGTATGAGCATTCAAGACAATCTTCTTGCCATGGGTTCAAATTTCGAAAAATGCAAGGTGGATTAACCTACTTTATTACAATCAACAAAGATTTTGGAATCACACTTTAGGAGTCTTAGGACTGGTTCAGGAACAATTGGATAGAAATACATTAATGACTACACAGAATAGATTCGCCCTGGACACTATGCTGGCACCTCAACAAGGAGTATGTGCCTTAATTGGAGAAGAATGTTGTACATACATTCCAAGACACACAGGCCCAGATGGTAACATAACTAAGCTTTTAAGAGCCATGAGGGACATGAGAGACGAAAATGTTAAAATCATTCAAGACGTACAGAGGAATAATGCATGGACTTCCTGGTTTGATTGGCTGAATCCTTCAAATTGGTATGGACTACTTGTGAAACTAGGGACAATTATTTTGATAGTAGTGGGAACTCTGCTCATATTGTCATGTTGCGTTATCCCCTTGGCGAAAGCAAGCATTCAAAGAATGGTGGGACAATATACAATGACTGTGGAATATCACGAACACCGCCAGATGACGACTGGGAGGCAGACTCCATTTACGTGGAAATGAAGTGAACACAAAAGATTACCGCTGCTACATGATGGACAAAATGACTGTATATTTATTACTCACATGTATAAAAAGTAGTATTAGAAGAAGAAATATGTTTTGTGTGTTTTTGTTGTATTTTTGTCCTGTCTCTGTTATACACGTATGTATGCAGGATGGAACCAGTACCTGACCCACGATGGATAGTTTCCTGTACAGTCTGCCGTGATGCATGGAGGGAGGTTCTGGAACAGACCCCAACAAGAACATGGGCAGACCTGAGACATGATCTGGTCGACTGGTTCCCACACCGTCCGATGGGGACTAAGAAGTTCGTGATGGCCAACGTCTTGACAAGAGACTTCAAATGGATCAAGTCAATGACACAGGAGACATTTGACCTGGACATAAGCAGAGGACTTCGTCTGGTAACAACTTCATATCAGCTTGGAAGACATCTGAAGCTAGGCCTCTATAGAGGTATTGGGATCGAAGAGAATTGGGTTGGATATGATATCTGTGGGGTAATTGAATTTGACGATGTATACATGGCAGCAGACAAGACCATAACTAAAGTGATGTTGGGAGATGACATTTTATGGACAAATACACCAACCACTTTGCAACGTGCGCTGGAAGCTCTTCCGATTGCTGCTGAAGTCTGGCTAGGAGACGGGCAGGATAAACCGAATTCCACTATCACAGCTGATGAGCTGTAAGGACCTGCATGTAATCGAATTTACTGAAGAGGATCGCAAAGCATGGACTGAAGAAGGGACTGAAAGTCTTGACATGCTCTCCTTGATTTACAGGGACCCTAACGGAGTGCTTAAATGGCTTTAATGGTTTCAAATGTCCTTGTCATATATGTATTGTACAGAAGTCGAGTCCTGGTGGTGAATGCACTGTCGAGCACAAAAAAGCTGGCAAGGTGGGAATTTTTCCTTCTAAATTGGCTATACGGAAGGTTTTTTCGCCCACCTCTGGACTCTTTGTATCTAACTAATTGCATGCTTAGTGTACTCTCATATACTCTTTTATGCTAAGTTTACTCACCTTTTACTTACCTCTCTTGGACTGATGTCTGGTGAGGGGGTAATATGTGAGTTTTAAGATTCAGTTAATTGATTTAGTAAGTTTCCTTTGAGTTAATGGTTTAAAATTTGATTTAGTAATTTTTGCATGCATAGTTTATGTCACGATCCGAACAGGCGTAGTGGATCCAAGCGCAGAGCGCGTGTGGAATATAGCGCCGATTATCCTGTGATGAACGCGCTGTTTGTTTTGTGAATGAAAGCTCCCGCTGTGCGGAGATGCGGCGGCACGGCGCGAGCCTCGCGTAGAGAATGTGAAAGAGAAGAGCCGGTGCGCGCTGAACGCAACTCAGGTCCGCGGGGAATAATCGTGGTTGTGAACGTGCTTGCTTCGAGGTCATGAAATCCAATACAGTCCGTAATCCTGATTCGTGGTCATGAAACGTGAGCGATGGTCGATATCCAGAAATCCAAAAAAGCAGTAATCCAAAACGTGAAACGAGAGCAAGGTCCGTGAAACAGAGCGTGGGTCGAGATCCAAAAGTCAAGGCAGTGAAAAACGCTGGAAAATTGGGCATGAGGGCACACAATAATCTGGCAAGAGGTGGTGGTTTGTGAAAGAGTTTTATAGAGCGGAGTAATGAATGAAATGAAGAACAGGTGTGCTGAGCCGGTGAATGAGGCGGCAAAATGAAAGCAGCGGACTGGAGTGTGGAGAGGAGTCACAGGTGATCACTTGGCTTGAGGTGTGGATGTGACATGGTGTACCGTGACAGTACCCCTCCCCCTACGGACGCCACCTGGCGTTCTAGAAGGTGCCTCCGGGTGAAGTTTATGGAAATCTGTGATGAGGGAATGGTCCAAGATGAATCTGGCAGGAACCCAACTTCTCTCCTCAGGGCCGTAGCCTTCCCAATCCACGAGGAACTGAAGGCCGCGGCCTCTACGGCGAGACTTAAGAAGTCTTCGGACAGTAAAGGCTTCGCCACCATCAATGAGCCGAGGTGGTGGGGGAGGACGGGGGGAAGGTGCCAGAGGGCAAGGTGCCAATCTGCGGATCTGGGATACATGGAAAGTGGGGTTAACTCGACGCATGGACAAAGGAAGGGCCAGTCTGACAGAACACGGGTTGATAATGCGTGAGATGGTGAAAGGGCCAACGAACCTTGGCGAGAGTTTTCTGGACGTTGTCTTGAGAGGCAGATCACGTGTGGACAGCATGACCCTTTGGCCAATCCGGTACTTGGGGGCCGCAGAACGATGGCGGTTAGCCTTACGCTGGAATGTACTCACTGTGCGTTTCAGCTGAGCACGAGCCCGTCGCCATGTTCTCTTACAGCGGCGGACGAAGGCTTGGGCTGACGGGACAGCAGTTTCCTCCTCCTGGGTGGGGAACAGTGGTGGTTGGTAACCAAGGCAGCATTGGAAAGGGGACATTCCGGTGGAGGAAGTGAGGAGTGTATTATGGGCATATTCCACCCAAGGAAGATAACAGCTCCATGAGGCTGCATCACGTGAGGCCATGCATCTCAAGGATTTCTCAAGCTCTTGGTTGATGCGTTCTGTCTGACCGTTACTCTGGGGGTGGAAACCTGAAGAGAGGCTGGGCGTGGCGCCGATGAGGCAGCAAAAGGCCTTCCAGAATTGCGCTGAGAATTGGGGTCCCCTGTCTGAAACTATGTCTACGGGCAATCCATGGAGCCGAAACACGTGGTCAATCATGAGTTCAGCTGTTTCTTTAGCCGATGGGAGTTTGGGTAAGGGAATGAAGTGAGCTGATTTAGAGAAGCGGTCGACCACAGTGAGTATGCAGGTGTTATTGTTTGAGGGGGGTAATCCAGTGACGAAATCGAGAGCGATGTGAGACCAGGGGCGGTGGGGGATGGGGAGGGGTTTTAGGAAACCCTCAGGAGGACGGTTGAGAGTCTTGTTTCTGGTACATGTGTCGCATGAGGCCACGAACTTCCTGACATCTTCCATGATGGATGGCCACCAGAAACGTTGCTGTAGTAGGGATAGGGTGCGGGTTGCTCCTGGGTGGCAGGCTATTCTTGAGCTGTGGCCCCAGTCCAGTACTTGGGGTCGGACGGCAGCTGGGACAAAGAGTCGTCCTGAAGGAACATTACTAGGGCCTGGCTCCTGTTCGAGGGACTGCAAGACCTGGTTCTCCACTTCCAGACGTGTCATGGCCACGAGACATTGTGGTGGTAGGATGGTGTCCAGGATTGGTGTGTCCCGAGTGGTGGAGAACTGTCGTGAGAGGGCGTCGGGTTTAGCGTTCTTGGAACCTGGGCGATAGGACAATGTGAAGTTGAATCTAGAGAAGAATAGGGACCAGCGTGCCTGGCGTGAATTGAGCCTCTTGGCTGACCTGAGATACTCTAGGTTTCTGTGGTCTGTCCATACGAGGAATGGGAGGTCAGCTCCCTCCAGCCAGTGTCTCCATTCCTCGAGGGCGAGTTTGACTGCAAGAAGTTCACGGTCCCCGATGTCGTAGTTGCGCTCAGGGGATGAGAGTCGACGGGAAAAGAATGCACATGGGTGAAGCTTATTATCTTTGAGGGACCGCTGAGAGAGAACAGCTCCGACTCCTGTTTCGGAAGCGTCTACCTCCACAATGAATTGAAGAGAGGAGTCTGGAAAGACAAGAATGGGTGCCGTGGTGAAACGATGCTTGAGATCGTTGAATGCTTTCTCAGCTTCAGTGCTCCACCGGAAGGGGGTCTTTGTGGACGTGAGTGATGTGAGAGGAGTTGCCACCATGCTATAACTTCTAATAAATCGCCTGTAGAAGTTAGCGAAGCCCAGAAAGCGTTGGAGCTCTCTTCTAGATGATGGTGGCGGCCAGTCAGTGACCGCTTTTACTTTAGTTGGATCCATCTGAATGCCTGATGGAGAGATGAGGTACCCTAAAAATGACGTGGATTCTTGGTGAAATTCACATTTTTCGGCTTTGACGTATAGTTTGTTCTCCATCAGGCGTTGCAGGACTTGACGTACGTGTGTTCTGTGTTCCTTTAGTGAACGGGAGAAAATCAGGATGTCGTCGAGGTATGCGAAAACAAAGATGTTTAAAAAGTCTCGAAGGACATCGTTGATCAGATTTTGAAAAACTGCTGGGGCATTGGTTAGGCCAAAAGGAACTACCAGATACTCGTAATGGCCAGTGGGGGTGTTGAAGGCTGTCTTCCATTCGTCACCTTCCCTGATCCGGACTAAATGGTAAGCGTTCCTCAGGTCCAGTTTAGTGAAGAGGCAGGCATCTTGCAGTAGCTCGAAGGCTGTAGACATCAAGGGGAGCGGATATCGATTCTTAACTGTGATTTCATTGAATCCTCTGTAATCTATGCAGGGACGAAGGGACTTGTCTTTTTTCTCTACGAAAAAGAATCCAGCGCCGGCCGGGGAAGAGGAGGGGCGAATGATGCCTGCGGCTAGGGATTCAGAGATGTAGAGTTCCATTGCCTCTCTTTCGGGGCGCGATAGGGCATAGAGGCGTCCCTTTGGGGGCGAGGTACCAGGGAAGAGGTCAATGGCGCAATCGTAGGGGCGGTGGGGAGGGAGCGAGACGGCGCGTGATTTACTAAAGACCTGTTTCAGATCATGATATTCAGCAGGAACTTTGAACAAGCTGGGGATTTCTTCTTGAGACGTGATTAATTCATTTTTGGGAGAAGCAGAACGAAGACAGGAAGACAAGCAGGCAGGGCTCCATTCAAGGACATTTCTCCTTGTCCAGTCAATGTGGGGGTTATGTTGCTTTAACCATGGGAGGCCAAGGACGACTGGTGCATGGGGGCTCTTGATAATTAGGAGAGAGATACTTTCGGCATGGTTACCTGAGAATTGAAGTGTGAGAGGGACTGAGCGGTGTGTAATCGGAGGGAGTCTGCTGCCATCTAGTGCCTGGACATGGAAGGGTCGACTAAGTGGAACAGAAGGAATCTTGAGCTTGGTGATCGTGGAGACAGCTATCAGGTTTTGATCTGCCCCGGAGTCTACGAGGGCGTTCAGGACGTGGGACTTATTATCGTAGGTCAGGGTTATGGAAAACACTGGTCGTGGATCTGGGAATGAGCTGAGTGTGGGGGCCCCCTGTACTCCCAGAATTACCGGGGGCCCAGGGCTTTTAAAGGACAGGTTCGTACTAGGTGACCCGCTTGACCACAGTAGAAGCAGGAGCCCTCGTTGCGGCGTCGCTGACGTTCCTTTAACGAGATATGAGTACGACCAATGTGCATGCGCTCATGTGAGGTTTTGAGGGTAGGCATGGTGATGGTTGAGACTGGTGGTTGAATAAGAGCTGGGGTTCTGGACCACTGATGGTCCATCTGATAGTGGACATGCTTGCGAACGTCGATACGTGTTGCAAGGTCCATGAGCTCTTGGATCGTGGAGGGAAGCTCTCGAGCTGCTAGTTCATCCTTAATCGGATCAGAAAGTCCATGGAGGAAAGCGTCGAAGAGCGCTTGATCATCCCAGCCACAAGAGGGGGCTAGGGTTCTGAAGTCAATGGTGTAATCATGTACAGAACAGGTTCCTTGGCTTAGCTTGAGTAATTGGCCTGCTGCCTGGCGACCTGAAAATGAGCGGTCAAATACCCTCCTCATTTCGGAGGTGAATGTCCCATAGGTGGCACAGCAGGGGACCTGGGCATCCCATAATGATGTTCCCCACTCTCTTGCTTTTCCAGTAAGGAGGGTTATAATGTACGCTACCTTAGACCGTTCCGTGGGGAAGGACGACGCTTGTAACTCCAGTACAAGAGAGCATTGAGACAGAAAGGAACGGCAGGTAAGTGGATCGCCATCATATGTGGGCGGTGCAGGGAGCCGTGGCTCATGGCGTGTGGTGGGTGTTGGTGGTGCCTGAGGAGCAGGAGATGAAATACAGTGCAGCCGTTTAATCTGATCAGCGAGAGATGTCAGCGTTTGCGTGACAGTGCTAAGTGTAGTCATGATGTGTTGAATATCCCGCTGATGAGAGCCTAAAAGCGCACCTTGGTTCTGTAGCGCCGCCTCCAGCTGCGCGATATCTGCTAGATCCATAATTGGCCAGATTATACTGTCACGATCCGAACAGGCGTAGTGGATCCAAGCGCAGAGCGCGTGTGGAATATAGCGCCGATTATCCTGTGATGAACGCGCTGTTTGTTTTGTGAATGAAAGCTCCCGCTGTGCGGAGATGCGGCGGCACGGCGCGAGCCTCGCGTAGAGAATGTGAAAGTGAAGAGCCGGTGCGCGCTGAACGCAACTCAGGTCCGCGGGGAATAATCGTGGTTGTGAACGTGCTTGCTTCGAGGTCATGAAATCCAATACAGTCCGTAATCCTGATTCGTGGTCATGAAACGTGAGCGATGGTCGATATCCAGAAATCCAAAAAAGCAGTAATCCAAAACGTGAAACGAGAGCAAGGTCCGTGAAACAGAGCGTGGGTCGAGATCCAAAAGTCAAGGCAGTGAAAAACGCTGGAAAATTGGGCATGAGGGCACACAATAATCTGGCAAGAGGTGGTGGTTTGTGAAAGAGTTTTATAGAGCGGAGTAATGAATGAAATGAAGAACAGGTGTGCTGAGCCGGTGAATGAGGCGGCAAAATGAAAGCAGCGGACTGGAGTGTGGAGAGGAGTCACAGGTGATCACTTGGCTTGAGGTGTGGATGTGACATGGTGTACCGTGACAGTTTAAGGTTAAGTAAGGTTTCTTTTCGTAATAAGGTTCAATATGTAGGGTTTATTTCCTTTCTTTCTGTTTATTTCTTTCTCTGTAGTAACATGTAAGGCTTATAAGTTAAGTATTAAGTTAGTATAATATGTAAGTTGATATAATGTGTAAGCATTATTTTCTATTTCCTTTGCTTTATTTTTCTATATGTGACTTAAAAGTCACAGAGGGGGAAATATGTGAGCATATTTTAATTAAATATACTTGTGCATGCAACAATATGATAGAAACTATTAATCTTAGTAAAAGAACATAGTGGTAAGGTAAGGAGACAGAGGTGAGCTAAGGACAGTGTGATGTCACAGTAGCAAGAACATGCAGCATGAACTCAAACAAACTCTAGACAGGTAGCCATCTTGGATGTGAGATGCTTAGGGGACAGTGTGTACCAAACAGGCCCTAGGGATGATGTAATCTTTGTACATCCAAAAGTACCTGATGTCCCCAGACATGATGTAATGTCAGCTGATATTAGCCCTAGACATTATGTAATGCCAATAGCCCCAGACATGAGGTAATCTCCTCAGACATGGGGTGATCTTAACTGTGACGTAACAGGGGCTGGATACATGTGCAGACATGTCAAATTTAAAGGGACACAGACAAATAACCAAAAGACACATACTCAGCTTAATGAATAATAAGTTTAATAAGAGTAGGCACAAAATAAAATGGCATGTGCACCTAAATCGTCCAAAGGGATGTATTCAGTGCTTGGGCAGTTGCGCTTAGCTATAACAATAAAATAAAATACGGAAATACAACAAATTAGGAAAATAAGACAAATAATTAAAATGAGTGCAAGAGAGATGCTTACCCATGGCCTGTCTGTCGAGAACTGTAGAGTAACCCAGAAGAACTAAGAATATATAGTAAAATAAGCGCCGCCCCTATATTTTTTAATAATAAACAAACTTAGTGTAAAGATAATGGAAAATTATTTGAAAGAAAAATAGACTATAATGGGGAAAAGATATGGAGTCAAATAACGAGGTATATGATGTAAGCAAACAAGATAAGAGAAAATGTAATTACAATGGGTGACAATACTTGGAAAAAGTTGGATTATAATGGGTTAATAATTTGATAAGAAATAAGGAAAAAATGTACAGAGGAGGGGGCTAGGTGAGTGCTCCTCCCCTTGAAAACTGTATAAAAGAAGTGTCTATGTCACAGTACTTCAGTCAGATTTTAGAGATGCTTGGGACTACAACCTAGCCATTGCTAAGCTGGCTCACTTGGTTTTATTGCTGCAATAAATCCTGCCTTACTTCATCCAGATCTACAAGGAGTCCGGAGTCTTTTCTTTGGTTCTTTTTAAAGTTAAAGTTTTTATGCAACATTTGTAATTAAGGCAACTGTAACTAGTGTAGGAGAAAAATCTCCCACACCTGACATAACCCCCCCTCAAAGGGCGCAACTCCGGGGCGCCACAGGAGGTCCCGGGCATCCCCCCCAGGGCACAATGTCCACCCCTCTCACTAAGAGGCTGGCTCCTATGTCCCGTGGGCAAGGTGGCCCGATGCCCCTGCTGAAGCAGGGCGGCGGAGACGGAGAAAGCCCGCCGTCCTGGCTGATGTAGGGCGGCGAAGGCAGTGGATGCTCGCCGTCCTCGGTGACGCAAGGCGGCGGAGACAGAAGAGGCTCGCCGTCCTCTATGCTGCTGGGCGGCGGAGGCAGAAGATGTTCGCCGTCCTCAGTGATGCAGGGCGGCGGTGGCAGGAAATGTTCACCGTCCTCTATGAAGCAGGGCGGTGGTGGCAGAGGAAGAGGAAGCTCGTGATCCTTGGCGGCGCATGAAGGCGGCGAAGGAAGAGGAAGCTCGCGATCCTCGGCGGCGACAGAGGAAGAGGAAGCTCGCTGTCCTCGGCGGCGCGTGACAGCGGCGGCGGAGGAAGAGGAAGCTCGCTGTCCTCGGCGGCGCGTGACGGCGGCGGTGGAGGAAGAGGAAGCTCGCTGTCCTCGGCGGCGCGTGACGGCGGCGGCGGAGAAAGAGGAAGCTCGTGATCCTCGGCGGCGCATGAAGGCGGTGGCAGAAGAAGAGGAAGCTCGCTGTCCTCGGCGGCACATGAAGGCGAGGGCGGAGGAAGAGGAAGCTCGCGATCATCGGTGGCACATGAAGGCGAGGGCGGAGGAAGAGGAAGCTCGCTGTCCTCGGCGGCGCATGAATTGCCAGCCGGCAGCCATCACGCTGCCGTCTCAGTTCCTCTTGCTCCTTCCTGTCAGGTTTCCTTCTCCGCCTTCCACTACGCCGCTTGGTTCTCCTCCTGCTCTCCGCGTTGGTTTCCCAAGCTTCAAACATCGTTGCCCCCCCCAAAAGAATCTCCCGCATTCTGTCATGTCTCTTTGTGCGAGGCATAAATGCAGAGAATCCAGATGGTTTAAAGGAAACGATGTTTTATTTAAACACAAAAACCAGGGAAATTAACACAACAAATATACTTTAAATAAAAATGAAACTAAAACACGTACAACGGTAACGGGAGACACAACTAAACATGACTGACATCTACGAGGTTAAATTAACAGATGCAAGACAAAAACTGGAACTCAAACAACCTATTTATAAAGAAACTAATAACTAACTCGGTTCAGGTGAGCGCCCACGTCACCTGACCGAGCTGCATGAAAGGAAATCAAGTTAAACACAAAAGAAACTACAAACAAATCTCTAGGCGCTAGGGCTTATCCCTGACAATATATATATATATATATTTAAATAAACATCGTTTCCTTTACCACCTGGACCTCTGCAGTTATGCCTCGCACCCAGTTTCATGACAGAATGCAAGACCGTACAAGAGGCATAGCAGAGGAGCCCTTCCCCCGGGAGATTCTTTTGGGGGGGGCAACGATGTATGCGTTGAGGGGAGCCGGCGCGGAAGGTAGCCGGAGAACCAAGCGGTGTAGCGGCAAAAGAACGGAGTGTGAGTGGGACGTGCAGCAGGGAGCAGCCTCCCAGGATGATTGGAGCAGCTTTCGGCGGTGCGCTAAGAGAAATGAAGAGCGCATCCGTGACCTGCGGGAGCAGGTGGCCACGCTCCAAGGGCTACTAGGACAGCTGCACCGCACCGCCGAGCACAGGCCGCGGCGAAGTGCACGGCGAGTTTCCCTCGCTGCACAGTGCCTTCGTGGACGGCGAGCTTCCGTCGCTGCATGGTGCCTTCATGGACGGCGAGCTTCCGTCGCTGCACGGTGCCTTCGTGGACGGCAAGCTTCCGTCGCTGCACGGTGCCTTCGTGGACGGCGAGCTTCCGTCGTTGCACTGTGCCTTCGTGGACGGCGAGCTTTCGTCACTGCACGGCGCCTTCGAGGACGGCGAGCTGCCTCTTCCTCCGCCGCCGCCTTCATGCATCGCCGAGGTCAGCGAACTTCCTCTTCCTCCGCCGCCGCCTTAGTTAGGTTACTAAGGTTTTGTCAGGAATGCTGATCCAACAGATCGTTTTAAACGTCTAGATGGTTTTACATATGCTCATATATACGAGGTACTGAAACGAGTAAATTTGTTTTCTGTTTGTCATAGCAGCGTTGTAATGGCATAGGGGTGTTAGTTAACATCCATTATCAGATTAGGATGTAATAAAAGTTTAACCAGATATTTTTTTCATGGGAAGATGAGGCTAATGTTTAATAGCATTGTTTAGAAAATGTTTAAGCCAAGTGTGTGTGTGTGTGTGTGTGTGTGTGTGTGTGTGTACATATGTTTATGTCCATGCATGGGAATGTACTAATATCTGGGTAGGGAAACATTCACACTGGGATAGGAATACCTATTTTAATTTAATACCTGTTTTAATTTGATGTTTCACTAGACCCTAACATATAAGCTGAGTTAGCTCTCAATGCTAAGTTTAAATAACCAGTAATGTGTGTTACACAAATTATTTTTGTAAA
Source organism: Clarias magur (assembly GCA_013621035.1). NCBI lineage: Eukaryota > Metazoa > Chordata > Actinopteri > Siluriformes > Clariidae > Clarias > Clarias magur. The sequence continues at coordinate 224,285 of QNUK01000271.1, read as the reverse complement.
GAATCTAACAACATACTGTATCTGAGTCAGAAGTTGATACTGTTGAATGATTAGACGTGCTTCCTATGTCATTAAACTTACACGTATGAAATTTCTTTTAGGTTCTGTTCGTAAATGTTGTGAGCAATAATTTATTTTAGAAACTTAAAAAAAACATCTGGCAAAATGGTGTAAAAGTAGAAGTTCTTGAATGTTTAGACTTGGTTCCTCTGCCACTAAACCTTCATGTATGAAAGATCTGTTAAGCATCAAGGCTATGTGTAAGTATAATGTTGTTTTAGAAACTTTTCTAAAGACTAGAGAGTTTCTATTAAACTCTTCTAACACATCTTAGGCAACAGTTTTTGTTCTTGGTGGTTTTGTCTTTGATTACGTTATTTCTTCACCTATGAAAACCAGAATTTTAGCTACACAAATTATTTTTTCATAAAAACAAACAATGTATCTGAGAAAAAAAAAGCTGATGTCTTTCAGGGTTTTGTCTTGTTTTCTTGTATACGTGTCTGTATATGTGTACCCATTCTTTCATAATCACTTCTTGGAGTTTGTCAGAATTTGTGGGTTTTTGTTTGTCCACCCACCTCCTGAGGATTGACCACAAGTTCTCAATGGGATTAAGATCTGGGGAGTTTCCAGGCCATGGACCCAAAATTTCAACGTGTTGGTCCCCGAGCCACTTAGTTCTCACTTTTGCCTTATGGCTCGGTGCTCCATCGTGCTGGAAAATGCATTGTTCTTCACAAAACAGTTGTTGGATTGTTGGAAGAAGTTGCTGTTGGAGGGTGTTTTGGTACCATTCTTTATTCATGGCTGTGTTTTTGGGCAAAATTGTGAGTGAGCCCACTCCCTTGGATGAGAAGCAACCGCACACATGAATGGTCTCAGGATGCTTTTACTGTTGGCATGACACAGGACTGATGGTAGCGCTCACCTTTTCTTCTCTGGACAAGCCTTTTTCCAGATGACCCAAACAATCAGAAAGAGGCTTCATCCGAGAATATGACTTTGGCCCAGTCCTCAGCAGTCCATTCGCCATACTTTTTGCAGAAGATCAATCTGTCCCTGATGTTTTTTTTGGAGAGAAGTGGCTTCTTTGCTGCCGTTCTTGACACCAGGCCATCTTCCAAAAGTCTTGGCCTCACTGTGCGTGCAGATGCGCTGACACCTGCCTGCTGCCATTCCTGAGCAGCTCTGCACTGGTGGCACTCCGATCCCGCAGCTGAATCCTCTTTAGGAGACGATCCTGGTGCTTGCTGGACTTTTTTGGACGCCCTGAAGCCTTCTTAACAAGAATTGAACCTCTTTCCTTGAAGTTCTTGATGATCCTATAAATTGTTGATTTAGGTGCAATCTTAGTAGCCACAATATCCTTGCCTGTGAAGCCATTTTTATGCAATGCGCAATGATGGCTGCATGCGTTTCTTTGCAGGTCACCATGGTTAACAATGAAAGACCAATGATTTCAAGCATCACCCGCCTTTTAACATGTCAAGTCTGCCATTCTAACCCAATCAGCCTAACATAATGATCTCAGATCCTTGTGCTCGTCGACATTCTCACCTGAGTTAACAAGATGATTACTGAAATGATCTCAGCAGCTCCTTTAATGATAGCAATGAAAAGCAGTGGAAAGTTTTTTTTCGGGATTAAAATGAGAAATAGCCACAATGGCATTAAATCAAAATTAATTGTTTAGTTAAAATGAACAGTACTGAATAACCATTACTTTGAGTGTATATGGGATTAGTAGGACATGATAAGTATAAAATCTAACCAAACTACGTTTGACTAATTATTAAATACTAATTTGTGTATTTAGCTTTGCTACCATTATGTTATGCTATAAAGTGTCTACTAATGAGGACAACAGGTCTGCGTTAGACAGAATGAAGTATAAGGTGCAGTAACCCGAAAAATGTTTGTAAAATAAAAATTTGATCAAACTAGATTTTAGGTTAAATTTATAAATTGTTTTTGTCATAATTCAAAACCATGATCTTGCAGTGTTTATGGCATTATAGTCTTTGATGGACAATTAGGCTTTCATGGTAGATTTCATTACAATATTACAAAAAAATGAGCACAATAATGTTTTGTGATTCTTTTTTTCTGTATTGCAACAACAACAAAAAAGCTATGACAATTATACTGTAACTGAAACTCTGAGCTTGTTAGAGAGTTTTAAGGTGACATGGCTAATGCCTAGGTCATTCTTTCTATTTGAATGTTGAATGTGTTGTGTGTGTTGTGTATGTATTAAGTCTCTCTAAGGGTTTCCTAATGCAGGTAAATGCATTTTTTTCTTTGTCATGAATTTTTTCATAGCTAGTTATAGTAATTGTTTATTTAAAAAAGGGAAAAATACCTAATACAGTGGAACCTCGGATTGCGAGTAACGTGGTTTACGAGTGTTCCGCAAACCGAGCAAAGATTTTTAATAATTTTTTATTCGGAAACCAAGCAAGTAATAGTTTACGAGCGCCACGTATCATGCTTCACACATGATACTCTTATTTTGATACCGAGCGTCACTCTCTCACCTCTCTTATTTTTTGAGGCTGTGGAAGGAATAATTTGAGTTTTCATTATTTCTTATGGGAAATGATGATTTGGTTTGCGAGTGTTTTGGAATACGAGCCCACTTTCGGAACAAATTATGCTCATAATCCAAGGTTCCACTGTACTTTGGTTTGAAGCATGAAAATGTTTTTTATTCGTGTGAAATTTATTGTCTGAACTTAACTTTTAAAATGTTGGTATTTTTGCAATAAAACAAAAGAAGAAGATGAAGAAGAAAAAGAACAAGCAAGGACGCAGGTGTAATCAAAATTTTAATACTTTTCAATTACTTTTCACCAAGAAAATCTGGTTGATGTAAACCCAAAAGGACTGTACGGTACACTTCCTCTTAATGTATAGCACACTCTGTGCTGCTGTAAGAGCAAAACCTCCTCATGTTGCGCATATGCAGTAAAGAGGGAGCCTATATTCTGCATATATTTTTACAAAGAGACAGAGAGAAAGCGCACATGAGAGAACAGGAAGCATTTACTTCTTCTTCAATAACGGTGTGTGTGTGTGTGTGTGTGTGTGTGTGTGTGTGTGTGTGTGTGTGTGTGTGTGTGTGTGTGTGTATGTGTGTGTGTGTGTGTATTGTGGCTGTGTTAAAGTCTATTTCAGGTAAATCCATTTGTTCCTATCAATACTACAGTGTTTAAATATATAGTTAATTATACTGACTGTTTACAAAATAAGGGAAAAATACCTTTTTTGTAAAAAAAAAAAAAAAAACACCTAAGTGTAAAAATGTGTTTTATTCATGTGAACTTTATTGTCTGAGCTTTGTTGTTTTTAACAAGTATTTTTATTTTGATAAAGAAGCAAGGACGCAGGTGAACTAATTTTAATAAATGTTGTAAAACAGCCATGAATGGGGTACATTACACCCCATATTCGTAAAAAATAACATAAAAATAAATTAGCTATAACATGCCAATTGAAATTAGGTAACATTCTACCCATTACATCACATAATGAATTCCTTATTAAAATTAAATAACATTAAATCAATTGCAGTTCATAATTTGTTTAATAATTGCTGTTATTAATTCATCAATATGACTAACTAGCCATAATTTATTCGGGATAGGCTAACTTCACTTATCAAGTTATCAGACAAGGTAGATTTATTATTATTATTATTATTATTATTATTATTATTATTAAACAATCAAATAAAGAAATGAGGTACAAAAATTTTCTCTAAATATTCAACCATTCAACTAACAAAACAAAAAAAAAAAACACTGAATAACAGAATAACACAGATTAACTGTACTTTGCCATGGGAACGTCATGGTTTGTTCTGTGTGGCCTTCCTGGATATTCTTTAAATGGCAGAAACAAACAACAAACTTCAATGCAAGCAATAAGTTAAGAGCAAATTTCAATGCTTTAAATTAGAAAATTGTTAGTTTATGAACTTGTCTATAAAAACCTTGTGTAGATCAATCATTTTGTAACTTACGTACGAGTCTTGGAAGAGCTCCTGTTTGGGCTTCCAAAGAAACAGGATGAGCTACACACTAAGCATATAAATAATAGGAGCTGGCCTGGGTTGGTTGTATGGGGTTGATACTTGGACAAATGTGTCCATAAATGCACCCCATGTCCTAAATGTGCAAGGACAGTCAGAACTGCAATTAAGTTAATATGTATTGTGTATTAATAATATTTACCACTCAAAAAAATCACTTTTACAATGTACATCTTACTGTATACTGTATCACACACATTCTACAATACTTAAATAAATCTTATAAATATGGAAAGTTGACTACATGTCAGTGTCTCACTATTTAGCTCTCATTTATTGATTTTGTTCCAGTTTTGTCAATAATGAATAATTAGTACCAGTATTTATTATTAGTAATTATTGGTAAAATGCATTTTTTTTTTACCAATTGTTCAGTCTTTCTGAGCTCTGAAGAGAGAAAAAGGGAATTCCACATGGTAAAAAATAAATAAATAAATAAATAAATAAATACATCCGCAAATGTAATCTAGAATTTAATTATGTTAAGTACTAAATCCTATTAACTATTAAGGATTAAACCACACCAATTCTTGTGAAACATTGCTTTAACAAAAGACAGTCAATTACTTTTTACTAAGAAAAGTCATCTGATGTAAACCAAAATGACAGAACACTTCCTCTTAATGCATAGCACACTATTTCCAAAATCACCTGATTTTGTGTATGCGCAGTAAAGAGGAAGCCTATATTTTGCATATATTTTTACAAAGAGAGAGAGAGAGCATGAACATGAAGCATTTACCTCTTCCTCAATAACGGCGGAGTCAGGTACGGGTGAGTTGCTTGTCGTCTGTTAATTTTATAACTAATTCGGCTCGTGTTTAAATCAAACGCTTTAATTTACACAATCTAATTTACCTTTGAATTTATTAATTGAATAAATTATTTGTAATAATTTATTCATAATAATTTATTCAATTAATACATTCATTCTTAATAAATAATTCAAATTATTGTCATTAAATGAAATAAAGCTATACATCTATAGATTTTATATAAACATTAAAATAATATTTAACTGCTCATTGTTACAGCTTTCACATCTAGTAATGCAGTTTATTGATTTTTTTAAATATTATATTTAATTATGACTATACATAGGTTAGACAAACAGTATCATAATGTGTTTTGGGCTGTTGTGGATCTTGTATCTGGGTGTATCTTTACTGAAGCATTGAAAAACTGTGTTTGTTTCTTTATATAAACTGTATGTTGCTAAAAACAACAAACAAACAACAACAACAGTTGGGTCGTTGCCATGAGGCAGTGAGGGGGAAGGATCGTTTCTGGTGTGGACATGTCCTGAGGGTTAGAGAACTGTCGGGAGAGGACATCAGGCTTGACATTCTTGGAACCAAGGCGGTATGACAATGTAAACTGAAAGTGAGAGAAGAACAGCGACCATTGTGCCTGGCGTGAGGTTAGTCTCTTCGCCGTCCTTAGGTACTCAAGGTACCTAAATGGTTTTTAAAGCTAACGAGTATTTTCATGTTGATGAAGAAGCAATGATGCAGATGTAAACAATTTTTTTATAAATAGCCATAAACTATTTATTCTCACTGTATACTGTATCACATATTCCATATTACTTAAATACATCTTATGAATATCGAAAGTTGACTACATGTCAGTGTCTCACCTTTTAGTTCTCATGAATCGATTTTGTTTCTGTTTTCTCAATAATGATTAATGATTAGTACCTGTACTTATTGTAAGTAATTATTGGTAAAATGCAGTTCATACTAATAGTTAAGTATTTCTGAGCTGTAAAGAGAGAAATTGGGAATTCCCCCCAAAAATAAATAAATAAATCTGTAAATTTAATGTAAATTAAATTTTCTGACATCCTCCTTGATGGTGGGCCACCAGAAGCGTTGGTGTAGGAGGAAAAGTGTCATGATCTACGTCCTGTCTGCCGTCCTTGCTTTTTTTTCCCAGGCTGTCACTGCATCTCACGTGTTCATGTTTTCACTAGTCTGTCATGCGTATTTCCCACGCCGCTGTTTATGCCCCGTCTGCACACCAGTTTTTCATTATTCAGGTGATTACTCCAGCATTTAAGCACACGCTGTGTATGCCTTTCTCTTCTGTTTTTTTTTTCGGCTTCTCGTTTACGTTTTCGGATTTAACGCCCCGCTCTTTGATCTCCCAGTTATTGAATCTCTGCTCTCCCTTTTGACTACAACTGCCGCCTTCCGTTTTTTCTCTGATGTTTCGTTGACTGATTTTTTGGTTCCGAACTTGCTTGCGCACCTCGACCACTTCCCTTCAAGTCTGCCGTCATCTTCCTGCATTTGGATACATCTCGCTCCGTCCCCGTGCGTGACAGAATAATCCAGACACGATATGGATCCAGCGAATTTTGACCGCGTGAGATCAGTACTGGAGACCCAGGGCGCCCTGCTTGGAGCACAACAACAGGAGCTACTCACCACTAAGCAGTTGCTTGCCAATGTCACAACCCAGCTCCAAAGACTCTGACTCTCTGGAGTCTTTGGCACAAGGTGGAGCAACGAGAGCCACACCTCCCTGCCCCTCCCACCAACGAAAGAGATCCTGGTACCTGTCACTCTTTTCTTTCCCTGTGCTCACTGATTTTCTAACTCCACAACCCGCAGATTGATTGGGCCAGGAACTCGATTTCGGCCTGAAGCCCATCGTGTTCCAGGACCTGCTTACGAGCTGCCACCACATCATGTCTCTCCCCCGCCCCTGCAGGGGAACCACCGGACCTCACCCACATTACCTCAGAATACCTCAAGGAGGTCTTCAGTAAATCTCGCGCCACCTCTTTGCCAAGATATTTACTAAGCTGGATTTACACAACGCGCATCACCTTGCCCGCATTCGGGAGAGAGATGATTGAAAGACAGCTTTCAATACCCCAACAGAACAATATGAATACCTGGTGGTCCCCATTGGCCTGACCAATGCCCCCACAGCCTTCCAGGCTCTTATTAATGATGCTCTCAGGGACTTCCTCAACTCGTCAGTATTCGTCTACCTTGACGATATCTTGGTTTTCTCTCTGGATCTGGAGGAACACCTACACCACATTTGGCAGGTGCTGCTGAGGCTACTGGAGAACAATCTTTTCATCAAGGCCGAGAAATGCGAGTTCCACACCATGACCACCACGTTCTTCGGGTTCGTCATTGGCCCCAAAGGCATCAAGATGGAACCAACTAAGCTCCAATCCGTCACCAGCTGGCCCACTCCCACCTCATGACAAGAACTCCAGAGATTCCTGGGCTTTGCCAACTTCTCCCGCTGCTTCATCCGGGGTTACAGCTCTATAGCTGCTCCCCTAACAGCTCTCACCTCTCCCAAGAACCACTTTCACTGGGACCTGGAGGCCGAGAAGGCCTTTACTGAACTCAAGCAATGATTCATGTCCGCCCCTATCCTAACCATCCTGGGCCTAGCAACGTTCCCCCTAAATGTCTATTCGTTCCTCTCTCCCTGCGTCCCCAGGTCCTGGAGTGGGCCCACGGCTCTCCTGTCACCCTGGCCTGTCCCGCACCTTGGCGCAAACCCAGCAGCGATTTTGGTGGCCCACATTTAAGGAGGACGTCTCCAGACATGTCACGTTTCTGTAAGGTCCAACACTGCCCCTAGCTGGCCTCCTCAGGCCACTGCCTATTCCACATTGCCCATGGTCTCACATCGCCTTGGACTTTGTCACAGGCTTACCCGCATCTAACGGCCATATCTGCATCATGACAGTGGTGGATCGGTTTTCAAAGGCTGCCTACTTCGTTCCTCTGACAGGACTGCCCTCCATCAAGCTTCATGGCCTCCCTAAAGACATTGTCTCAGATCGGGGTCCGCAGTTCACCTCCCAATTCTGGAAGGCCTTTTGTAAATTAATCGGGGCCACTTTGACCGGTGAGGAAAGTGATGGTTTCAATGTGATTTCCTGAAAACTGTAGGGTAATGGGAGAGGTGCGATGGGTAATGGGAGTGGGTCTGCTACCATCAAGGGCCTGAACGGTAAAAGGTGGGCACAGGGGTGTGAGAGGGATTTGGAAGTCGGAGAGGGGGAAATTAGGTTCTGGTCAGCCCCGCAGTCCACTAAGGCATGAGTGGTGTAAGATCAATCACCATGGGTTAAGGTAACTGAAAAACACGATCGCTTGTCCAGGGAAGAACTAGAAGCTGGGCCCCCTACATCCCCAGAACTACAGGGGGGCCTGACCTTTTAGTAAGCAGGATCACATGGCCGGTCTTAGCGCAGTAGAAGCAGGCACCGTCATCTCTGTGTTGCTGACACTCCTTTGGCAAAATGTGCGTGTGGCCTATCTGCATGGGTTCAGGGGGTGTTTCGGGAGTGACTAAGTGCCGAGGTGTGTGAAACGAGACATGGCTGCCGTTAACTCCGCCAAGTCCGTCTCCGGGCATCAATGCGGGTTGCTAGGTCAATGTGTCCCTGCAAGTCCAAGGGAAGCTCCTAGCATCCATTCCTTTGGCCAGATTATTCTGTCAGGCAGGGTAGGGGGCGTGGTGGATCCAAGTGCAGAAGCTGGGAGTCGATTACTGATTACCGAAGTGATGTTTTTAAGTGCTTGTGACTGGGTCGGCAGGGTGGTGTTTCAAAGCCTTGCCATGAATTGCGCTGTGCCTTGTGAGCAGGAAAGGCCTTGATGAAATGCAGAAGCATGGAGTACCAACACGAGTGTGCCGAGGTGAGGAGCAGTGGGCATGAAACCTGCCTTGCGGGAATGCGGAAGTGCGCAGAGCCGGCGTGTAACCCGTGATGTATGGCGGCGTGTGAAACCTGAGTGGTGCATTGAAGCAGGAGTGGGCAGAGCCGGTGTGGGGAGATAGGGAAAGCTCCGCGATGAAAGCCGACGTGGGCTGGAGAAAATTTTAGCAAGGAGCAAGGATTAGGCTGGTAAGGCTGGTAAGGCTCACAATAAACTGGCGACATGGTGGTGTTAGAGCGTGGCTTAAATGGGCATGAGAATTAATCAGTGATAGACTACCGGTGTGTAGAGCGGGAAGTGAGGCAGTGAGATGAAAGGAGTGGTTGGGAGCATGGAACGAGAGTGCTCAGGTAATCATGGCGAGGCTGTGGCTTGACATGACGTGACAGTGACGTTAAATATTGAATCCACAAGTACAGTATTAACTATTAAGTATTAAACTACACTGATGCTTGAGAAACATGAGATTTAATGAAAGACAGTCAATTACTTTTTATCGAGGAAATTCAGTTGATGTAAACTCGAAAGGAGGGTCCACTTCCTCTTAAGGTATAGCACACTATTTTCTGCACCGCTGTAAGAGCAAAACCACCTGATTTTGCGCATGCGCAGTGAAAAGGAAGCCTATATTCTGCATATATTTTTACAAAGAGAGCGAGAGAGAATGAACAGGAAACCGTTACCTCTTCCTCAATAACGGCGGAGTCAGGTGCGGGTGAGTTGCTCTTTGTCTGTTAATTTTATAACAAATTTTATAACTAATTCAGCTTTGTTTATAACTAAAAACCTTGTTTGCTTCTTTATATACACTTTATGTTGCTAAAAACAAACAAACAAACAAAAATTACGTCAATTAAAACTGATGAAAAATTTCATATTATGGTTATAGCTTGTCAGAGAGGTTTAAGATGACATGGCTAACTTTGTCTGTGTGTGTGTCTGTGTGTGTGTCTGTGTATTGTGGATGTGTTAAGTCTATTCCAGGTGTTCTTAGGGCAGGTAATCAATTTTTCCTATCCGTCCTAAATTGTTTACATTTATAGTTAATTATTCTGATTATATAAAAAAGGGAAAAACGCCTAACACTTTGTTTGACGTGTGAAAATGTGTTTTATTCATGTGGCATTTATTGTCTGAGCTTTGTTTTTGTTCTTTTTAAAGCTAACAAGTATTTTCATGTTGATGAAGAAGCAATGACACAGGTGTAAACACATTTCTAATAAATGTTGCAAAATAGCCATAAACTACATCTCACTGAATACTGTATCACACACATTCCTTATTACTTAAATACATCTTATAAATATAGAAAGTTGACTACTTTCTATATAGTCACTAATTAGTTCTCATTTTTCAATTTTGTTTCTCTTTTCTCAATAATGATTCATGATTAGTACCTGTACTTATTATAAGTAATTATTGGTAAAATGCAGTTCTTACAAATTGTTAACTATTTCTGAGCTCTAAAGAGAGAAATGGGGAATTCCACAACATAAAATCTGCAAATTTAATCTACATGACATTGAATATTGAAGTATTAACCATTAAGGATTAAACCACAACGATGATTGAGAAACATGAGCTTTAAGAAAAGACAATAAATTACTGTTTGTTGAGAAAATTCAGTTGATGTAAACTTGAAAAGAGGGTCCACTTCCTCTTAAGGTATAGCACACTATTTTCCGTGCTGCTGTAAGAGCAAAACCACCTGATTTTGCGCATGCGTAGTGAAGAGGAAGCCTATATTCTGCATATATTTTTGCAAAGAGAGAGAGAGAGAGAGAATGAACAGGAAGCATTTACCTCTTCAGGTACGGGTGAGTTGCTTGTCGTCTGTTAAGTTTATAACTAATTCGGCTTGTGTTTAAATCAAAAGCTTTAATTTAAACAATCTAATTTACCTTTGAAGTATTCGTAATAATTTATGCAATTAATACATTCATTCTTAATAAATAATTCAAATTATTGTCATTAAATGAAATAAAGCTATACATCTATAGATTTTATATAAACATTAAAATAATATTTAATGGCTTATTGTTACACCTTTCACATCTAGTATGATTCAATGCAGTTTATTGATTTTTTAATATCATATTTAATTATGACTAAACATAGTGTAGACAAACAGTATTGTAAAGTGTTTTTGGCAGGTGTGAATCTTGTATCTGGGTGTATCTCTACTGAAGCACTGAAGATAAAAACTGTGTTTATTTCTTTATATAAACTTTATGTTGGTAAGAACAAACAAGCATCTGTAAACTTGAAAGGAGGGTCCACTTCCTCTTAATGTATAGCACACTATTTCCTGCGCCGCTGTAAGAGCAAAACCACCTGAGGAAGAGGAAGCCTATATTCTGCATATATTTTTACAAAGAGAGAGAGAGAGCATGAACAGGAAGCATTTACCTCTTCCTCAGTAATAGCAGAGTCAGGTACGGGTGAGTTGCTTGTTGTCTGTTAATTTTATAACTAATTCAGCTCGTGTTTAAATCAAAAGCTTTAATTTACACAATCTAATTTACTTTTGAGGTATTTGTAATAATTTATTCAATGAATACATTCATTATTAATAAATAATTGCAATTGAATGAAATAAAGCTATACAGCTAGCGCTTTTATATAAACATTAAAATAACATTTAACGGCTTATTGTTACAACTTTCACATCTAGTATGATTCAATGCAGTTTATAGATTTTTAATATCATATTTAATTATAATTATAAAGTGTTTTTGTCACTTGTGGATCTTGTATCTGGGTGTATCTCTACTGAAGCATTGAAAAACTGTGTTTATTTTTTCTTATAAAATTTATATTGCCAAAAAGGAAACAAACAAAACACAATGTAAATTAAAACTGAAACACGTTATTTCATATTATGATTTTAGCTTGTCAGAGAGGTTTAAGATGGCATCGCTAACTTTGTCTCTCTCTCTCTCTCTCTCTCTCTCTCTGTGTGTGTGTGTGTGTGTGTGTGTGTGTGTGTGTGTGTGTGTGTGTGTGTGTGTGTGTGTGTGTGTTGTGGATGTGTAGTGCAGGTAAATATTTTTTTCCTATCACTCCTAAATGGTTTACATTTATACAGTAGTTAATTATACTGATTATATGAAAAAGGGAAAAACATCTAACACTTTGTGTGAAAGTGTGAAAATGGTTTTTATACGTGTGGACTTCATTATCTGAGCTTTGTTGTTTTAAAAGCTAATGAGTATTTTCATATTGAAGAAGAAGCAATGATGCAGGTATAAACTAATTTTTAATAAATGTTGTTAAATAACCATAAACTACATCTCACTGTATACTGTATCACACACATTCCTTATTACTTACATTTATCTTTTAAATATAGAAAGTTGACTACATGTCAGTGTCTCACTATTTTGTTCTCATTTATCGATTTTGTTCCTGGTTTCTCAATAATGATTAGTGATTAGTACCTATACTTATCATAAGTAATTATTGGTAAAATGCATTATTTGCATTTTTCAGCATTTCTGATGAGAAAAACAGGAAATTACTCACTTAAGAAAATATAATAATAATAATAATAATAATAATAATAATAATATCTTTATGCACATTTAATGTAAATGACATTTTGACAAATTTTGACTCCTTCACAAGTAAACCGAAAGTTCACAATACTTATTGTACAGTGAAACCTTGGATTGCGAGCATAATACAAGTGAATTTCCCCCATAAGAAATAATGACAACTCAGATTATTCGTTCCGCAGGCCAAAAAAATAAATACATAAAAATAATTAATACATAATATGAAGTAAAAATACAACAAATTAACCTCCACTTTACCTTTAAAAAAGTAAAACTAAATCCAGATTGATAAGTGTTTCCATCATTGTTTGTCCGTGCACACGCTGTGTATGTGTGTAATGTGTGTGCGTGGGTGTGACTTTAAAGAGGATAGAAGGAATGCCTTCCCCTCCTCTCGTCTTACCCAGTAACCTTTCCTCCTCTCTTATTTGAGAGGGGGGAAGACTACTGTGTGGGACGACTTTCACACACACGCACACGCACGCACACACACACACACACACTAATGGACTCACTGCTGTAAAGTAAAAATAAAACAAATTAACCTGCACTTCACCTTTAAAAATAATCACGAACGAGCAGTGTCTTCGTGTGTGTGTGTGTGTCTGTGTGTGTGTGAGAAGGCGAGAGGAGGAGGGGTGTGTGTGTATGTGTGAAGGTGAGAGGAAGGGGGAAGGTATGGCGTTATATTCCTGCCACAATTCTGAGTGTGCGGTTTGACATTTTGAGAGCAGACAAAGCACTCTATGCGTGTGCAGTGTCTCCACTGCGCGCTCAACAGCTCAATTCTGCACGTGCAACATTTATTTTCTGTGCGTGCTCGACTCTGCCTGTACGCTCACTCAGCTTTGTCCAGTGTTACAAAACTGCCACAAAACCAGCCAATCACAGACTTCCACACACGGCTTCTGATTGTCTGTTCCTTCTCTATCAGCTGTCACTATCGACCACATAACGGAAGCGTTCTAAATAAAGGTTTATAAGTAAAGAGCCTGAGTTGTCCGATTTGAATTTTAGTCAATGTAGTCTAACGCTGAGCTATATGGTAATTAGATAAGTAAATAAAAACACACAATAGACAAAACGAAACTGGTATATACTAATAGATCATTGAATAAAAAATAAATACTATAATATTTGTTTATAATATTTATGAATAAATACAACTTTATTTACAATGCTTCCCTTACATAATTTCCTTTCAGTTGTATATAATTATATATAATAATATAATTTTAATTTCTTATAATTTTCTTTAGATTTTGGAAAGCTGCTTGAGACAATGACCATTTTAAAAGCACCGTACAAATTATAGTATGTGTTATGTGGTCGATAGCGCCAGCTGATAGAGAAGGAACAGCCAATCAGAAGGCGTGTGTGGAAGTCTGTGATTGGCTGGTTTTGTAGCAGTTTTGTAACACTGGACAAAGTTGAGCGAGCGTACAGGCAGAGTCGAGCGCGCACAGAACCGAGAAGTCGCGGGTGCGCGGAGAACATGCTGAGCGAGCAGGGGAGACACTGCACACGCAGGATCGAGCTGTTGAGCGCGCAATGTAGACACTGCATGCACATAGAGCGCTTTGTCTCCTCTCAAAATGTCATCCCGCACGCTCGGAATTGTGGCAGGAATAGAATGCCATAGGAAGGAGCACTATGTCCAATGACGCGCATGCACACAATGGAATTATCGGTGCAGGCTGATATAAAGAGAGAGAAAATGAATCTTTAACTTGCTTTTGCTTTACAAGCGCACACACACACGTGTGTTATAATCAGTGTGGCGCGTTAAAAAGTAAGGTGTTAGAGTACTTGGATTACTTTTTTGATGTAACGAGTAATCGAACGCATTAGGTCCGCCATTTAAATACTCACTTATTTAGTTATATTTTCAAAGATGTAATACGTTATTCAGACAATTTATGTAATCCGTGAGTCAGACAGCAGTCATTCCCAATCCATCCTCAACCCCACCCCTGATAACCCGCCCCCCTCTGTTATTCCTTCTGTTATACCCCTATCTCACCTATGCAGTTCGACTATGAGTGGACCGATGCGTGGAAAGATGGAAACCTAATCACAGCGCCAAAACTCGGGGTGAATTATGATGAACCGTACTTATGGCCACTGCGTGAAACTGCGTAGGTGAGATGGGGGTATTACAGTAGGTAGTCAACCAGAATGCCTATTATCACTGTGCTTACCGCCGCGCAAAACGTCAGTGGCCAAAATAAATCAGTTGCATTTCAAAGTCATTCGTGAAATGACCGCAAGGTGGCACAAAGTGACACTTTCACTCCCTGCAGTTTTAAAATAGACTTAAGTCATAAAAAAGTCATAACAATAAGTTGTGTCAAAGAAATACTACAGTGATGGTAATTTCCACATCTCAGTACTTTATACAACAAACATGAAAAATCTGAACCAGAGCTATTGATATTTACTGTACAATAATGAGTAAAAGAAAAAAAAAACATTGGTTTAATGTTGTTTAGACAGACGATCAAGTTCACTAGCTGACAGTTTTATTTGTAAAAAGAATGAACTGTTATATAGCCTATCTGTGTTTGTATTTGTTTATTGTAATTAAAAATATAATGCATTCAAAGAAATCAAACTTTGAATATAGAAATTGTCATGATCCACGTCCTGTCTGCTGTCCGTTTTTTCCCACGTTGTCACTGCTTCTCACGTGCTCATGTTTTCCCTAGTCTGTCATGCGTATTTCCCACGCCTCCGTTTGCACTCCGTCTGCACATGGTTCTAATTCTCCTGGCGATTACTCTAGCATTTAAGCCAGCATTGGAGGGCCAGGGCGCCCTGCTTGGAGCACATCAACAGGAGCTGCTCACCACTGCTCATGTCACAGCCCAGCTCCAAAGATGCCGACTCTCTCTGGCGCAAGGTGGAGCTTCCAGTGAGCAATGAGAGCCACGCCTCCCTGCCTCTCCCACCTACAAAGGAGATCCTGGTACCTGTCGCTCCTTCCTCTCCCAGTGCTCACTGATCCTTGAACTCCAATCTTCCACCTTCACCACTGAACGTTCCAAGGTGGCATACGTCATCGTGCTTCTCACCGGATGAGCCCGGGAGTGGAGCACCACACTCTGGGACACCCATGACCCTTGCTGCTCCAATTACGAGGATTTCACCAAAGAGATGAAGAGGGTGTTCAACCGTTCATGTCATGGCAGGATGGCTAGACATAAGCTGTTGAAGCTCAGATAAGGCTCACGCTTGGCCTACGACTATGCCATCGAGTTCCAGACCCTGGCGCTGTCCAGTGGGTGGAATGACAGATGTGTTCCTTGAAGGCCCAATGGAGGCACTCAAAGATGAGTTAGTCGCCCAAGAGCTACCTTCATCTCTCCAGGGACTGATAGATTTGGCCGGGCAAGTGGATTCACGTCTCTGCCTTCGTAGGCCTACCCGGGGTTCTCCACCCAGGTTTCTTCCTTGACCCTCCTTTCCACAAACCGACTCCCAGAACGAACCCATGCAGCTGGACAGAACATGCATCTCCCCAGAGGAGAGACAACGCAGTCGAGTAGAAAGGCCCTGTTTTTACTGTGGACTCCCAGACCAATGCTGACTGCTACCCGTCTTCCTCATCCATGAACAGCACACCCACATGGTGAACGCGCTAATCGACTCAAGATCAGACCGCAACCTCATCAACGCGGCTTCAGCCAAGTCTCTGGGTATTCCCACACTGCTCTTGGAGACTCACCTCAAGGTTCAGGCCCTAAACGGGAGTCCTATCACTCACAGAACTCCACTCATTGGCCTCAGGGTCTAGGGCAACGACTCAAAGTGACTCGATCTGCTACCGGGCACCACCCCACCCAAGGGCCGCCTGTACTCGCTGTCACCCAAGGAACGCTTTGAACCAGTACATCACGGAGTCCCTTGCGGCAGCGATCATTTGCCCCTCCTCCTCCCCAGCGAGGGCCGGACTCTTCTTCGTGGGCAAAAAAGATAGTTCTCTTCGTCCGTGTATAGATTACAGGGGCCTAAATTATATTACGATTAAGAATCGCTACCCTCTCCCAATAATGGCTAACGCCTTTGAACTCCTCCAGGGAGCCAAGATTTTTACTAAGCTGGATTTACACAACTCGTATCACTTTGTCTGCATTCGGGAGGGAGACGAATGGAAGACATCCTTCAATACCCCAACAGGACATTATGAATATCTAGTGGTCCCCTTTGACCTGACCAATGCCCGCGCAGTCTTCCAGGCTCTCAAGAGGGGAGAGGGGCCTCAACGATGGTCCCTCCCCTTCTTTGGCGACATCCATGACGAGTTAACTCTTTCATGGAATAAGCCCTATTCATTCCCTGCTTTTGCTATTAACATTGATTCCTTCGAATGTCGTTGCTGCGAAAGCTCAGGGCTATATGATGATGCCCCAGATTGAAGAGACGCTTGCGGGCTATCTCTCACCTGGGAGCTCATCTTCCCTGAAAAAGCCCACACTCCCCACCAAGTTGTGTAGACTAACATCTTTGTTGGTGGGGAAAGCTTTTCAAGCTGCGGGTCAGGCTGCCCTGCACACCATGGCGGTTTTGCAGGCATATCAGCTGACCTGCTGAGAGATCTGAGCACTGGCGTGTCTATCAACGATGTGGCATTTTTGGAGCTATGCCGAGCTTTATTTCTCCATGCCACCAAGCAAAAGGACAATGCTATCGGCCGTTCTTTGGTTGCCATGGTCGCCATGGAGAGACATCTATGGCTTAACCTCATGGGCACCAAGGGCAGAGATCGCGTTTTCCTCCTTGATGCCACCATCTCACCTTCCGGCCTCTTTGGCAACGCCGTAAACACTGCCGCCACTAGGTTTCGGGAGGCAAAGCTCTACAAGCAGGCCTTGTGAAGTTTCTCTCCTACCGTGCTCAGGAGTCGGGACTGTCCCGACCAAGTCTGGTCCCCATGAGGCGTGAGGCGCAGAAGGAGAGTGTGACTCGCTGCGCTTCGCAATCACCCTCAAAAAAGACCAGACCTGAGGAGCATCATCTCCGCCAAAAGAAGTCCTGAAGCTGACGTGCCCAGGACCATGGGGTGTCTCCCCCCACTTGGAGGAGCATGTAAAAATTCTAATAAGGAGTCAAGACTCCTCCCTGGCACCTCCTGGACCAAAATGTTAGGTGCTCGGTTCTTTCCTGCCATGTTTCAGCATGCCGAACACCTAACACCCCCCCCCCCAATTCCCCCCTCATCTAGTCTCAGTGTCAAAACTTGTGCCCCTTTCAGAGAGGCTGGCAGTGGGAAACCTACTGCCAGGTATGTCTCTGTAGGTACAAAGCACTGTAGAGAGAGGCTACAGGATTCATTTTGCACATTGTCCTCCGTGTTTCAATGGCGTGGTCTCCACTTCCATGAAATCAGAACGATCGCTTCTGCTGACTCAGCAATTACAGACTTTGCTGGAAAAAGAGGCCATAGAACATGTTCCCCTGCCAGACAGAGACCCAGGCTACTAAGGTCAGTATTTCATGGTTTCCAAGAGAGATGGGGGGTTGCGTCCAATTTTACATCCTTGTGGGCTGAACATCAAAATATTGACAGCCGAAATGATTGTTTCTCAAATCCAACCAGAGGACTGGTTTGTGACAATCGAGCTGAAGGACACATATATTCATGTATAAATATTGCCACAACATAGGAAGTTCCCGTGGTTTGCTTTTGGGGGTGAAGCTTACCAGTATCGGGTCCTTCCATTTGGCCTAGCCCTGTAATGTATAAAATGCATGGATGCAGTGCTGGTTCTATGATTCCAGGGCATCCATATTCTAAAGTATATAGATGACTGGCTTATCCTGGCTCAGTCTTAGCAGCTAGCACTTCGACATCAAGATGTCGTCCTAGTTCACCTCCATTTTTTAGGATTGAGACTTAACGCCAGGAGAGGCGTTCTCTTCCCTGCTCAGAGGACAACGTATTTGGGTGTCACATGGAATGCAGGCACAGCTGTCTCCTGCGCATGTCAAATCCATTCTCAGTACCCTAAAGAAAATCACGCTAAGCCAGAAGGTGATTGTTCATTACCTTCAGAGTGTTTTTAGCTCTCATGGCAGCTGCATCCACGGTGATACCTTTGGCCTTCTGCACATGAGAGCGTTTTAGTTGTGGCTAAGAGCCAGGGGATTTCACTCAAGAGCCAATCCCCGGAGGCAAATAAGGGTTACGCGCCAGGGGCTGCGTACCCTTTCTATGTGGTTCAGACCCCGGTTTTTGACTCTGGGCCCCACCCTATGTTCGTCTTGTCATCGCAGGATGCTAACAATATACGCTTCCCTCATAGGTCTACTCCCGGGAGTACTGGCAAGGGTCCGTCAACAGGGTTTGCACCTTGTATTGTTAGCACCCCATTGGCCGACCAGAGTGTGGTTCTCGGATCTAATATCTCTCCTTGATGGCTCACTGTCATGATTTCAATGAGGAGGGATCTTCTGTCTCAGGCGCAGGAGACAATATTTACTTCCCGTCCAGAGCTCTGGAACCTTCACGCCTGGCCCCTGAAGGCGACCAACTAAGAGATGCTGGTCTTAGTAATAGGGCTCCCTCCACTAGAATAACTTATGCCCTCAAATGGAGTGTATTTGAAAGTTGGTGCATGGCAAAACATGTAGACCCAGTCCACTGCCGAATTGTTTCAGTGCTGGAGTTTCTGCAAGAAAAGTTGTCCTGATCCAACTTATGCCCTAGTACTCTCAGAATGTACTTAGCCACTATTTTGCTTGTCATGTTCTGACCAATGGGGTTTCTGTGGGAAAGCACCCTTTTAGTTGCCCGTTTTATTCGTGGAGCTAAATGATTGAGGCCACCCACTAGAGCGAAAGTCCCTTCGTGGGACTTAACTATTTTGCTCGAAGGTCTGGTTGACACCCCTTTCGAACCATTAGAGTCAGCACCTGTCAGGCTTCTGACTCCTAAGATGGTTTTTCTTATGGTCATTACTTTTTTGTAAAGAATTGGAGATCTCCAATTCTCCCCATCCTGCCTAGACTTTGACCCTGGGCTAGTCAAAGCTATTCTGCAAGCTCACCCGAACTATCTTCCGAAAGTTCCATTCTCGACCATGCACCCAGTCATGCTCAAAGCCTTCTGTCTCCGCCTTTTACAACTCCGGAGCAGGAAAGGCTTCATTCACTGTGTCCAGTACATGCTCTTCAGGTTTACGTCCACCGCACTAGCAGTGGCGTAAGTCAGAGCAGCTTTTCATTTGCGGCCGCCACTAGACAGATGCTGTCGCATTGGTGCATGGTCACACTTCGCCTCTGGGAATCAGGGCTCATTCGACCAGGGGGATGGCTTATCAATTGCTCTGGCAAAAGGTCTCCCCTTGCAGCAAGTGTGTGATGCGCCAGTCTGGATGTCAATGCTACTTTGGGCTCGCGGGTCCTTGAGTCAGCATCCCAAAATTAGGTTTGAGACCTCTTTGGCTATTGTGCGTACACGCTACACAACCTGGGGGTCCAGACACTTCCAGTGCGGCAGCGTTGGTATTCTCATTCCCATAGCATTTTCATGCAGCATCGAGTGTAGCTTTTGAAAGGGAATGTCTCGGGTTACTTTGCTGTAACGCTGTTCCCTGAAATTAGATGCTGTGCTCCAATGCCACACTGTTGGTGTGGCTGGACGTCCTTTCAGACAAAATTGACCTGAGGATGTTTCCGGTTCACTCCTTTTTATAACCTGCAGGTGCGCCTTATCAGATGATGTCACCTGACCGAGGTTATAAGCCAAAAATATTTGCCGTGTTTGATACACACATGCTTCACAACCAGAGATCAAAGATATGTTCCCCATAGCGTTTTCACACAGCATGTCATTCCCGCTTTTTCAGGGAACAGGGTTACAGCAAAGTAACCCGAGACATTTTGGCCATTTGTATCTTCAAAGAATCATCAAAGATATAAACTATCCACCAAGCGTGCTATTGCGATACGGAAATGTGTTTGTATTTGTTAATGGGTTTGTACCACCAAGTCCATATCACTTCTATAGTTTTTTTTTTTTTTTCCACTTGGACATGTGCATATACCATATTTGAATATAATTTAATACTTGACACATATCCAGCTAAAAAAAATGCTGAAACATCCCCCCCCCCCCCCACCAGAGACATTGAAGTAGTCAAAGATGGCCTGTAGCAAAATTTCTGGTAAGTTTTTAGATTGTGGTTTATCTGTAATTATGCATATAAAGTGTTTTTAACATATCAGATGTGCAGATGTGCATCTTAGAGTCTCAATAATCATAAAGCCAGGTGGATGAAATGGCTGATTGCTTATTTGGCAAGTTGAGTGAAGTGGTAGTGTGTATGCTTAGTGGCAGACTGTAAGGCAGATCCTGGTACACATGCTAAAATTGTTATCAAGTAATCATCACTATGTAAAGGCCATCAAAGGTCGCAAACACAATTTACAGCAAAGTAGGCCTAACATGCAAATTAAATAACAGGCTTCAAAAAAGGACAATAATAGCCAAAACATATTGAGGCAGTCAGAAATAGTAATGACTCACAGAAAAAAACAATGTGCTAAGATGTCTCAAAGTGATATTATATACATTTAATTATTGTTAAAAAAAAAAAAAACAATGAATGATGAGTAGTATCATGTTTGGAGGGGGGCATTTATACCACATAACCTGCATTGGGCAATAAAATGCCAGCTCCTGGGAAAAATCTTGGCAATGAATGCAAGTTTGGTGATAAGCCTGTAATTGGTGTAAATGAGTAATTGGGGTCTATGCTGGGTTTCTGTAAAAAGGTTGCAGAATTGCATATTTAAAAATGCAAACAACTATTGCTTTGACAGGGAGCTATTAATTATGGCCAAAATAATGGGGCATAATATGTTAAAATCCTTCTTAAAAAGCGTGATGGTAGACCATCTAAGGGACAATTTTTGGTAGTTAAATGAAAACCACATCATATAAAATCAGGAAAAAATATATCTGTTTGTTGTCTGTAAGATGTACTAAATTCAGAACATTTTTATAACCAAATCCTAGCTTGCTTAATTGGGTTTTACACTGAAACCTACAGTGTGCCTGAATTCATAGCTGCTTTGTGACAATATATATTATTAAAGCAGTGTTAATTAAAATTGATCATTGGAGAAGTGCTTCGTATACAACAAAATAGCATGATATAAAAAATGCAGTAAATTAAAAGAGCAAGAGCATCTTCTCCTGTCTCACCGAACACCAGGATTACAGAACACCAGCCAGGGTTGCAGCATCTGGTGTAAAAATCCCAAATTAAATATGCAGATTGAATGGTGTGAGCTACTATAATAAAACGTAGGTACTTTACACTGTAAAGTAAAAAAGAAAAAGAAAAAAGTTGCTGGGCAAACAAAATATTGTTTCAGTGGGAAGAGCTGCAAAACAGGAATTCTTAAATTATCCTTAAAAAGAAACAGATTACTGCTAAAGGATTTGCTGTCCATTAGATCAGACTTACAGAGAAGTCATCCAGGATTAAATCACACCCATACTTTACTAAAGATCTGTGTAGTCATTAAAACATTTCAAGTCTGTTTTAAGTCAACAAACTTAGTGTGAAGTCTTAAAGGAGTAAATCTTGCAATCTATGTAAATCACACACACACACACACACACACTGTATAGTAAAGACCCATATAGTGTAGCTGTTAATACACAGACGTGTAAAAATAACTAAAAATAACTACAAATACAGCCAATAATAGCTGAACCCCTGGCAACAAAAGTAAGTACACCCCTAAGTGAAAATGTACAAATTGAGCACAATTAGTCATTTTCCTTCCCCTTTGTCATGTGACTCATTAGTGTTACACTGTGTTACACTGTACTTAAATTTGGTATAAAAGCTCTTCCACTCTCTCAACCTGGCCACTGAAAGTTCAACATGGCACCTCATGGCAAACAAGTACTCACTTTTGTTGCCAGGGGTTCAGCCATTATTGGCTGTATTTGTAGTTATTTTGAGGGAACAATAAATTTACACTGATATACAAACTTTACACTGACGACTTTTCATTGTGTCAAAGAGTCATTTATGCAGTGTTGTCCTACGAAAAGATAGAACTAAATATTTGCAGAGATGTGAGGGGTGTACTCACTTTTTTGACATACTGTATATACACACACACACATCTGTATATTAATATTTACATTAATATTACAAGAAACTTTATTAACTAGTTTAGTTTAGTTATTAAAGAAATTTCTGTGATTTAATGTATTACAGGAAAGGTTTCTGACTTAGAAGACCAGGGAAATTTCCCCACGAGTTTCCAACAGGATCCTTCCATCTCCCAAAAACAGGTCAGCAGGTGAACTGGCTGTTCCAAATTGGCCTTAAATGGGAAAGAGTGTGTAAATGTTGGTGGGTGATAAGTACTGCTGCGGGTATGATGAGTAGTGATGGATAAAAGAATGTGACCACAGGAAAGAAAAATGCTAATCCAAATAGAAATTTGTTTAACTGGGCATTTGTTTTACATATTTGAATTATGTAATGTACTTATTATCATTCATCTTAATTCTGAAATAAAATGACACTAACTTGACTATTTATATTTGTTTTAGAAACTGGATTCAGCTCAAAGTGTTCAGCAGCAGCCAGGAGCCATTTCAATATTTACTCCTGAATTGATCAATATGTGTTCCAATGATAAGAACATAGAAGAATACAGGTACAGTGCTATGAAAAAGTATTTGCCCCTTGCAGTTTGTCACACTTACATTAACGTTTATTCATATTGCGGGACGTTTTGTCTGAAACCCGGTTTGTTCTGAAACCATGATGCTAATAAAAAAGCAGTAATGTGAGGTGCCACTGTGTGATAAACCATGGGTCATTGGAGCAAACATATCTGCAGCAATCTGAGGTGAGGGCATTTTACATTTACCTGAACTGAATAACCCCCACCCCCCACCCTCCCCCAATGGCTTGGATTGCCCCCTTCTAAATAATTACAATAGATAGATAAGATATTACATTATTATCTATATCAATTAAAGGACGTTTAGGTTCTGTACATAGGTCCAAACTCGTACACTTAATTATATCTTTACATTGCACACATTGGGCGACCCAGATTTTTTTGTCTTTATGTTTGTCCATTTGTCTGTATGTCTATCCAGCTTGTTTTTGTCACAGCATCACATATGGCTGTGTCAGGGATAACCCCTAGAGGGCGCCAAAGCGCCCTGTGATTTTGTGTGTAGTTCCTTTTATTTTCACTTCATTTCCCATTAAGCACCTCGGTCAGGTGACGTGGGGCGCTCACCTGAACCGAGTTGCTCATTAGTTTTATTATAAATGGTTTGTTTTAGTTCAGTTTAGCGTCTTGCATCTGTTGATTTTCACCTCGTTCATGCCTGTGCGTTTAGTTCGTGTCTTTCAGTGTTTTTATACGTGTTTTAGTTTCAGTTTCAATTAAAGTATATTTGTTTAAGTTCCCTGTTTTTGTTTATAATAAAAATACATCGTTTCCTTCAAACACCTGGACCTCTGCGTTTATGCCTCGCACCCCGATACATGACAGGCTGGACAGAATTTAATGAAACTTTTGCAGTACTTAGGTTTTTGCCTGAAGTTAAACCTGCATGATAAATGAAGTCAGAATGTTGAGTGGAAGTAAAGTTATGAGCAGTTACAGTACGTGCCAGAATTCATCACAGCATCATTTAAAACTGTCTGGACAGAATTTACTGAAACGTTTGCAGTGCTTAGATATCTGTCTGAAGTTTAATCTGCGCCATAAGTGAAATCACAGTCTTGAGTAAAAGCGTTGTTACGAACAGTTATGTGTCGGATTTAATAATCTACTTTAGAATAAGCTACTAATGCGCTACTGTCTCAATGTAAACAAACACAATAACAGCGCTGTAGTAGGAACTGCAACGGAAGAAAAATTCCGGCAAAAGCACAGATAGTAACCAGCCATACCCAAGAATCATCGTGGTTCTCGTTTGGTTTTCGGCATAGGGAACTCATTCATTGCTTTAATTTTTGCTGTTACCGGTCGCACTTTGCCTTGTCCTACTTGTTTATCTAAATAGATTCAATTCAATTCAATTCAATTTTATTTCTATAGCGCTTTTAACAATGGTCATTGTCTCAAAGCAGCTTCACAGAAATGAAAAGAAGACTTATGGAAATAAGTGGAAATAGATCACTGTTACTTTGCCAATTTCACATTTAGCAAGATTTAAAGTCAAAGATAAGACAGTGGGAATTACCACTTGATAAACTATCACTCATACTTTTATGCCACTTTCGCAAAAGTAACCCATCTTTAACAAAGAATGAAACATTATCCAATTTGCAGTTCGCCACTCATTTAAAACTTTTGCCAACGACGGATCATTGTTTTGATACTTTGACCATTGATAAGTTTTTCACGAGTGACTGCCAAGGGCAAAATGTCGCCCATTACAACTGCCCTCACATGGTCACTGTGTAACACGGCCACACATGCGACAGGCGGTTGCTAGGCAACCCCGCAGCACTAATAATCAAGGGAGACGAGCTACACCTGGCCGGTAGGTTATTTAAGCTCCCAGAAACCAGCGCACGCTGTGCGAACATTAGATAGCACCAGGTACGAGAGCGTGGCTCTGGTATAGGGAGTGAAAAGAGAAAAGTGAGAAGGGAAAGTGAAAAGAGAAAAAGACAAAAGTGAAAAGGGAAAGTGAAAAGAGAAAAAGACAAAAGTGAAAAGGGAAAGTGAAAAGAGAAAAAGACAAAAGTGAAAAGGGAAAGTGAAAAGAGAAAAAGACAAAAGTGGAAAGGGAGAGTGAAAAGAGAAAAGTGAAAAAGACACAGTGAAAAGAGAAAAGTGAAAAGGGGAAGCGATAAAGAGAAAAGAGAAAAAGGGAAGGAGATAAGAATAATAATAACAACAAACAAATACCGGTTCATTGTGAAGAAGCACGGTGACACGCGCCGCCATAAGCGCGCCCTCCTTCCTCTCATAACGCTGTGTGGTGTTCACGCGAGCCGATTATTCCTGCTGAAATACACAATCCACGGCCCATACCCCTCCAAGTCCTGCGTTGGGACTCCCATACATAATTAAATACCGAGGGCTGCCATATTGAAGCACCCCCTCATAACAGAATGTTCACACCAGAGAAGAAGCCCGCGGATTTGGAGCGGGTGTGCGAGATAGTAACCGGTCAGGCGGGAATGATCGGTAAACATGAACATGCTCTGAACGAATTATGTTCAGAGATAAAGGGAATTTCGCAGCGCTTAGACAAAATCCATGAGCGCCTCGAGACACAGGGCACTTCCGGATCGCCGGTGAACCCGGAGGCACTTCCGGGTTCAGCTCGTGCGGCCGTCACTGTAGCACAAGCACCCCCCCTGGTGGCTGAGACGAGATTACCTACTCCCCAACCTTATGCTGGGGAATCTGATAAATGCAATGCCTTCCTACTCCAGTGCTCTTTAATATTTGAAATGCAACCATCCCAATTTCCCACTGAGAGAGCCAAGGTTGCATATATGATATAATTATTAACGGGAAGGGCATTGGAGTGGGCCACCGCAGTATGGCAAAACCTCCTAGCAGCACACACTACAGCCCATGAATTTATACAGGCCCTCAAGGCCACCTTCCACCATCCACATCTGACTAGTGGTGTAGTCTCGCCCCTCCTCCGCATTCGGCAGGGAGGACGGTCGGTGGCAGATTATACCATCGAATTCCGGACACTAGCTGCTAGTTCAGGCTGGAATGCGGGAGCACAAAGGGACGCATACGTTCAAGGCCTTTCAGAGAAGCTCAAAGATGAGCTGGCAGTGCGCGAACCACCTGAAGATTTAGAATCCCTGTACAGTATGGCCATACGAATAGATAACCGCCTCCGTGAGCGCAGGGCGGAACGCGCAGGGAGTTATCGAGTAGAGCCGACCTGTCTCCAGCGAGAGCTAGAACGGGAGGTAGATCAGGGTGAGCCCATGCAGCTAGGGGCAGCAGAGATCTCAGGGGTTCCCCAATTTCGGTCGGGATGCTTTCGTTGTGGCCGGCCCGGTCACCACCAGGGGCGCTGTCCGCTGAATAAGCCAAAAGGGGGGGGTCACTCTCGGGAGGGGGGCCGACAGTGACCCAAAGGCCAGACCCTCAGCGTTCAGGGCTTTTCCTCCCCATTGACATCACTTGGGAGGAGGCCGCCACTACCCATCTAAAAGCATTTATTGACTCGGGAGCAGCAGGGAATCTCATAGACGTAGAGCTGGTGCGGAGACTGGCTTTGCCATTTCACCGACTCTCTGCTCCCATTTCAGTGGCGGCCCTGGATGGTCAGTTATTTGAATCCGGTCCAATCATACATGAGACTGACCCTCTAATATTGCGTATTAGACAACATGCAGAGCGAATTTCCTTCCTCATTACCCGAGTGCCTGAGCTCCAGGTGGTACTGGGGTTTCCTTGGTTACAGGAACACAACCCCCGTATTGATTGGTTAACCTGCTCTGTCTCGGTTTGGGGAACCCGTTGCGCACAGAGCTGCTTAAAAGGGATCAGAACCCTAGACACGCAGCCACCCCATCAGGTCGACCTCTCGGCAGTTCCCAAAGATTACTGGGACCTGGCGGAAGTATTTTCCAAGTCAAGGGCCCAAAAGCTTCCTCCCCATCGACCTTTTGACTGCGCAATCAACCTGCTTCCGGGTTCGAATCCACCAAGGGGAAAACTCTACTCCCTGTCCCCTCCCGAGCAATTAGCCATGAAGGAGTACATCCAGGAAGCATTGTCCCTTGGATTCATTCGACCGTCTAAGTCCTCCGCAGGGGCCGGGTTCTTCTTCGTAAAAAAGAAAGATGGGGGCCTCCGCCCCTGCATAGATTATCGGGGGGTGAACGCGATGACACTGAAAGACCGCTATCCCCTTCCTCTGATGAATTCCGCCTTTGAATGCCTGCAAAAGGCGAAATTGTTCACAAAGCTAGATTTACGCAGTGCTTACAATTTGATCCGCATCAGGGCAGGGGACGAGTGGAAGACCGCGTTTATTACACCGTCGGGGCACTACGAATACAAGGTGATGCCCTTCGGCCTGACTAATGCGCCAGCCGTCTTTCAGAGGTTCATTAATGAGGTGCTCCGGGAGACACTTAACCTCTACGCCTTTGTCTACTTGGACGACATTTTAATTTTTAGTGCCTCCATGCCAGAGCACGTCACCCACGTGCGCCGGGTGCTGCAACTTCTCCAGCAGAACCATCTATACGTTAAGCTGGAGAAGTCACAGTTCCACACAACCTCCACTTCCTTCTTGGGTTTCGTGGTATCCCAGGGTCGTCTCCAAATGGATCCGGCCAAAATAAAGGCTGTGGCTAGTTGGCCCCGTCCCACATCGCTTCGGGCAGTTCAACGCTTCCTGGGGTTCGACAATTTCTTTCGGCGGTTCATCCGCAATTTTAGCACCTTGGCGGCTCCACTTAGCGCCCTCACAAAGAGAAACCCAGGGCGATTTAAATGGACAGAGGAGGCACAAACAGCTTTCCAGGCTATAAAAATAAAACTCACCACAGCTCCAGTCTTGCGGATGCCAGATCCGGAGACCCAGTTTGTAGTGGAGGTAGACGCATCCGATGTGGGGGTGGGCGCGGTTCTCTCCCAACGTTCCAGGGAGGACCAGAAACTACATCCCTGCGCCTACTTCTCACACCGCCTGACCCCGGCAGAGAGAAATTATGGCATTGGAGATCGGGAGCTCCTTGCCATAAAGCTGGCTCTAGAAGAGTGGAGACACTGGCTGGAGGGGGCCAAAGAGCAAATATTGATTTGGACCGACCACAAGAACTTAGAATATATTCGGTCGGCCAAACGCTTAAACCCCCGACAAGCCAGATGGTCCCTCTTCTTCTCCCGGTTTGATTATGTGCTCTCCTTCCGTCCGGGCTCAAAGAACCTCAAGCCGGACGCCCTCTCGCGTCAATGGGACCCCCCGTTAGAGGATCCCAAAACGGAGAGCATTATCCCAGCGCCCCGCATCCTTGCCCCCGTGCGCTGGGCCATCGAACATCAAATCAGGCAAGCACAGCGACAGGAACCAGATCCGGGAGGAGGACCCTCCGGAAAGTTATATGTTCCTGCCGGTCTCTGCTCCCAAGCTCTCACATGGGGCCACTCGTCCCCGTTCACGGCACACCCAGGCGCCACTAGAACCCTCGAGTTTCTTCGTCGGCGTTTGTGGTGGCCCGGCATGGAGAGAGATGTTCGGGCTTATGTGGCGGCCTGTCCGACCTGCGCGCAGAATAAGGAACCACCGCCGGACAGCTGCACCCATTACCCATACCGTCACGCCCATGGTCCCATCTTTCCTTGGACTTTGTCACGGGCCTGCCCTCATCCAAGGGGAACACGGTCATCTTGGTAGTGGTAGATTGGTTCTCTAAAGCCTGCAAGTGTATTCCCTTGCCAAAACTTCCGTCAGCCAAAGAGACAGCGCAGTTAATCCTCCAACAGGTGGCCCAAGTGCATGGCCTCCCAACCGACCTGGTCTCTGACCAGGGCCCGCAGTTTGCTAGCCGGTTTTGGGGAGCGTTCTGTAAACTCATTGGAGCCACGGCCAGCTTGACATCGGGCTTTCACCCTGAGTCGAATGGGCAAACAGAGAGGGTGAACCAAGACTTAGAGCGCACCCTCAGGTGCATAACCTCTTCCAACCCGTCATCATGGTCTGACCACTTAATGTGGGTCGAGTATGCCCACAACACCCTGTGGCACTCCTCCCTGGGCATGTCACCCTTTGAGTGCCAATTCGGATATTCCCCCCCTATGTTCCCAGAGGAGGAACCTGAGGTAGGGGTCCCCGCTGCACAAAGTTTGGTACAGCGGTGCCGTCGGACCTGGAGGAGGGCCCGAGCCGCTCTACAAGTCGCCAGGCGCAGGGCGACCCTCATGGCGAATCGGAAGCGACGGGTAGAACCCTCCTTCCGTACAGGACAACGAGTCTGGTTGTCCACCAGGGACCTCCCACTAAAGCTCGAATCACAAAAGCTGGCCCCCCGATACATCGGGCCATTTAAAATCATGAGGATTAATCCAGTGGCGTACCGCTTGGCTCTCCTCCGGTCAATGAGGATCAATCCTACATTTCATGTGTCACGACTGAAACCAGTGCTCTGCAGCACCTTAGCTCCCAGACCTACACCACCCCCACCCCCACCCCGTATCATTGATGGGTCCCCAGCATTCACAGTTCGACGTATCCTGGACGCAAGGCGCAAGGGCGCCATACAATACCTAGTGGACTGGGAGGGGTATGGCCCAGAGGAGCGCTCTTGGGTGCCAGCCCGGCACATACTAGACCCCGAACTTGTTAGGGAATTCCGGGCTAGCCATGGGGCTGGCACAGGAACGCCAGGGGTCGTTCCTAGAAGGGGGGGTACTGTAACACGGCCACACATGGGACAGGCGGTTGCTAGGCAACCCCGCAGCACTAATAATCAAGGGAGACGAGCTACACCTGGCCGGTAGGTTATTTAAGCTCCCAGAAACCAGCGCACGCTGTGCGAACATTAGATAGCACCAGGTACGAGAGCGTGGCTCTGGTATAGGGAGTGAAAAGAGAAAAGTGAGAAGGGAAAGTGAAAAGAGAAAAAGACAAAAGTGAAAAGGGAAAGTGAAAAGAGAAAAGTGAGAAGGGAAAGTGAAAAGAGAAAAAGACAAAAGTGAAAAGGGAAAGTGAAAAGAGAAAAGTGTGAAGGGAAAGTGAAAAGAGAAAAAGACAAAAGTGGAAAGGGAGAGTGAAAAGAGAAAAGTGAAAAAGACACAGTGAAAAGAGAAAAGTGAAAAGGGGAAGCGATAAAGAGAAAAGAGAAAAAGGGAAGGAGATAAGAATAATAATAACAACAAACAAATACCGGTTCATTGTGAAGAAGCACGGTGACACGCGCCGCCATAAGCGCGCCCTCCTTCCTCTCATAACGCTGTGTGGTGTTCACGCGAGCCGATTATTCCTGCTGAAATACACAATCCACGGCCCATACCCCTTCAAGTCCTGCGTTGGGACTCCCATACATAATTAAATACCGAGGGCTGCCATATTGAAGCACCCCCTCATAACACACTGGCACCGAATTCAGTTCCTGCAGGCTCCCCAGACTCAGTATCCGTATCTAAGAAAGAGTCAGATAGAGATATGTCATTTTCCTATCTTATGTCCCATCTTAGGGCAATAAAACATTCTCTTTTTTTTTTTTTTTGGATTTTTCCCCGATTTTCTCCCTAATTTAGTCGTGTCCAATTCCTCCCCGTCACTAGGGGGCTCCCACATTAAGGCTACTACTACCACTCAGCCAGGAGGGCCGAAGACTATCACGTGTTTCCTCCGAACCACGTGACGCCAGCCGACCGCATCGAACTGCTCGCTCGCGCACCGTTGGGGACGGCGTAACACACTCGGAGGACAGCGCTATCCGCTCCCTCCGCTGCGCGATCTCACAGACGCCCCTGACTGGCTGTAGAGCCGTGATTAATGTCGGAGCACTAGGTAGCGCTATCCGCTCCCTCCGCTGCGCGATCTCACAGACGCCCCTGACTGGCTGTAGAGCCGTGATTAATGTCGGAGCACTATGTACCTCTCATCCCTCCCCTCTGAGAGAGCTCGGCCAATCAGCTCTCTCTAGACCTCCGGCTGCGAGAGGTTACAGCACCACCCGGGATTCGAACTAGCGATCTCCGGAGGGCAATAAAACATTCTCGAGTCTCTTTAGACTGCTCACCATTTTGTTTGGGCGGCTGAACGTTCACTACAGCCATGTGGACTGAACTCATTTCAACTCCTATTGTTTGAAAAACATTTTTATGAGTAAGCACAAACTCGTCTGCCAAGACTGCGGAGTGCGATAGTGTTGGCTTGCGATAGAGTTGACTTCCTGCTTAATTAAATATCGTACCATCCTCTATGGAAGACAATGCTTGAAAGCCTCAAGTAACATTAACTCCTTAAGTGAAATGAAGTCATCAGCCTTACTAGCAGTGCACCATGTCAGAAAGAATTGACTTAATACTTATAACCGTATAATAAGATAGAAACTGATGAGTAACACCTCAAATGGTTGAAGGTAGCAATGTGTGTAATATGAGCCCCAAAGTGAATTGGTCAGAATGTAGAAATTTACGTGAGATGAAACCCACAGGGTGGGATTTATTTGATATATTTTTTTTCTTTTTAAATGTATTGGTTGGTTGATTGCTGAAATTATAAATAGTCACACCATTATCCAAGTAGTAAATATCATGTACACTACATTATATATTCACTGGTAGTAGGATTGTGACTGCCATTTTCTTTGGGGGTGGGGCAATGTTTGTTCCCTAGGGATTTATGGATGTGTGGGTATTTGAAATTTAAATTTAAAATAATATTTGAAAGAAAATCCTTTGCAGTCAATGGCTGTCTGTATTTAGTTAGTGTTAAAAACTTTCTTTTTATGTTCACTACCACTTTTTTCTGCCTTGTCAGACAGTAAGTGCATAGCCTGTCTAGAGCTTTTACTTGTCTCGTTGACTAGATGAAAATGATTTGTCCATCCCACCATTTATGCAAAGACTCTAAAGACACATATACATTTTTCCCCTGACTTTCCTGATCATTTTAATAGCAAGAGGGCTTACCTTGTACTTGAGATGAAAGGGAAAGGGGAAGTGCTGCACAGAATAGTGTCCTGGGACACCCATATCATGCATGAATTAGACCAAAAGGAACCTGCAGGACCTCTGTATGGGATTGACTGCTTTGAAGGTTCAAGCCCTCAGCCACAGCCTCTTCACTGTGAGTCCCAAAAGTTGATTATTGACATGCTAATTAAATCTAATAACTTAAAGGTAATGCTGCCTTTTAGATATAACATTTACATGAGAAATATTAAAGAATTTTAGTTGTCTAAGGCCTTGGTACATATATTGTCAGACATTCGTAACCAGTGAAACATTTTAAAAGGTATAACCATTTTTCCAAGCTTTTGTCAGAGCCCAGGTTCTACTGTTCTATATAAAAAGAAAGAGTAAACTACACATCCATCTGGTGCCAGGGGATGTCCCAGTTGAAGAGGTAATCAGTTTTAATACAATATGTATTGTTTCTTATTTGTTCTTCACATAATATATTTAAGTGTTCTATTTTTAATGTTGTATTTATGCACAGTGATGCAAAAATGACGATCTGAAATTATAGAATTTCCAATATGTTTATAATATTTATGATCAAATCAAAAACAATAAATTGAAGGTGCAGGAACCTGAGAACAGCGTGATTATTGGGGCAACCTCCAAATGTTTGCTGATTCCTGATGAAAAATATAAGCTGTACCTTAATACTACTGACACCAGTTACATACTCCAACCACAGGTAAGATTCAATTCATACCATTATACAAAAACTATTTCTTCTGGAAGAATCTCTACCTCTTCTTTTACCTTAGGAAGCCACATTTGATTGTGACTTTGACCCCAACCAACACCCTACCTTTGAGGTACTCTTTAGTAACAAGGTTAAGGGCATCACATTAAGTCTTTTGGATAAACGCGACCAGGTTGTTTGGGGGCCTCATCTGATCGGGTTTAATGGTAAGTAAATATATAAGACTTCACAAAGATAGCATCAATCGATTGACAGGGCAAAGGTCACATTTAACTATAAATTCTAGCTAATGATGTATTACCTCCAACCAGGAAAAAACAAAGAAACCTCACAATTCTTACTTTTAGGGAAATGTGAACTTTCCCTAAATTGTAGTTCCCTTTCAAAAGCTACACTCGATGCTGCGTGAAAATGCTATGGGAACATCTCTTTGTTCCACCGGTTGTGAAGCATGTGTGTATCAAACACGCCAAACTTTGGCTTGGTCTGAACTGGAAACATGCTCAGGTCTTTTTGTCTTCAAGTGTTTTTCAATACTGCAGCGGCAGTTGAAAGAAAAAAAAAGTGAGCAGAAAGTGTTTATATTATCTGTGCCTCCATGTGAGAGGTTTCTCTCAGACAGCGATCTCCACACTTTCTGCTTCGAGTGTTTGGGGAAGAGTACCCTATCCTCAGGCTTGAGGGAGAATGTGAGCACTGCGATCTCCTTTCAATCAAGGTGCTTTGCCTTTGGTTCGCTTTCTTTAAAGAGAAACGGCGAGCCGCTGCTCACTCCTGGGGATCATGTGCCGATCTGGCAAAAGCATGTGGAATGGATTTTTCCTTTTCTCTCACGCTCTCGCTGGATCAGGAGGGTCTCGCGCCCACGTCTCAAGTGCCCCGGCGCTTCTTCTGAATGAGGGAAGAGAATTCCTCTCTTGCTTCTGCAGAGATGGACATTGACCTCAGAGTGCCCCAATTGCTTGAAGTTTAGATGACAAAAATTTTTTTAAGTAAAAACCTGTCGGGTGGCCTCCTTTGGTGACCTCCATGACGAGTTTAACTCGTTCTTGGAGTAAGCCTTACGCTTCCCATGTCTTTGTGCCATTGACATCGATTTATTCTAATGTCGTTGATGCGAAGGCGCGGGGTTATACGATGCTGCCCCTGATTGAAGAGACTCTTGTGGGCTATCTCTCTTCTGGGAGCTCATCTTCACTGAAAAAGCCCACATCCCCCACCAAGCCGTGTAGAGTAACATCTTCGTTGGTGGGGAAAACTTTTCAGGCAGGGGGTCAGGCTGGTGCTGCTCTGCACACCATGACGTTTTGCAGGCATACCAGGCTGACCTGCTGAGAGACCTGACGCTGTAAACACCGTCGCCATTAGGTTTCGCGAGGCGAAGCTCTACGAGCAGGCCTTTGTGCCATGCTCAGGAGTCGGGACCGTCGGCCACCCAGTCCCGACTAGGTCCGGTTCTCTCCAGGCGTGAAGCACAAAAGGAGAGTGTGACGAGCTGAGCACCCCCTCAATGAGATTGAAAGAAGCCGGACCTGAGGAGCATTATTTCCTCTAAAAAGAAGTCCTGAGGCTTATGTGCCCAGGACAGTGGTGGTATCTCCCCCCAGGTAGGGGCACGTAAAAATTCCAATAAGGAATGAAGACTTCCTGGCACCCTTAGGAGGCCGTTGTCCAATCTCTGCCACCACTGGTGTTTCGGGGATCAGTGGTCGCCTATAGTCAGTGGTTCTTGGTTCCCATGAAAGCCGGGGGGTTACGTTCAATTTTACATCTTCGTAGGCTGAACATCAACATGTGGACAGTGAAAATTATTGTTTCTCAAATCCAACCGGAGGATTGGTTTATGACAATCGGCCTGAAGGATGCATATTTTCATATAGAAATATGCTACAACACAGGAAGTTCCTGAGGTTTGCTTTTGGGGATGAAGCCTACCAGTATCAGGTTCTTCCATTTGGCCTAGCTCTGTCATCCTGCACACATACAAAATTCACGGATGCAGCCCTGGCTCTATGACTCCAGGGCATACGTATTCTGAATTACATAGACGACTTACTGATTCTGGTTCAGTCTCAGCAGCTAGCGCTTCGACATCGAGATGTCGTCCTAGCTTATCTTGAATCTTTAGGATTGAGAATTAATGCCGGGGAAGGCGTTCTCTTTCCTGCTCAGAGGACAACGTATTTGGGTGTCATATGGAATTCGATTTCAATGCAGGCACAGCTGTCTCCTGCGTGTGTCGAATCCATTCTCAATACCCTAAAGGAAATCAGGCTAGGCCAAAAAGTGATTGTTCATTACTTTCAGAGTGTTTTAGACCTCATGGCAGCTGCATCCACAGTTATACTCTTGGGCCTTCTGCACACAAGATCGTTTCAGTTGTGGCTAAGCGCCAGGGGATTTCATTCAAGGGCCAATCCCAAGGCAAATAAGGGTTACATGCCAGGGGCTTCGTACCCGTCCTATGTGGTTCAGACCCCGGTTTTTGACTCTGGGTCCCACTCTAGTTCCGTGTTGTCGTCGCAAGTTGCTAACAACAGACGCTTCCCTCACGGGCTGGGGTGCGGTCTTAGATGGCCATCCAGCCCAAGGGATCCAGAGAGGCCATCTTCTCGCGTGGCACATCAATTGCCTTGAAATGTTGGATCTATTTCTGGCCCTGAAATACTCCTTCCAGCAGTTGATAGGCTACCATGTCCTAGTGCAGGTGAGCAATACTACGGTTGTCTCGTACATAAATCACCAGGACGGACTACGCTCGCGCCGCTGGAAAAAGCTAGTGCACCAGGTTCTGCTTTGGACACAGGACAAGTTCCTGTCCCTCAAGGTGATTTACATTCCGGGGCATATGAATATGGGAGCAGACTTGTGCTTGTGTCCAGACCAGCTGTGACACATGGGGATTGGAAACTCCACCCCGAAGTAGTCAGTCAAATCTGGGAGAGGTGGACCTCTTTTGCCTCACAGGAGACTTTTATTGCACTCTGGGTCCATGGCAGCATTGGTATTCCCATTCCCATAGCGTTTTCACGCAGCATCGAGTGTAGCTTTTCAAAGGGAACGTCTCGGGTTACTTTGCTGTTTAACTTACCCTGTTCCCCGAAAAAGCAGGAATGAGATGCTTTTTAAAATCTAAAGATTGCTAGGTTGGCTTATTTACTTATCTAAATGGCATAGAGAACAACAAAGAAAAACCTGACAGAACTTGACTGAGCACTGATACAGGGGAGGGTCTCTTTGCATATGAGATCACAATAAGAGGAAAATCTGATTGCTTGTTTGAAATTGAAAAAGCAGCAGTACCTTTTGTGTGTTCTCACAGACTAGAGAGACATCTGAATGTCTAAACATGACTGAAACATGAATTCTTTGGGACAAAAACAAATATATTATACAAATATAAATCATTTACTATATTACATGATTTATATTTATATAATCTAGTTTTGAAAGATAACAAGCTTTATTTTGTTGCAGGATTAGAGGACCATCTCTCAGAGCTGGGAAGTTTGCTTTTGGGATATCAGAAGTCAAAGAAGATTTCAGTAGGCGACATTACTTTAGTCAGAGAAAGCTTTAACTTGAAGGAAACTGCCCAGTGTGTGAAGACACAAAGAGAGGTAGCAGGGAGTACAATCACTGTAATTGAAGGTCCCGGATGGCAGAGTGACAGACCTGTAGAGGAAAGCACCGAATTATTTAAAGAAACCCTTAGGCTCAGTGTACCCTTAGGCTCTCAGGGGCTTCCACAAATTCATGCTGTGCTGGTGGATGTACACATGGAAGATGAATTAAAAGATATTGATAAAAGAATATTAGAAGAATACCTGGATCTTTTGGGTCCCCAAGTCTGGAGTCATACAATAATTCTGTTCAACTTTCAAGGACCTCTTCAGGGCACAACCCTAGAGCAGCACATTGAGCGTGGAGGGGAGGACCTCCGGTGGCTGGTTGAGGAATGTGGAAACAGATATTATGTTTTTGACAATATGAAGATGGATGATAACTTTCAGATCACAGAGCTGCTGGAAAAGATAGAAGAGATGTTGGTTGGAAACTGTGCTGAGGTTAAAAACAGACAGAAATATAGGTAACAATCTTTTTATTTAACCCTTTCACTCTATTGGTGGTCAAATGGTTGGTGGTCAAATCAGTGTCCCAGGGCATCCACGACAAGGGGATTTATTTCTGAACACTTATTATTTATTTCTGATCCACTTATTATTTCTGAACTTGAGTGGTGACTCAACAATTGTGTTTGTACAGTAGGTTACTAAGCTGGGTTTCTGATCGGAAGCTCGGAGGTTCAAGCCCCAGCACTGCCATCTGCCACTGTTGAGCCCTTGAGCAAGGCCTTTAACACTATTTGCTCCAAGAGTGGTGTATCCTAGCTGACACTGCACTTTGACCCCAGCTTCCTAACTGCTGCATACCGTTTTTTCTGAAACCCACCACCTGTTGCACCACACACAGCCAATATATATAAGACAAGGCTGAGGGTAGTAGGTTTTTTACTAGGTGATTATTTAGGGTTTATGGATGTTAGAATGAATTTCAGATAAATGTAAACCCTGCATACAACATTTAGGGCAATATCAAGGGTGTTGCTAGACCGCTTACTGAGGCATGTGTCAAAGAATTTATATGCTGTGCCCCAGTACAATCTCTTCTAGTTTTACTCCCATTTAGTACTGGTTTAATTTAAAGTAAAAAATAATGGGCAAGAATGTTTTTGTTTAATGTCAAAGCCCAAAATACAAGACTGACAGTTAGTGTAATTAACAGAGCTGAAAGTAGATTAACATTTTTACTGATATGTATCCAAAATGGGAGGAGAATAAGCCATGGAGGTGTTGGACAGTCCAGTAAATCTCATAAGTTTCTCTTCAGCTAACTTCTGGGTTCTGGGGTTAAATCTCAAATAATGTCATAAGTGAACATTTCTCTCATGAGTGATTTAGGATTCAGCCTTGTGTTAGAAATTTGTTAGCTTTGTTTTCATCAATAAAAGAGGACAGAAGATACAGAATGACTTAGAAGCAGTTATTAAGGACAAGTGTTGACAACTTTATCATATCTGTTTTCTTGCTATGTGACTGGTTTTAAGAGTGGGTTTTCACTCAGTTGAGAATGCATTGAGAGAAATGTTCACTTCTCATAATGGTGTGAAAGCACTCAGTGCTTATCACTAGGATTACACGTGTTTTTGCCTTTTTTTTCAGTGTAATTTCTACTTTTAATTTTGCTGGATAGCTGAATGAGACTGTCAGGGATAACCCCTAGAGGGCGCCAAAGCGCCCTTTGTTTTTGTTTGTAGTTCCTTTTGTTTAAACTTCTGTTCCCATGGGGAAACTCGGTCAGGTGACCAGGGGGCGCTCACCTGAGCCGAGTTGGTGATTAGTTTTATTATAAATAGGTTGATGTCTTTGAGTTTCTTGTCTTGCGTCTGTTGATTTATCTCCGTAAAAGTCTGTATGTTTAGTTCATGGTTCCCGTCATTTTCTATACGTGTTTTAGTTTCAGTTTTCATTTATAAAGTATCTTTGTTTTGTGTTTTCCCTGACTTTATGTTAAATAAACATCGTTTCCAATTATGCCTCGCACCCAGAAACGTGACAGAGACAAGTTATAAAGCTGACTAAACTTAATCAGTAACTGAATCTACAGACAGATTAACATGCTGAATGAATGTGTAAAACAAATTAAAACATGCTGCATCAGCACTGATCATTACACCAGAACCACTTCTTCAAAGCTTCAAAACAAATCAATGAGGTCATAGCTGCATCAAAGCCTCATAAAAGTTCCTAATGGCATTCTAAAATTCCTTCCCTTGATATATTTCAGGCTTCTCTGTCCTCATGCTGGCCAGTATAAATGCACATTGACCAACCTTGTGTTTGAGATGGAAGGTAAAGGTGAAGTGCTGTACAGAATAGTGTCCTGGGACAGCCTTGACCTGGATGGATTAGGTCAAATGGAACCTGCAGGACCTCTATACAGTATTGAATGCCTTGAAGGTTCAATTTGTCATCTACACCTTCCACACTGCGAGACCCGTAAGTGCCTTACTGCCTTTTAACATTTGTAAACAAATAGAAATAATAAGAGTAGAGTGAAGTTTAATGAAACCAAGCCTTAGTACATGGGTGGTCAACCACGCAAAATCTTAATCCACTGTAGTTTAATGAATTATTGAATAGTTCAGATTTATATCCATTATATCCGCTGTCACTCTCATGAGGTACTGTATAACAAGGAGGTGGAGCTAAACAAGCTAACCGATAATAAGGAGTTGGGGTAGTACAGTGGAACCTATACAAGCTTGCTTATATATAAAACACTGATATATCAAAGAGAATTCTCCCCATAAGAAATAATGAAAGTAATGAAGATTATTCATTCCACAACCCGCCAAAAAATTATACAAAATATAAAGTAATAATAAAACACATTAATACCTTCAAAAAAAGTAAAAGTAAATCCCGACAGATAAGTGTTTCCATTAGTGTGTTTGTGCATGTGCTGTGTATGTGTGTGTTTGTGCGCTGTGTATGTGTATCGCTTCCATTGTCTTGCATGACTGCATTGCTGTATGTATTAAGGAAGGAAGTCTATATGAATGGTGACAAAGAGGAGAGAGAATCAGGGTGAAAAAGAGGCAAAAAAACAAGACTTTGGTAGCATTTTACTGTGTAGACTCTGTGAAACAGAGTTGTTATTTTTTTACGGCAGCACTATGATGTTCACAAGCATCTAAAATCTAGGTACACTGGAGTTGTAATGTCTCTGCGGGAGGGGTTTTTAAGTGAGTTAAGCTAGTGTCTTGCATCAGAAAACTTCTTTATCAGAAATTCTTCATTGTGTTATCAGAAAACGTCTTTAAAAAGGAATCTCTCTAATGACACTCGAGTGCGCGCACACTAGCAGGATCACTGCTGTCAAGTAAAAGTAAAACAAATTAACCTGCATTTTACCTTTGAAAAGAATCACGACAGAGCAGTGTTTCCATTAGATAGAGTGTGTGTGTAAAGGCAGAGGAGGAGGGAGGAGACACACACACACACACACACACACACAAACACACACACACACACACACACACACTTTGACAGAGAGAGAGAAACAGGATCTTTAACAAGAAAGATTTCTACAAAACACACACAAAATAAAAGATACTTTACACACACACGTGGTCACAGTGTTATAGTTAACATTACACTCGCGAATGGATGTTAACTATGCAGTGATGCCCGCGCACTGAAACAGAGCATGGGAGACGATTACCCACAATTCCGCAGTGTGAGAGAGAGAAAGATCCATTGCTCAGTTGTGATCACGTGACGCTAGAATCAAGAAGCGCATGCGTGCCACATGATACTCGATGATTGATGCTTGGTGCTTGTAAATCAAGACATCCGAGGGTCCACTG
Source organism: Clarias magur (assembly GCA_013621035.1). NCBI lineage: Eukaryota > Metazoa > Chordata > Actinopteri > Siluriformes > Clariidae > Clarias > Clarias magur. The sequence goes on along the minus strand of QNUK01000271.1, from coordinate 184,108 downwards.
TATGCTGTTATTTTCATGCCAAAAACTGTTTTGCGTCCTGATTTTATTCATGTTTGCTTAAATGCTCACTTACTTTTTTTTTTTTACATTCTGACGACCTGCCCCTTATTGAACCCTTTGATGCTTTATGCGTCCGCTCAATGTGTATATGTGGCAAACTATTTTTGACTCGATGAGTGAGATGCGATGTTAGGCACCGCGAGCCACCGCAAGTGACCACCCGAACCGAAGTTCCAGAGGGGCCGCATGGTTCCGCGAGGACTGGTAAAAAAAAAAATTATGTTAATTTCAACATAATTACTTTTCCGCACTGAAACTACCCGCACTGTAATTACTACCCTAAAATTTGCGACGAACCGCGATGAACCGTTCTTGCGGCCCCCTAAGTGCAATTACTGTATTTTGTTGGAAGAAAAAAACAAAGAGAGAGAGAATCATGAGAAAATCGTGATCTCAATTCCCATGGAGAAAAATTTGGGTTTCACATTTTGTCAAGAATCGTGCAGCCCTAGTCAATAATTATTTCTGTCGCGCCCTCCATCTCTTTTTTCCTGCATGTTTTATCTGACCTGTTCAAGTCACCTGTAAAACCCTGCTGTCCAGTCTTTGCCCTAAAATATTAATACAAGAAGTTCCCACATCAAATTCAATGAATGACCCATGAATCATGTTTTGAAATGTAATGATTTGAAATTTAAGCTTTGAAATTACTGAAATTACTGAAACTGGGCTAAGAACCCCTTGTGGAATAAATTTGATTGAAAAGAATCATAGATGGAGATCATGGAAACGCTTGAAGTTGCATGGTAAAAAAAATCTACAGTAAAAATCATAACTATTCTTAATAGTGAAAGTAAGAAAGTTTCCATATGCACAGAAGGTGATGAGATGAAGGTGCATCAGTGTAAAAAGGAAATCTCATGAATCGATGCATTCATCATGCAGAGTGGCCATAAGATCTAAAAGTATCAATGCAACACACTAGCTTAACTCGCTTAAAAAACCCTCTCGCGCCTCCGAGTGGCGCAGTGGTAAAAGCGCTCGCCCTATCATCCGGAGATCGCTAGTTCGAATCCCAGGTGGTGCTGTAACCTCTCGCAGCCGGAGGTCTAGAGAGAGCTGATTGGCCGAGCTCTCTCAGAGGGGAGGGATGAGAGGTGCATAGTGCTCCCACATTAATCACGGCTCTACAGCCAGTCAGGGGCGTCTGTGAGCTCACGCAACGGAGGGAGCGGATAGCGCTGTCCCCCCAACGGTGCGCGAGCGAGCAGTTCGAAAAGATGCGGTCGGCTGGCGTCACGTGGTAGTGGTAGTAGTAGCCTTAATGTGGGAGCCCCCTAGTGACTGGGAGGAATTGGACGACTAAATTAGGGAGAAAATCTGGGGAAAACCCCCCCCAAAAAAATAAATAAACCCTCTCGCAGAGACATTACAACTCCACGGTGCCTAGATTTTAGATACTTGTGAACATCATAGTGCTGCCGTAAAATAACAACTGTAGTACATACAGCCATGCAGTCATGCAAGACAATGGAAGTGATCCTATCACCAGCACTTCATGTAGTGAATTGCATTTGCAAATAACATTAACATTGTTTTATTATACAAGTCAACAATAAAATTCTGCATTGGTAAATTTTTATATTTGATGTTGTTGATTATGTCGACTAATGGTTGCAGCCCTAATCTCCATTGAGAGATTCATATCTACAGTAATATCTGGTTGTTAATATTATTTTAAATGACCTGTTCTGGCTGTTTATGTTTCAGGTACAGATGAGGTTAAATTGACTGTGGTACATGAGAGTGATAAAAATGTGGAGATCATTCAGCCCCTGAAAGTTACAAACACACACGTGATCATAAACATTCAGAGTCCTTCTTTGTTTGGTCTCATAAAATCAAACCTATGTCTAAGTCGCCAGGTCAAAGCCCAGATTCTGCTATTCTATAAGGAAAGCATGAATAAGCTCCACATTCATCTGTTGCAAAGGAATGTGATGGCTAAAACGGTAATCTGCCTTTATGAATGATAATTATAGAGTATAAATGAAATTTTTATTTGTGCTAAAAAGATATTTTATTCTTTGACCAATTTGACTGACGAACGCAAATTTACCAGGACTTGTATTTTTATAACTGTGATTTTAAATTCAAGTACGAAACAATTTATTTTACCCTCAAAGGTGCAGGAACATGAGAAATGTATGAACATCAGGACAGCTGCCAGATGCGACCTGATCCCTGGTAAAAGATACAGACCATACCTTCAAACTACTGACACCAACTACATCCTCCAACCACGAGTAAGGATCAATTCATATAATTATACAAAACCCACATTATTTTGTAATATTTATGAACTTTTGATTTAGGAAGCCATATTTGATTGTGACCCTGACCCCAACCATTACCCGACATATGAGGTGCTCTTTAGCACCGAGGTGAAGAGCATCGGATTAAGCATTTTGGATGAAAGCAATCAAGTTGTGTGGGGACCTTATGTGATCAAGTTTAATGGTAAGGATCTTTTCTTTCTTTTTTCTTTTTCTTTAAACCTAGAAAATGAAGACAGCCCTGGATTCCTATTCAGGATTTCAGGATGTTATTATTAAATCTGAGTTCAGAAACACATCAACTGCTTGTGTACAGCTCACAGCAGCAGGGCACTTTATGTTTCAATTAATTATACTGCATATATTATTTTTTGCCTTAAATAAATCATGTACACATGTACACTCCGATCAGCCGTAATGTTTTAATGGCTCTGGCTCCTCAGGGCCTGTGGGGGATGTTGGGAGTGGATTTGGGTTGTGGGGAGGGACCGCCATGATTAGATTTTTATTGTTCAGCGCATCTTGTTGATGCTCAGTAGGCTTGAGATCTGGAGATTTTGGAGTCTCCTGTGATTCTTTGTTTATATATTTCCTAGTACAGTTACATTTACAGTATAATGCTGATTTTACTATTTCATGGAGGAAATTATACATCACTTCTCACAAATGGTTAAATTCAATTTAATTCAACATAAACCAGCCTTTCATTTCTCCATTCATTCATTCATTCATTCATTCATTCATTCATTCATCTTCAGTATTCTTCAGACATCCAAGCACCACTGAGTGCAAGGTGGAAACGTTGATTTTAGAAAGGACTCAGTTTATTGCAGGGCATCATGTACACATACAGATCTGCCTATTAAGAAAGCACGTTTCTTGAAAAGGGATCTCGCGCGCTTCCGCGGCAGCTCGCGGGAAGCTGTGAAAATGCCGTTCATTACCTGTAGGGGGCAGTCGTGTTTCAATCGGAAGTATAGTGTGTCTACTGAAGCCAAACATGCGTTCTCTCTCTAACCCTAACCTGTGCGGCCATTGATAACAAGCGACAGAGCTCATAAACGTGTCGAGCTCAGACTTTAAATACTGATATGTATTTATTCTTCACTTTCTTCTCAATGATGATTCTTCTTTGACTGCGCTTTCTCCATTCAATATTATTATTAGTAGTAGTAGTAGTGAAAATTACCGCTGATTAACTATCTATGCAGTAGTTACAACAGCGGATTAATTTCACTTGGGCTTTTTCTAACAGGCAATCTACTAAATAATAATAAATAGATCAAATTACCCAGCACTTTAACATTTAACCCAGCGGTTTTAAGAGTGTAACATAAAAAATATTCCATTTGTAAAATAGCATAGGTGAAATCATAGGTTGTGTAAAAACAATACAACAAAGCTTATGGTAAATAAATTCTCAGACTACCAATTTACAGTACATGGAATTTTATGGGATTGTCACTGAACGATTTAAACTGACAAAGAGCAATATATATTTTTTTATAAAAAGCCTGAAGCACTTCATGTTTATCTTTGTTCCTTCATGTCTTCTGATGGTGCTCGGCACATTTTTACGTTTTAACGAAGACATGTTGACATATTCATGAATTAGGACAGTTACTGTATATTTGCGCGCGTCTAGGTGTGGGTGCGCAGAGAGTTTGTGTATATGTGCGCGTGTGTGTGCACGCATTTCATATGTAGTTGTGTGAGCAGTTAGTAGTATATATAGGTGTGTGACTGTTTCATATATGTGTATGCAAGTGTTTCACGTGTGTGTGTGTGCATGAGTGAAGTTTGATTTATGCCCTATACGGCGCCTCATAATTTAGAGCGTCTCTTTTCATCATTATGAACATAATATGAAGCAGATATACGCACATTCATCATAAAATATTATTGTAAAACAAAATAAAATTCACGTTTGCTTCAGCATTGGAAACAATATTGTTTTAGGCTAAATAATTATACACAATTCTTCGTTGTACTTCTCTGGATTTTAGATAAAGTCCTTCCATGCGCCATCTGGCGGATATTCAGTGAAGCACAGCACATTTATTTAAATACCCGAATGTTGCTTGAGGGATCTCGCGGCATGTCGCGCGCCAAATTGCGGGATCTCGCAGGGAAAAAGCGCGCATTCTTAATGGCCAGATACTGTACTGCTCACAACTTTTTTTTCTGTTCTGCAATGAAAATGGACAATTTCCCCCTTCTATTTGCGTAAATGAAAGTTTTACTTTGAATACAAATTTTAAAATTTAATTAAATCACCTACTGTAATATGGAAGGGGTGATTTGCTGATCTACACTAGTGCAGCATGTCAGGTAGTAAAAAGACTTCACGTAAATATTTCTTCACATTGATTTACATGATAGATGGTTGGTTTGGTGCTATGTTTTTTTTTTTTTTAGTGGTAAAGCATATGTAATAAAAGTCTAACTATAAAGAAAAAAGTACATGGTCTTGTTCCACATCCAACAATACATAAGGGCTACAGTAATTGCAAGTACTAAAGAAACTGAAATACGTTTAGTTTGAAACTTTGTGAGAATTTTGGGGTATATCATGTTTTAAAGTTATGTCCAGTGTTTACAATGATTAAAATGCCTACAGATTACTGATGATGTTTTTTTTTTCTTTCTTGAACTATATTTCTAAATGTCTATTAATCATGTAATGTCAGAGTATCAGTATCTTGTTGTTTGACTTTTTACATCAGTTACAGAAGCAGTTTCAAACACAATCAACACAGCAGGTAAGTTTGTCTGATCCAGTCTTAATTTTACTTCCAAATTATCCTTAGGAACATTTTCTTAACATTTATAGAGGAACTCATGCAAATATTTTAGTTCCATATCTATATTTAAATATAATACATCAAAATGTGATTTTACTTCACTTTGTATTACTTTACACTCACTACAAATGTAACATAATTCTTATTATTAAGGTTACTGGTGCATGTATGTACATGGGTCTTACAGATTCATATGATTTTGTCACAGTTAATGTTTGCGCTAAATGGATCCTGATGCATTGAAAGTGTGACATGAACATCAGTAAAATAAAGCGTAATGTTTAAAATGATTTAATGTATCTATTTTTAGGTATTAACTTTGTGAATACAAACAAAGCAAAGCTCATTCAGAAAGTTTCTTCAGTAATGGAGATTGCAGACTGTCTAAAAGGCAAGAGCATGTTAACTGATGAGATGTACAGTCATATTCAAGCACAGACAACATCACAGGGGAAAATGAGAGAACTGTACAAATGTCTCAACTCTGAAAACGTGAAAGCAGAATTCTATAAAATTCTTAAAGAGAAAGAACCCTATTTAGTGAGTGAACTGGAGTCTATTATACAGTAGTTTAGGGCCGGATTAACGAACACCTAGTGGGACGATCTCACACGCACACACACACACACACACACACGAAGATCTATGTGGCTCTTATTCACATGCGTGTTTGTATGTTTTTATAAAAAAAATTCTCAAAAGTGCTTTAGATTGACATTTTTTTTCTCCAATTCTCAAGTGCACTGTTATATAAATGTGTATTTTAAATATATCGATGGTGTTTTAATAATGACTCTGAAGTAGAATGAAATGAATGAAATAAGAGAATATGAATATTGTTTTTTGCTGCATTATTAGACTGTGCATTATGGCGAGGGTTTTTTTGATGGATTATCTGTTTGCTATGTTTCATTACTATATTAATGATTAAAAATGATCTATGCTGTTATGATGAATGTGTGCTTTTTTATACATACAATTCTGAATATGTACAACTATAAACTGGTCAAAGTTCATTTTTAAACAGTAATAAAGCCAATCATCCTGAAATGTTTAACTTATATTACAGGTGGCTTAAATTTAAGTTCCTCATAATAATGGTGTCACTCTTGTATCAGGTCTAAGGGATAATGTCTTAAACAAATTAGGTGTGATAGCACATTTCATTGTCAGATTAAGTTAAATGTATTGTTGTTAGCATTGTAATTATTAGTATACAGTGCTGTGAAAAGTCTTATCTTTTTTTACTTTTTCCTTACTTTTTTTTACTTTTTCCTTACTTTTTCCTGTCACACAAATTTTAATACTATACTAAGATAACAAATAAAAATAAAGATAAATAACAAAGTATGTGCATGCTCTGGGTGTGAAGAGATGCATAATAGACAAAATAGACAAAGTAAAGCACTAAAAATAAAATGAAAATAGATTTAAAGAAGCAAAACCATCTAAAGAAATTTAAGAAGAGATGATGAACAGTGGTGAACCTTCCCACGAGCAGGTGGGCTGTTCAAAATTACTTCAAGAGCACAACGACAACTCATCTGTAAGGGACCACCCCTAGGGGGCACTGTGTGCGTTTTTATGTTTTTCTGTAGTTTTGTTAGTCGACTCAGTTTCCCAGAAGGCACCTCGGTCAGGTGATGACGGAGCTCACCTGAACCGAGGTAGCTCATTAAAAGTGAGAGTGCTTCCTCCTCGCGCATTTAAGAGGAAATGTAAACATTAAATACAAGGTCTGTATACACACTTTCCCTGTGATGCAGTTGGTGATCTCCAACAAACCCCCATTTATTAAGGACGAGATGATTATGAGGGAGCTGGCCCGCTTCGGGAAGTTTGTCAGCCCTATGAGAGCTTTCTCACTTGGGTGTAACAGCTCCACCATCAGACATGTCCTGTCCTTCCACGGACAGATTTTAATGGTTTAAAACAATCAAGAGACACTTAAAGTGAATTTTGACTGTAAAGACGGTGAAAACATTGACATTTTCTTTGCCACCACGGAGCGGCTGAGGTGTTTCGAGTGCAGAGACATTGGACACAAAAGGCTAAGTGGTGGCGAAATAAATAAATAAATGAATAAATATGTTCGCCAGTGACCACAGTTCAGGATCTGATGAGTTTCTAACATTTACTGCTGCTGTAATTAACAAGACAATTAATTAATTGGCATACTGGTTATATGTATAGTACACTAATTAAGGAGTTCTGATTTTAGGAGGAACTTATACATCACACATCACTGTATATTTTTTTTCCCCCTGTGACACAACTGAGAAGTTAGGCCCAAATGCACCAGAAACAAATCTATGAGTCTTTGTAATCTTTATTATGAAGATAAATGCAAGGTTATATGGGAAATGGACAAGTTAACAAAAGCCACAACGGTACAGTCTAGAAAATCCCACAAGTAATGATAGAAATCCAAGGGCAGTTTTTTTTTATAACTGTACAAATGTTTTGATTCAGGTGAAAGAGCTGCAAAGCAAGAATTCTACAACGTTCTTGAAGATCCACAGTTGGTTAGTAAAGGATTTGTTGTCTGGTTCGGGTCAGACTAAGAAGTCTTTACTACTGAATGTGTGAGATTTACGTTAAGATCTGTGTTGCTGTTAATACATGCATTCTAATACCATGTTTTTTTTCTTTGTATGTGAAGCAAAAATATAGAGCTGTAGATGTTTCATTATGTGTTTGTTTTTCAGTTGTCCTACTGTATGCATAAAAATATGTAAAAGTATTTTTTTTACCTGATTTTCAAATAAATGTTCATATCTTGCTGCTAGTAAATGCTTATAATTTAGGCTTATATAATGAATACGGACATCACTTGTATCATAGTATCAGTATTATACATTAGATTTGGGTTAAATACCAAGCAAGTACAGTATATTGTATGCTCTAATAACTTTACCACACACTAAAAAATGCTGGGTTGTTTTTACTACCCAACTGCTGGCTTGCCTCTGTTGGGTCATTTTTCTGGGTTATTTACAGTGAATTGGGTACTTTTTGTTTAACCCAGGTTGGAGTTGGGTTAGCTAGTAACAGCTAACATCACAGACAAGACCGCCCCTCCCCCGAAGTTCACCTGTGTATTCAGTGGCTGTGTCAACTTCGTGTCTTTTTTTTTTTTTTTGGCCGCTGATGAGATTAACGAACACCTAGTGGGATGATCTCACACGCACACACACACACACACACACACACACACACACACACACACACACGAAGATCTATGTGGCTCTTATTCACATGCGTGTTTGTATGTTTTTATAAACTTTTTCTCAAAAGTGCTTTAGATTGACATTTTTTTTCTCCACTTCTCAAGTGCACTGTTATATAAATGTGTATTTTAGTAATGTTTATTCCTAATGTTCAACAAGAAAACAATGTTTCATGATAACTGCAAAATAGTGTTGCCAGTCATATTAGATATGACAGATTAGATCAGGTTTTCATTTGTTTTTCAGATCTTAAACATTTTAAGATTTTTTTTACAAGTATCAAAAATTTTAAAATACTATATATAAATATATATAAATACTCCAAACTGAAAAAAAAACATGACCTTAGGATGGTGTTTTAATAATGATCCTGAAGTAGAATGAAATGAATGAAATAAGAGAATATGAATATTGTTTTTTGCTGCATTATTAGACTGTGCATTATGGCGAGGGTTTTTTTGATGGATTATCTGTTTGCTATGTTTCATTACTATATTAATGATTAAAAATGATCTATGCTGTTATGATGAATGTGTGCTTTTTATACATAAAATTCTGAATATGTACAACTATAAACTGGTCAAAGTTCATTTTTAAACAGTAATAAAGCCAATCATCCCGAAATGTTTAACTTATATACAGGTAGCTTAAATTTAAGTTCCTCATAATAATGGTGTCACTCTTGTATCAGGTCTAAGGGATAATGTGTTAAACAAATTAGGTGTGATGGCACATTTCATTGTCAGATTAAGTTAAATGTATTGTTGTTAGCATTGTAATTATTAGTATACAGTGCTGTGAAAAGTATTCTCTTTTTTTACTTTTTCCTTTGTCACACAAATTTTAATATTATACTAAGATAACAAATAAAGATAAAGATAAATAACAAAGTATGTGCATGCTCTGGGTGTGAAGAGACGCGTAATAGACAAAATAGACAGAGTAAAGCACTAAAAATAAAATGAAAATAGATTTAAAGAAGCAAAACCATCTAAAGAAATTTAAGAAGAGATGATGAACAGTGGTGAACCTTCCCACGAGCAGGTGGGCTGTTCAAAATTACTTCAAGAGCACAACGACAACTCATCTGTAAGGGACCACCCCTAGGGGGCACTGTGTGCGTTTTTATGTTTTTCTGTAGTTTTGTTAGTCGACTCAGTTTCCCAGAAGGCACCTCGGTCAGGTGATGACGGAGCTCACCTGAACCGAGGTAGCTCATTAAAAGTGAGAGTGCTTCCTCCTCGCGCATTTAAGAGGAAATGTAAACATTAAATACAAGGTCTGTATACACACTTTCACTCACTTAAGTCACTTATGACTGAATTTGTTCACTGTATGTAACATTTATTACTGTTACCATGTTACACTCAAACTTTCAGCCTGGTCTGTGCTATAGCATGCCAGTTTATCTGACAGTGGCTGCTAGCAAGCCAAACCAAAGAACCCCACCTGTGTATGAAAGAAACTGCAAAAATGTCTAAAAATTTTAGCTTTCTTTGTAGAATGCTTGCAGCGTGTATGAAGATGGTGAAGTGATGAATGAAAGTTAAACTGTTAACTGTAGCGCCAGCATGGCGCTAGCATTTAACCCGACTGCTAGCGTTAGCAACCACATTAACATTAGAACTTTATTAATCTCAGTGCTTGAGACAATAAAAAGCTGGCGTGTTACCAAACACTAATCTTCTTACAAATATGCATACTAGCCAACACTCTCGATTTTTCCATAAACTTTTGCTTTCTTTCATTTTTTTCTTTCTAAGGTTGGAACCGACACCATGGAATATCTCCAGCAGGCTGAAGTGTCGAGGCCGAACCCCTACATCCTGATGTTTGGAGATAATGACCAGCACTGCTCTCGGGCATTAGTGCTTCTCAGTAATAGTATCGTAATGATGTCGCTGTTGAACTTGTTTTGTGTTATTTCATTTTTAAGGAAAAAAAAAATATATATATATATATATATATATATATATATATATATATATATATATATAAAAAAAAATTTTGTTGTAATAGACAATAGTAATTTAACTGTTTAAACTGTTTTACCCATAGACATGTAAAACATAAAAATAATAATAACCTACTTGTGAGGTAGATTTAACCCAACATTCCAGTTAATAGAATGGGTAGAGTAGAATAGTTCTGGGTAGAACATTTGACCAATTTATGTGGTAGAATTAACCCAGCATTGCAGTTAAATATGACCTAGCATTTGGACGGAATATTTTACCCACTTCAGCCCGCCTTCTCATCCCCGCCGCTGAAAAGGAGCCATCATGCTGTTTTCATCACATTCCTGGAAAGAAAATTAAAACATATCTTTTTTTTTCTACTCCAACGGATTGCGAAATAACCTGTAGAGTATTAAGAGTTCTTACAACTGCGTAGAGCTCTGTTACGACAGACGGCTCGAACAGACAGATTACACCATCAGGAACTGGTAGAAGATGACGAAGGTTAGACAGGGAAATTAGTTTTATCCAGACGAGTGCTCCACCTAACTTTTCTTTTACAACAGGGTTTAGGCCACATCACCATTTTCACACATATAACTCAAGCAAGAATCTTAAAAAGTACAGCAGGTTAAGTGCAAAGAATTATACAGCCATAATTATACAATCTGTTGCTTTATTGATACTGGTTGTTGCATTTCTACTTGTCTATCCTATGTCTAGTTTGTGGATTTATTTATTTATTTGTTTGTTTGTTTGTATTTTATTTCATTTATTACTTCATTGTATGTATATGCTTGTCCTTGCTCTTGAAGCTGCCTCTGGGATTAATCTTATCTTACAGTAACTTTTATCTTGTCTTAACCTTTATCTTATCAAAGATTTGGAGACTTGTACATATAAGGGGATTTGGTTATTGCTTTCCAATAAAGAATATAAAATGCTTGTAGTGTTAGGATGTCCAGGTTTTGCGTAAAAAAAAAATACATTAACAGTGTCACCATCTCACATGTTAAATGTAGCCACAGAATGCTGTTTAAACCAGGATGAATGAAAAGAAACCTACAAAGCACAGTGCCAATCTTTCATTTCCCAAGAAATCAGCATAGGATGAACAGGGTAGGAGAACTAGTAGCTGCCTGCTAGTGCCAGTGTGTGTGGGTGTGAGGGAGAGAAAGAGAAAGCCGTGTCATTTAATTTTTTACACTCACGGTCAGGGTGACCATTTTGTTTCACAGTAATTCACGGTTTGTTGCTGTTTTTTCACAGTTCCTTGGACAATCTATTGAAATCTCATTAATCCTTTTTAAAACTAAATATTGAGCTATAGAAAAATATGAATATTTAATAGTGCTCTGTTCTGACGTGGACATTTTTTCTATCCTGGAACACTTCATTTCACCGGTAAGTTTCAGCTCCACTAAGAGATCACCTCTATCTGTTATAGCTGCTTACACATATACGGACACTAATGAAATTTTAAACATCTGCACAGGATGGGGCGAAAGAAGTTTTTTGCTGAGTAAGTGAGCAATGATAAGTGATATTATCTTTCCCTTTTTCTTTTCATTTCTGCACTGCTGTACTCCACCATTTTTAGTGACTAGACCTTGCTAAAGTGTATTTATTTATGTGGTGTATAAACTATAGTACAAACTCTGGTTTGTTTCAATCTACTACCAGCCGTTCTTTGGTTGAAGTACTCTAATTACTTTGGTAATCTGTAAACCAAGTTTATTGTTGTTGTATTTTAATGTTCTTTAGACTTCCTGGTTGTGGCTTATTAGCAGGTTACAGTTTAAGTTGCAATAATTTTCTTAAATAAATGCCAACACAGCAACATGCAACTTTCATTTCTTGATACCACAACAGCAGCTTGGACGATGGTGACGGTGGCAAGGAAAAACTCCCTGAGATGGTAATAGGAAGAAACCTTGAGAGGAACCAGACTCAACCCATCCTCATTTGGTAAACGGATAGCAGGGATTGATCAGCACTGATATTGTGTGAGACTGGAAGTTCAGTATAACAGGAGATGTGTTTAAGTTCAAATTGAGTCCAGTTTGTTATTGGAGGCTCAGGTAGACTGTTGGAAACTCCAGTCCTGAACTAACGAGCGACTCAGAGAACAGCTGTCTGCATCAGCCGAGGACAGGACTGTCTTCGTGGAAAAGTGGAACCGTCCCCAGTCACCACACGCATCCCAGACAGACCACACGGGGCATCCATGAGATGAGATCACCAATCAGAAGCAGGACACCAGGACGGGTTAGACGGCTCCAGTAGCAGAGGGGTCTGGATCACTGGCAACTCAGCAGCGAACATGTATAGCTCGATAGAGAGACAGGGAGAGGGAAAGAGAGAGAGCGGAAGAGGAGAGAGCAGAAGAGAGGGAGAGATGGCAGTTAGGTCTGGTCACAGTCAACATGTATAAGGTGAATGTATATTAGTGCAAAGTGCAAGCAGGGACTCCGGCAGGACTAACTATAACAGCATAACTAAAAGGGAGAGCCAGAAGGAAACACAAACATGAGGGCTCCCTGAGATGTAAAGCAACCAATCACCTCACCGTCAACAAACCTGAGTGAACAATGAGAGTGGGGAGGACAGCAGCGAAACATACCAGTTCACCAGAATACTCTCCGTCCATGAGTCCCCCAGATCTGCTCCTTTACCTAAGGCTCATCTATTTACAAACATGCTGTGCTAAATAAATAAGTTTTTAGCCTAGACTTAAACACTGAGACTGTGTCTGAGTCCCGAACATTAATAGGAAGACTATTCCATAACTTTGGGGCTTTGTAAGAAAAAGCTCTGCCCCCTGCTGTAGTTTTAATAATATGTGGTACTGACGGGCAGCCTGCATCCTTTGATGGAAGTAGGCGTGGCGGATCGTAAGACACTAACAGTTCACTCAGATACTGTGGCGGGAGACCATTTAGTGCTTTATACGTCAAAAGTAGTATCTTGAAATCGATGTGAAATTTCACAGGGAGCCAATGCAGTGTAGATAAGATAGGGGTGATGTGCTCGTATCTTCTGGTTCTAGTGAGGACTCTCGCTGCTGCATTCTGAACTAACTGAAGCTTGTTTATACACCTAGTTGAACAGCCAGACAGTAAGGCGTTACAATAGTAATTAACATACTTGAGATATGTTTTTATTACATACATTATATTTATTTGCTTGTTTATAGGGTAGTTGCTTCATTATTATTATTAATCCTGTATGTCTAGGGCTTATGTTTATATCCTAAAATATTACATATACGTGAATGTGAAGATTGGTGGCAGAAGAATGATAGAGGGGAGTAGCAGATGTTCTCTTATGAGGGACGGACATAAAATAGTTATTATTGCTAAGAAAAAATAGTGTAATGAAAACAAACATTGGGTGTGAGTTTAGTCCTTCTCTACATATTCTCGACCTAAGGCGACACACATCTCCAAACAATGGATGAGCTGGTGGAGACCATCTTTGGAGAAGCCTTCTTTCTGGTTCATAAGGAAAAGTTGCACCTCTATAATCACCTTGTTGACATCTTTGAAACGCCTGCTACAAAGTGGTTTCTTCAAGTGATCGGAGAAGAAGAAGTCACTTTTGTCCCCAGAATTTTGTCCCCCACGTTTCCTGAGCTGAATGGGCTGGCGTGTTGTTATAATAAGGCGAACCTGCATTCCACGGCCCTCTAGCTGCATCGTGCAGAACTATACCGCGGGTTGTTTAATCAAGTAATATTCATAAACGTACTTTTGCAGAGACATCATTGATAATCAGCATAGGATATTATGCAAAATATAATCATTGGAATTTTATGACCATCCCTCGTACTCATGGATTGTATAAGTCACTTATTGTTCCCAGTTCCTATTATAGACTGTAACCATTACTGAATAAAAGACATTGACAGAAAAGGTTTATGTGTGTTTTATGTCCTGCAGGTGAGACACACCATCTGTCTGAAGTGAGGATTGTGCTCCTGGGCAGCATGAATGCTGGGAAAAGTTCAATAGTAAACACCATCCTGGGCAGAAAGGAGTTTGACTTGAAGAGAAGTGCACAGTGTGTTATGAGACAAGGAGAGGTAGCAGGGAGGAAGATCACTGTGGTTGAAGCTCCTGGCTGGAGGAGAAATACAGCTGTAAGGAATTCCACTGAGCTACTTAAACAGGAGATTGTTCTCAGTGTGTCCAGGTGTCCTCCAGGTCCACACGCTGTCCTCCTGGTCCTGTGTTTAAACGTCAAATCATGGAACAGTGAGCAAAATGTATTAGAGGGATATCTGGAGCTTCTTACTGAAAGAGTCTGGGGTCACACTATAGTTCTGTTCACCTTCCGGGACGCTCTGGGAGACACGACCATAGAGCAGTACATTAAGACTGAAGAGTATCTCCAGGGTCTGGTTGAGAAATGTGGAAACAGATATCATGTTTTTACCAATAAGACGAGGCGTGATGACTCTCAGGTCACAGAGCTGCTGGAGAAGATAGAGAAGATGGTGGCAGGAAACCTTGCTAAATAACTGGCAATTCTTGAGCATTACTACACTACAACTCAATACACCAGCAGCAACACATGCTGGACCTAGCAATCACTTGAATTTAGGCTTCCACTGGCTGTGATCATAACCTCTGTTGAACCACCAAACGATTCAGTGCAAACATTTTTGGTCATGCATTTTCCTATAAACCACAAATTTGAATACATATTGACATATTTAAAAATAATACTACTACAAACAATACATTTCTACAATGTAATATGAATATTGTGTGTCTGGAGTAATGGGTTTCACAGGTTCAGATAATGTATCAAACAAATAGATTATTTTTAATTAATTCATTGAATCCAGATGCAGTCAATACTATTTATATGCTGTTTACATTTTACTTCATGGTTACAATCATTTGCATAATGTCTGAATTACAGGTGCTGAATTTGTGGATAAGCACCGAGCAGAGCTCATTCAGAGATTTGCAGGCTGTTTAAAAGGCAAGACGATGATTATTAATGAAATGTACAGCAACATTCGAGCGGAGTCAACGCATCAAGAGAAAATGAGAGAACTGTATGAATGTCTCAACTCAGCGGGAAGAGTTCGAAACAAGAACTGTATAACATCCTTAAATTTAACATCCACAGTTGGTTATTTAAGGATTTAGAATCTGATTCAGAAGTCAATCACACATAGTAACATGCACACACCTCTAAAAACATTCATGTTGCTTATGTTTCTTTGAATGTGTAACAAAGATGAAGAGACATAATTTATATGTTCCTTAAGTTTCATTTGTGTACACAATAGTTGAAGGAAAAACACTAATTTCGTAACAGAAACAATATTACTAGGGGTGCTCCAATCAGGATTTTTGGGGCCGATCACCGATCACTAGAAGCTGTATCGGCCGATACCGATCACTGATTACAGTATAAATTATGGCTCTTTATGAAGCCTTATCATGCAGCATTATTTATTAAACTACAGTGGAACCTTGGATTACAAGCATAATTCGTTCCGGAACCGGAACCAAATCAAATCCTCCCATAAGAAATAATGAAAACTCAAATAATTCGTTCCACAGCCCAAAAAAATAAATACAGAAAAATAATTAATACAATATATAAAGTAAAAATAAAACAAATTAACCTGCACTTTACCTTTAAAAAGGTAATTTTTGCGTCATCTTATCGGCTTTTTTACTGTATATCGTCCATTATAGAGACTGCCGATCAAAATTCCCAAAGCAATTATCGTCCGATTATGTTCGGCGACCGGTCAATCAGAGCACCCCTAAGTATTACAAATTAGAGTGTCGCCCTCTGGTGGTCTAATGACAAGCATGTACTTTATACTGTATATTTTTCCTTAATGTGCCACATTATAATTTGTTCAATGCCAAGTGAGCCTGACAAAAAGAAAACTACTCAGTGACTAAAACCATCACAACTTTTCATAAGAATGTTTCTAAATATTATCTGAAAATTATTATTATTATTATTATTATTATTATTATTATTATTATTATTATTATTATCGGTATTATTATCCATATATTATTATTATTATTATTATTATTATTATTATTAACAGCTAATTTATTTAATGACATACACAGAAGTTTATAGCATTAAATAATTTACTAACTATTGCATTATTAAACATTATAATGTAACCTTTGGCAGTAGGAAGGTTTATGAACTATGTTTTTGCTCGATTTTCCCGTAGTGGAATAAAAGCTTAGCTTCCACAGATTGCAGTTTTGAAAACAGATTGTAAGTTTATTTGCTGAGGCAAACAAAATCCTGTATACTGTACAACTTCCCAAATTCATATACACTTTCTTTTTTTAACGTTTCTTGATGTGTTTTAAAGCCTTAAACAGTACTTACAGTGTATATAATTTCAAATGCATACATTTTGATTCCTTCCATTTAATATTTACTATTCAACATTACATACATTTACATTTGGAAAGGCTGTATTAGACCTGAAGTGTGCTGTGTTAGCATCCCTGTTATGTGTGTTTGAGTAAAGCTTTGTACCTTATACTTTAAGTTCAACAACAATTTTTTTTTTACACTGATAATAAAAGGTGCTGCAAATTATTTCAATCATGAGACATGAGCAATCATGAGCTCTTATGTAGTTATTCAGTTTCCCGTGGATATGATTGTCCAGGTAGGCTATAGTGACTTTAAACAAACTAGATTTTTCATTAGAATTTTTTGTTATAATTTAAAATTGCAATTTTAGTGCAGTGTGTTAATCCTGTAGCATTATAGTCTTTTGATGCACCACCGCCTAAACAATATTAAGACAAAATGAGCACAATACAAAAATATGTTTTGATGATTATTTTTCTGTGTGTATAAATAGGTAAAGAAAAAACGATGACAATGACAACTGTCAATGCCTCATTTTATACTAAAGTAATTTTTTAAAGATTATATGGCTGATGTTCTTTTTGTTTGTGAGTTGAATGTGCTCTGTGTATGTGTGTGTTGTGATTACTTCAAGTTTTTTTTTTTTTTTTTCCCTATTTATTATAGTTTTTTAACGTGAAAATGTGTTTTATTTCTATGGAATTTAGTGTTTGACTCGGTTTATGTTTATGTATTTTATGCTGATCTTTGTTTAACAGTGTTTCACACATGGCTACTGTATATTTTATACTGTATTACATATTTACTTTTTAAATACATTTTATAAATATAGAAAGTAGAAAGACTACATAGACATTAAGCCGACGACAGAACTCCATATTCCTCTAGGAGAATGAACCAAATTCATGACAAACTTATATATCCACCACAGAGTAAATTCAGTTAATGTAGGGATTATTAATACTGACAGACACGTGTCTTATTGAAGCCAAACTATCTGGATTCTGTGGACAATTTTATTTTATTTTATTTTATTTTACTACCCGTTGATGTATCGGAGTGACAGTCTGACGCGACCAACGTAGTGTCTTGGTATCAATGTTCATGATTTTCTTGTATCGATATGTGAGAGATTCCTGGTACTCCCAGAAAATATTAACAATAGCGTTTTAAGCTTTTATGCGATCTTCACTGAAGCATATGTGTGTGTGTATATATATATATAGGTTTTACATGTGTAAAAACAAGAGAACGTTATTGAAATAAATGGAATATATTTTAAATATATATATATATTTTAATTATCATACTGAGTAAAAAAAAGTGAATGGTTGCAGTTAGTAGCAATAATATACTGGATTATAATGCAATTGGTTTTACGTGTGTAACTTCTATAGCAAAAAAAAAAAGGTTATTGAATTTTGTTTATATAATTATGTTATTCTTTAGTACTCATAATAGACTTCAGTTTATAGAGTTTCAAAGTGCAATTGTCTTCATACATAACTTTATAATTAAAATTATTTGTTAAATAATAATTATAAACTCTGACTCTTATTTATTATTTATTTATTTATTTATTTATTTATTTATTGGCACATCAAGTGTCAATGTGTAATCATTTATATGAAAATGTATATTTAAATAATAATTAATTAATTAAACAGACAAATTATCCAAACTATAGCCTATCACTGCAATATGTTTGATATGCAGCGAGATATTCTTCTGTAACCTTGGTAGAATCTTACACCGTTGTCTTGTTCATGCACTTGATAAAATGTTTAATCTTATGTCGGATTCCTAATTTCCCCTAGACATCAATAGCGAGAATAACAACTGAACATGAAGCCGTGATAGAGAACATCAAACTAATTTTAATATCACACAAAGATAACCCGATAATAAATGATTATTTCATTTGTTAATAGAGAATTCTAACACTAAATATGTTCAAGGGCTACTTACAGTATTTCTTCTACTAGACCCTCAAAAAGCCGCAGCAACAGTCTGATACAATGATGGAAGTTATTTACATAATGACAGAAAGCAGAATGGAAACAGTATCCGAAGACGACAATTCTATCAAACGGGATGTGTTCCCCTAGCTATAATAAACATACAGTACTTAGAAGGGTAAAACTCAGCTAATTCACTTGTGGTGTGGAACTAATCAGTAGCAACAGTCTGATAGGTGTGGGAACCTCTTTACTTATGTAACATAATTAAAACTGTACAGTATCTGACAGTATCTAAACCCTATGTGTCATAATAGAGACTCATCAAATAATAGTCTCTACAATTATTATTATTATTTATTATTATTATTATTAATAATAATAATAATAATAATAATAATAATAATAATGTGAGATAGTTTGCATTTAATACCATGATATCAGCTCACTAGGTTACAAAATCACATCTATCTGAATAAACCCAAACTAAGCATAAAATAAAGAAATATTAAATTAAAATATCCTATGGAGAAGTAAAAAAAAAAAAAGGATTCCATTTGTAAAAAAAAAATATATATATAGCATAAATATAGCATTGTGTGTAGAATGATAAAAAAAAAAAAACAATACAACGCATGATATGATGAGTTTCGTCTCTTTCATTTCAGGGATTTAAAACGGAAACAATGTGTCTTTTACCGCGGTGAAGTTGGTTTGAAGTTGGACGTTGGATATTCGCGCTCCGGGCTCCAGGTGCCTACTCCGCGAGTTAGGGACCGTCTGTAAATTACTGTCCGACTGAAATACGGATAATATTCCTATTATAAAAAAAGAAATGAATAAATATTTATTTTTTAACGGATTTTGAGCCGTTCTTCTTGCAGAATAGTGGCCAGGTCACTACGTGATGCTGGTGGAGGAAAGTGTTCCCTGACTCCAAAACACCTCAAAGTGCCTCAATAATATTTAGATCTGGTGAGTGTGCAGGCCATGGGAGATGTTCAACTTCACTTTCGTGTTCATCAAACCACTCTGTCACCAGTCTTGCTGTGTGTATTTGTGCGTTATCATTCTGACATGGCACTGCCTTCAGGATGCAATGCTTGAACCATTGGGTGCACATGGTTCTTCAGAGTGGTTCGGAAGTCCTTGGCAGTGACGCACCAATCTAGCACAAGTATTGGGCCTAGGGAATGCTTGATATTTCAGCCCAGCGAGAAACTGCTGCCATTAGGATGCCATGCCCAGGGCACTCACACAAGATTTTGCTGCATAACTCATGTATATATGCAAAACCCTGTACACATTTAAAGCTAAACAACTTTTGCATTGCATGTCATAGGCTCTATTTTACAGGAAATCAGTTATTTTGGGTCATTTGCAAAATGCACCCAATGGAATTTGATATACTACTCCTAGAGAATACTTACGATCGCCACCAAACCAGCCCCATGTGATCTCAAGACAGAGGATACAAAATTGTGGAGGGATTTTTCATACTGTATCTCAAACGCGGCAGCCGTGACGATGCCTTGAACCTATGCCAAAAGGTGGTTAATAAATTTTCTGTGTGAGTCACATTGAGTGATATCATGTTGAGTGACATCACACCGTCTTTAACGGGGGCACAGAGGGGACCATGAACCAGTCGGGGTGTCATGATTTATAATCAGAGAAAAAATCCTATCAGGGTGAGATTTAAAAAAATTAGAAGTGACTGCAAACACACCATAAACAGTGATGTGTCGTGGTTGAGTCGTGGTGTGTGTCACTCTCCTCCGTTTTGAAAATCGCGGAACTTTGATTCTCCATTGCAAATCAAGCAGTGAGTGACAGCGCGCTAAGCCAATGAGTGAGTGATGGCGCTCTAAGCCAATGAATGAGTGACGGCGCTCTAAGCCAATGAGTTGTTAATGACGCTTTAAGGCAATGAGTGAGTGACTGCGCTCTGAGCGTACAAGGCATTGGTGCCACTCTGATTCAATGACGTTTGCCATTGTCAGGCTGACAGTACATTTGCCTAATGTTGTGTGTGTGTGTGTGTGTTGTCACCAGGGCGGTAAATTATATTTCAGGGGCTATTTCAGGGGCCCCCCCTTTAGAATCGCCCCTGATAAAATTCCCCCATTCTAAAATCATGTCATTAAGATATTGGTATGTCCCCTTTAAATGCATGTGCCCACTGTGTCCACTGTCTTTCTGTGCAAGGCGCTTGTTCCCTACTGTATTTCAACATTGATTATTATTAGATATGCAAACTGATAATATTGAATAAAAAAGGTTGTGCTCTTTACCGGACATGTGGCCACACATCTTAGAACAGAATAGAATGACCTGGGAGTTATTGAAATAAAATCAATAAAATGTCTATAAAAAAGTATTAATAAATATGCAAAGTGCGATTATTGAGTAAAAAAGGTGGTGCCCTCTGCAGAACAGGGGGTCACAGATTTTAGAATAGATTTTGAGGCAATACGTCACGTGACCTGGAACTTATTGAAATAAAATCATTAATATTTCAATACAACTTAGAAATAAATATGCAAAGTGATCATATTGAATTGAAATGTTGTGCCCTCTGCAGGACATGTGGCCATACATTTTATAATATATTTTGAAGCAATAGGTCACTTGACCAGGAAGTTATTGAAATAAAATCAATAAAATGTCTAAACTAATTATTAATAAATATGTAAAGTGTGATTATTGAATAAAAAAAAGGCTGTGCATTCTGCAAGACAGGTGGTCACACATTTTAAACATGACCGTGACGTAAACATTTATTCATTTTTATTTAGTAACATGAATATCGTCCGTATTTCAGTCGGACAGTAATTTACAGACGGTCCCTAAGTCGCGGAGTAGGCGAGGTCCTGTCGCCGGATTTTGTGTAGCGGATCTCCGCCACAAAGTCGGAAGCGCGAATATCCGACGTCGAACTTCACCGCGGTGTCGCTTTTGGCGTTTACCGCGCTCTGTAGAAACTCAGTGGCACGCACATACCCTGGTGCGCGCGAGCCTCGCTCCGAACGCGCGCGCGCCTCGCTCCGAGCGCGCCGTTTTCACGGGCTTGGGACTAAGGAAGCTCATCTCGATGAGGGAACCCCCGGTGTCTGAAGAGTTTCGCTCCAGTGGGGTTTAACGGGAGAAGATCTAAAATAGATCAGTGTGTCGTCGGTTCTCTATCCAGTCCAGAGTAAGAAAATCTGTCATTTGTCAGTTTTGTGTGTTTATTTCCCGACGAACAGAAAAGAGAGTCTCGGATCTTTGGCGAATGTCCAACTTTACGGCGGTAACCGGAAGTAACCTTTTCTGTTCCTCATCATCATCGGCGGCGGCGGCGGAGTCAGGTAGGCACGCGCTGCTCGTGGCCTCTGTTTGTTTAGAAACACATTCCGATCGCGTTTACATCAAAGGCTAGAATGTACACAAGTAACAACCGTCACGGAATTGAAAACTAAACGCAAGTGAAAAGAAGTATGCTAAGTGTATTAAATCCCAGCATGCCACAGCAGAGTGAAGTGTTAACTGGCTCCAGACTAATGACTAGTAAACTTATACGTTTAGTTTGGAACAACTAATTTTGTGCATTTAGGTTGTAATTAAATTATACAAAAGCACAAATTTAAGTGTATTAAATATACTTTTGTGTGCTAAAAAGTATATTTAGTACACTTAAAGTATATGGCTGTGTGTGTGTGTACTAACACTCATACCTGACCGTAATTAATGAACCTTAAGTATATATTTCATGTATTTTTTATATAATGTATCATTCTTACTGTGTTACAAATACATGATTAATGAATATATTCTATATATAATAAGTACATGATTAATGAATATATTCTTATTGCAGCAGTAGCATGCTGTTATACCTCTGGCCAATTCCAAATACTAAAAAAAAAACTAAAAATACTTTGTAGTTAATACAAATATACTTTATTATATCATACAGTACACACAGTTTTCTATAATACTGTAGTGCAAGTGTGTTATCATTACACATACAAGGTGGTTAGAATCATTAACATATGCTGAATGCATTTTCTACACTATTACATGTTTTTGAAACACATTACATCAGTAATATAGAAGCAGATTTGATTCATGAGTTCAACAGATTTCATTCGCACTAGGTTACAAAAAACTATTATTGTTTATTTGTGTACAGTTTATATAAAATATAAACTGTTGTCTGAACAAAGACAGACATTAGTATTAGAATGTCCAGGTACAGTATTAGTTTAAGCCTGTTGTGTTGATTCTTGCTGTTACACAGAGATTGAAAACAGGCCGAGAGCTACAGAGCATCATACTTAACCTATGCACTTAATTACAAACTACGTAAAAATAAAATAACGATATGAACTAATGGACGCAATGATGCAGCTTCCACCGTGAATTCAAACGAGAAGCGGAGGACTGGGCTGGAGAGCCAATCAGAAAACAGACAGTCCGAATCTGCCCGCCTCCAGTTTCTGATTAGCTGGTGTTGCTCGTACTCTCATTTCTGGTTGGCTGGAATAGAGTTCTAACCCTGCTGCACACTAGTAATGGTAAGTTGGAATCATTTTAGTGACTCAGTTCTTTGAATCTTGTTCATCAAAATGAATCTTTTTTGAGTAATTTAGTTCGTTTCGTTATTTTGATCAGAAATAAAATAAAATGTTACATTTTCAATAAACAGACCCTCAACACATCTACATACACACATTTTGGCTATAGTTCCAGTAATGAAAATATTACAATGCAGCTAAGGACGTTATTATAAACGGAATGAGCAGCTCACCATCATATCTTCTTGTCTGAGTCGTTCGCGCTTTTGAATCTATTGCACTTCATAGTGTCTATGGGAGTCACGTGACAAAAGAACGAACAACTCGGACTAGAAGAGTAACCGAGAACCGTTCGACTCTGTTTCCTGTACATAACCTACGGAGGTTTTGCGATGGTTTGCGCATGCGCGCCCAGTGGAAAATGACTTCCTCTGAGTCACGTTAAAGACTCGTTCAAAAAACGTATGAATCCTTCAAGGATGACCCATCACTAATGGGCAGCAGCTTTATAATATTTAGCGCGCAGAAGAGGCAGAGTTCGAACACACTCAATGGATCTTGAACGCGCAAAACACGCAGCGAGAGATACTTAGCATGCAAAAACAAGTCTGAAGTAGTGCACTAAATATAACAATGAATAAATATACATGAATAGGTACATTCAAATTTAACGGAAAATGTACTGAGACTACCTCATATTAAAATTTGTATTCTAATGTATACTTCCTGTACACCTCGGCTGGGATCGTCATTCACGTTTCCTTTAAAACGTTTGCACCGTTCAACTAACCCAGTCGTCTGCTAGCTGCACTGAGATAAGTGAGGATAGTTCCACTTAATAATCACAAAGATGGTATGAACTGCATCAACACAAACAGTTTCACTGTGATGCCTTATGACAGCAATGGCTCAAGTCTCCACCACCACTAAACTGTTGCTACCCTCAACACAAAGTGTATGTATATCAACTAAAACACTTTTTTTGGTATACATATGCACATTTCACTACAAAGCACACATTTATAGAAGGTATTGATTTCATGGCTATACTATGCCCAAGTAAAAAAAAAAGTATTAAAAAAAAAAAAAAAAATATATATATATATATATATATATATATATATATATAAATAAGTATATTAAATCCTACTTAAGTGTACTCCAGACTAATGACCGAAGTTTGCTTTAATACTTGAAGTTTATGATTTTGGAACAACTAATTTTGTACTAAGTGCATTTAAATCATAATTAAATTCAACAAAAGCACACTTTTACGTGTATTAACTATACCTTTGTGTGCTAAAGTGGAACAACGTCAAGAACACTTAATACACTTAAAGTATATGGCTGTTTATGTACTCATAATACATTAAATATATACTTTAATTACTTTAAGTCCATTAGCTTTACAGTATTGTGTGCACAGAAGAGCGAGAGTTCAGACACATAAACTTGAAGACGCAAAAGTGAGTTTCAGCATGCAAGAACGAGAGAGATTCGGTAAAAGCATGATGTTAGTATATTTTTTATGTATTAACTGATTTTTTTTTTTTTTACTTTTTGTTAGTCTATTTGCAATGTACTATCGAAGATTTCAATATATTTGTAATACACTGAAAGAAAGAAAAAAAGAAAGAAAGAAAAAATATATATATATATATATATATATATATATTTTTTTTTTTTCTTTTTTAACTGGGGTACCATTCCTCTGCATTGTATAATATCATGTTGTGTTATATTATATTAGATTATGTACATTGTTGCATGTTGCATTGTTACACTAATTATTTTCAGTATAAAATAAAATTGTTTTCCAATGTATTTTATTACAGATGTGAAAGAGACAGAGAAGTCATTAAAGATGGCCTGCAGTGAAATATCTGGTATGTTTTTGGATTGTAGTTGGGCATATCATTTCTTTTTTTATTGCCATTTTGATCATTTCTTTTTTTACACATGTCAGGGGTGTTGATTGATAATTTGACAAGCTGAGCGTAGCGGTAGTATGTTATACTTAGTGGCAGAGTTTAAAGGCTGTCAAAGGTCAGAAACCACTGCAGTAGAAATAAACAGGAATAATCCACAGCAAAGAAGACCAAACATATATCATGTAACATGATGTAAAAAATCAGGAGGAGAATATAATCCACCGTACGAAAGTGGCAGTGTCTTTTATCGTGAAGAACTTGTAGTCACTAAGTATTCGTCTTAAAATACCATAAATACCTTATGATGACCACATGAATAATATTTATACAACACGAAAACAAAGCAAATTTATTCAAATCAGATCACCTGCATTGGGCAATAAAGTGGCAGAGTTTAGCTGATGCAATTTTCAGAATAGCAGCCTTTTAGTTTCTTTCTTTCTTTTTATTTCTTTTTAATAAAAACCCTAAGGCAGTTAAATGGAGACATGACACACAAGACTTGAAGTGAGATTTTACACAGAGCCAGGCAGAAGGCTGGTCAATGAGCTAACAGGATACAGGCAACTCCAAGATCCAAAAAAAAAAAAAAAAAAAACCCCAATGGAGAATAAAAAATGGTCGAAACATAAAAAGGTCACTCATATTATAGAATATAAATCTGTAGTAATGACAGTCATGATCATGAGCTATTACTTTGCAATGAGCATGAGTAAAGAATCTGTTCATAAAGGGTGTGACTGATTTCAAACAGGTGTGCATGAGCGAACTCAGGTGAGTGTGAATGTGACTGTATAGTGCAGTGTTGGTAATCGTAGTCCGTGGTGGCCATACTGTATCTGTAGGCCGTGATTTGTTTCGGGTGTTGGGGTTTGAGGTAGATTCTGGCCATATTATGACAAAGTAATATACTGTATGCCCCTGCCCTGGCATCATGAAGGGAAGAAATAGCACTAACTTCACATCTCAGGTAATGTACCGATATCCACTGAAATCATGACATTGTTCAACATGAAATATTGCGTGAACCACGCTGGAATATATTATTGTTAAATATTCCAAATGCCCTTTTCCACTTTTCATTTTGAACAAGATTCACAGTAATGCTAAATACTGTAAATTAATGTGACAGTTTAATGAGCGCCTTATTTTTGAGTGTCACCGTTTTGTGTTTGCAGGGCGCGCGGACCATCTCTCAGAAGTAAGGATTGTGCTGCTGGGCGGTAGGACTGCAGGGAAAAGTGCGGCTGGAAACACCATCCTGGGAAAAGAGGACTTTGACTTACGAGGAAGTGCACAGTGTGTTAAGAGACAGGGAGAAGTAGCTGGGAGAAAGATCACCGTGGTTGAAGCTCCAGGATGGCAGAGCGATAAAGCCATAAAGCAGATGCTCAGGCAGGAGATTGTGCTCAGTGTGTCCATGTGTCCTCCCGGTCCACACGCGGTACTGCTGGTTATGCAGTTGGACCGCAGTTCATGGAAGAGTGAAAAAAACACGTTGAAAGGATGTATGGCACTCCTTACAGAAAGAGTCTGGAGTCACACGATAATTCTCTTCTCCGGCGAGGAATGGCGAAGAGACCAAACCGTAGAGGAGTACATAGCATATCAAGGGAAGGCGCTTCAGAAGCTGATTGAGAAATGTGGACACAGATATCATGTTTTCAACTACGACAAACAAAATGATAACACCCAGGTCACAGAGCTGCTGGAGAAGATAGAGAGGATGGTGGCAGGAAACGGAGGCTGCCTTTTGGAAATAGACCCGAAGATCTTACAAGATACTGAAATGAGGAAGCAAGAAGAGGAAAGGCAAGCAATAGTGAGGAGAATGAAAGTGTCAAGTCGGAGAGAATACATTAGAAGTCACATGTGTAAGTCATTTCATTAAGCTAAAAATAAAATGTATCTTTTTTTATTAATAAAATATTTTTTTCTTGCTGGCGTATTGATTTGGTATAGGAAGAATAAATCCCTTCTGGACATGCTTTTCTGCATATGAGACATGTGGCATGCAGAAATGTGGTAATTTTTAAAATAAAATTAGTAAAGTCATTAAAAGAAGAAACAAACTTCTTTTGTTTTAGTTTTTCTAAGTAAAACAAAGAAAATAAGCAGGGTGGCATAGTGGTTAGCCCTGAAGCCTCACACACAGCCTCCAGGGTTCGAGGGTTCAACTCCCTCCTTATGTCCTTATGCGGCGAGTATGCTCTTTCTCCCTGTGCTTGGCAGGTTTCCTTCCCAAGTCCAACGACGTGCAGGTTAGGTTAATTGTATTTGTGTGTCCTGTAATGGATGGGCACCATTCAGGGTGTTACCCCCTTTGTTCCGTAATCCCCTGGGATAAGCTCCAGGCCCCCCTGCAACCCTCTACAGGATCAGTCTAGAAAATGAAAAAAGCAAAGAAGCACAATACAAAAAAAAAAAAGAAGAGAAAAAAAAAGGCACCCCTAGAGATTGGAAAACTACACAAATCTAAATTGTTTGTTAGCTTGTTCACAATCATCACCAGTTGATATAAAGTTTAGTTCAAGTTTTATAAATACCGTGACTCCTCAAACCTTCTCCCAACAATCAAGAGCAATCGGCTCCTCTAAGCAACTGCACTCTGAGAAGTACAATAATTGATGCCCACAATGCAGGAGAAAAGTTAGTAAAAGAATTGAGAAATTACAGTTAACAGGAACACTGCGGTCAAGTTGCACTCTGTAAGACCCAAAAACATGGAGAGACCTGAATATTTAGCAGAATCGAATTTATCTGATAGATCAATTTGAAAGCAAACATTACACTTTGTATAATAAATACAAAAAGAGAATTGTACAACAGGATAATGATCCTAAGCACTCCCCAATATCCCCAATGGGCTACGTCAGGAGGCTCAAGATGAAGGTTTTTTTTTTTTTTTGGGGGGGGATTTTTCCCCGATTTTCTCCCTAATTTAGTCGTGTCCAATTCCTCCCCGTCACTAGGGGGCTCCCACATTAAGGCTACTACTACCACTCAGCCGGGAGGGCCGAAGACTATCACGTGTTTCCTCCGAACCACGTGACGCCAGCCGACCGCATCTTTTCGAACTGCTCGCACCGTTGGGGGCGGCGTAACACACTCGGAGGACAGCGCTATCCGCTCCCTCCGCTGCGCGAGCTCACAGATGCCCCTGATTGGCTGTAGAGCCGTGATTAATGTGGGAGCACTATGTACCTCTCATCCCTCCCCTCTGAGAGAGCTCGGCCAATCAGCTCTCTCTAGACCTCCGGCTGCGAGAGGTTACAGCACCACCCGGGATTCGAACTAGCGATCTCCGGATGATGGGGCGAGCGCTTTTACCACTGCGCCACTCGGCGGCAAGATGAAGGTTTTACATGGCCCTCACAGCCCACTGACCAAAACATCATCGCAAATCTGTGGGTAGACCTCAGAAGAGCAATGCGTGCTGGAGAGCCAAGGAATCTCACAGAACATGACGGCTTTTAAAAGGAAAAATGGTGTAAAATCCCCAAACAAGAATAAATAGACTCAGACCTGGCTACAAAATGCATTTAAAGGGTGTTCCTAATTACTGGCCATGCAGTGTGACCAACTTTTGGCATGCCACAGTACAGTTATGTTTTATTAATTCAGATTCAAATTATTACAAAGACTGGTAAGACAACTAAATGTCTTTTTTTTTGTCTGTCCTATAGATGTATACCATCTCCCAGAAGTGAGAATTGTGCTGCTGAGTTATAGGAATGCTGGAAAAAGTTCATCAGGAAATACCATCCTGGGCGCTGAAAAATTTGGGTTGCGCCAAAATGACAAGAGTGTGAAGAGGCAGGGAATAGTAGCAGGGAGGATCATCACTGTCGTTGAAGCTCCAGGGTGGCAGAGAAATAAAAGTTGTGAAAGCCACGTCATCACTACTGGGTTACTTGAAGAGATCGCACTCAGCATGTCCATGTGTCCTCCAGGTCCACATGCTGTATTACTGATTGTGCGTTTAGATTTCGCCTTTATGGAAAAACACAGGAAATCTTTAGATTATTACCTGAGCCTCCTCAAACTGAGTGTCTGGAGTCATGCTATAGTTCTCTTTACATTTGGAGACTCTTTAGGAGACACAACCATAGAGAGACACATTGAGAGCGAAGGGGAGGCTCTCCGGTGGCTGGTTGGGAAATGTGGAAACAGATATCATGTTTTTAACAATAAAGACAGAAATGACAACACTCAGGTTTTAGAGTTGCTGGAGAAGATAGAAGAGATGGTGGCAGTAAACAGAGGCCGCCATTTTGAACTGGACCCAAACTCATTAACAAACTTTAGAACGCAGAAGTGGAGGAGACCAGAAAAAGAAAGGGTACTAAAACATTCAATTACATGTTATTCATCGATTCGTGTATAATTCATATGCAATTTATGAATTTATTTAATGCTCTCATATTCATTTTTTTTTAAGTATTTCATGGGATTCAAGCCAAGAATGGGAAGTCGAGATATGAGGCATAGTTTCTCAAGCCCATTTGATGATGGTAGGTGGATTGCACTAAAATACCCTTAAATGTGAATGAGTGTGTGAATACCTGTGCATGGTTCCATTGATCCCACCCAGAGGTCTTGGTGCCAATCATGTGGCAACAGCACGATGTATAGATCTTGCACAAAGAGATCAGAAGCTTCAATTAATGTTCACATTAAACACAAGACCTTGGAGAGTTAAATTGTGGTACGTTTGCTGGGTTTGGTTTGAGTATTTCTAAGACCACTGAATGCCATGTGTTTTACAGTAGAAAGTTTCTAGTCAATTTATGAAGTTCTATAGTTTACATTTTCAACACAGACTATGAGCCATATTGATGTGGAACATAACAAATAACATAGTTAGTGAACCATGGTCAAAACTGACCTCCTTGTGTATGAAGGAACTGCCTTTGACTTAATTCACACATGAATGCTGATTTTCAATGAGTTGCGTATTTATCCTTTTGGACCAACAGCATGGTCCTTTCGTCCTGTTTTTCAATCAGGTTGGGGGACTAGACACTTTTCCTACCCTCAGTATGCTGTTCAAGAAGGTCCCAGCAACCTTAGTGAGTATGTGTATATATATTTATTATGATGTAGAATGCAAACCTGGTGGGTTTTTTTTTTTTTCTTTCCAAGTTGTATTAATGGTATTTGGCTAATGTCTGTTTTCTAATGGTGTTTGCAAACATTTGAGGGCCCCCTTTGGATGCACAAGAGTACTTAATGGAATCAGAGTATAGAGTTTGTTGTAGTGGCCAACATGCTAGGTCAACTTAGCTATTTTTATCTAAGAAAAATGTGTGATCAGGTGTACTTTATGTCTAATTAATCTAAATAGGAATTGATTCGGAATTTACTTGATATGTAAAACAATAAGGAAAATAATAAAAGTGTGGAGTTATTTATTTCACCAAATTGGCCAATTAGTATACAGAATATAAGCTTGCCTTTATTTGAAGTTTCTGGAAATGTAGTTTTCTTATGGACACACATCTGTTTAGTCCCAATACTCTAAGTTTTTATCACATTGTGTGTATGGAAATGCTCTTACTTTTACTATTAAACATAGCTACGGTGTTTACAGTAGATTATTTTTTGCCATGCAACTACACCATGAGTTTAAGTGAAGTCCATTCATATTTTTTTTCTGACCACATTTCTTTCACAAAGTTGACGGTTCAGCACTATATTTCCAGGTTTTGATTCAGTAATTTGGAAGTTCCAGTAATTTCAAACCTCCTTAGTTGCTTTCCTTGCTTGATGCAGCCCAATAATAAATGGCAACGGTATTTTAAATGGCAGTGTATTTTTCAGGAACTTTTATTTATATTTATTGCTGAGGTAGATTTGTGCGTCAATGCTATAGTAATGAATGTAAAGGTTGAATGGACACATGAGTACTGTTCTGTATGTAGATAATAAATAGCAGCACTGACCCTAGGCGGAATCCCTGAAGTGAAAGTTTACAGTAGGGATGGTACTCACCAGGGACCATCTGATATGATATCACAATACCCATTTTCAAATATAATTTGTATAATAAATGTTGCAATTCAGTACAGCGGAACCTTGGATTACGAACATAATTTGTTCCAGAAGTGGGTTCGTATATCAAAACACTCGTAAACCAAATCGAATTTTCCCATAAAAAATAATGGAAGTAAAAATAAAATTAGAAAGGGGAGACGATTACCCACAATTCCACAGCGCAAGAGAGAGAAAAATCATTGGCTCAGTTGTGATCACGTGATGCTCAAAATCAAAACAAGAAGCACAAGCGTGCTACGTGATACTCTGTACTTGAAAATCAAGACTTGCTCCGTTTTCAAGTCAAAATTTATTTAAAATCTCTGCTCATCTTGCGGAACACTCGCAAACTGCGTTACTCACAATCCGAGGTTCCAATGTATTCCCAGTTCAATAATTTGCACACACGATGCTGTGCTGCACGCCAGTACGTAAATAATTTACCACCAGTTCACCACCTGTTGGATTATAGAAGAATGACAATGTTTTATCACCTCAAATGCAAAAGTATAAATTCATTTTTACATTTCTTTTTTATTTTGGAGTCATTAATTGCCACACATTTTTTCATCTGTAGTAGGTTTGGTACTTTGGTACGAGCCATAGGCGAAGAAAGTTTTAAATTAAGCTTATGCAATAACTTCTGGAGGACAACAGTGTATCAAAACTCCTAAATTAATTTTTAAAAAAATAAAGCCATTAATGATTCTGAAGTCTGAAGTTTACCCATTACTGGGCACATTGCTTAAATGATAATTTGTAACCCAGTATGAGGAGCCAATCTTTGTACCACTGGACTGTGATCAGTTAGGCCTTGTTAGAATTGTTATAGGCTGGGAATTAATACAAAACAGCATATAAAAAACACAGTGCAAGCTGGAAAGAATTCTTCCTAAAAAAATAATAATAATTAAACTTTGTTTTAGCTAGGCTTCCAGTGCCGGTTTTGCCGTTGAAAGGTTCCGCCTGGAGTCCTTCCACCATGAAAACACATGTAAGTAGGTGGATCTCTGGTTAATTGCCGTTAATTTGAGTGTGTGTGTGTGTGCGCGCGCGCATGGTGCGTTGTGATGGCCTGACTTCTCATTCATACTCCCTTTGCATGCAGTGACAGATTGATTGATTATTGTGTTTTATTTATTCTTCAAACATGAAAGTTTAATTGAACATAGTGAGAATAAAAAAGGGCAAAATTTAAATTACATGGTTGTATGTTGAACCATTTGACGTGTTGGAAAGCAACTTATTAAAATGTATTTTACAGGCCTCCGAGTGGCGCAGTGGTAAAAGCGCTCGCCCCATCATCCGGAGATCGCTAGTTCGAATCCCGGGTGGTGCTGTAACCTCTCGCAGCCGGAGGTCTAGAGAGAGCTGATTGGCCGGGAGGGATGAGAGGTACTTTGTGCTCCCACATTAATCACGGCTCTACAACCAGTCAGGGGCATCTGTGAGCTCACGCAACGGAAAGAGCAGAGAGCGCTGTCCTCCGATTGTGTTACGCCGTCCACAGCGGTGCGAAAAGATGCGGTCGGCTGGCGTCACGTGGTTCGGAGGAAACACGTGATAGTCTTCGGCCCTCCCGGCTGAGTGGTAGTAGTAGCCTTAATGTGGGAGCCCCCTAGTGACGGGGAGGAATTGGACACGACTAAATCAGGGAGAAAATCGGGGAAAAAAAAAAAAAGTAAAAAAAAAAAAAAAATGTCTTTTACAATCATACAGGCCTAAACTTCACTTTGTAGAAATGTAATGTTCTAAATGAACTGTAAATGAACAGTTAAATATACACAAGTTCTCCACAGCACTCAGCAGACACTGAACTACCGTTTCTCCTGTCCACTGCAAACTTTTCTGTGCTTGAGTACAGAGATAAATACAGGTAAATAAAGAATAGACATCCTATTGACTTTCACAATATGAATTGTAATTGTTATTTGTTTTTAGTTTATATATAAAAATATTTATATAAATATCTGAAGTAGCTGAATAGTGTAATCACACAGCTGTTGATTTGTCTTTTGGCCATATTAAATAATGTATAATAACACTATCAGGTTGAGGCTTAGCTGATAGCCTTTATGATGCTTGTATGATGCTTTGTATGATTTGTCAATTTCTGTATTCAAACTAAATTTGATTGCTGAATTATTATAGATGACACATTTATCCTGAGTTCCTGGCTTTTCAGGATTCTCCAGGTTCCTGCTGGTCAGTTCCTGTGCAAGTTCTCCAACCTTGTGTTTGAGATGGAAGGGAATGTGAAAGTGCAGTACAGAATAGTGTCCTGGAATCGTTCTAACTTGGATGGATTAGGACAAAAGCAGCCTGCAGGACCTCTGTACAGTATTAAATGTCTTGAAGGTTCAATCCATCTCCTGCACCTTCCACACTGTGAGACCTGTGAGTTTGTTTGTTTTTTCATCGTAGAGTTCAATTTACAGATACATTATTATTAGGTGCAACATAACAAAAAAGTGCCAGTTGCATGTTCTAGCATTTTACCAAACTAAGTATGGATCCATAATCCTTTGGCCATTGAACCTATTTAAGGGCACCAAGTATTGCTACAGTTTGCTCACAAAAACAATACAAATGTATTTTTATACACCAAAGGTGAAAAGTCCTAAGAACAGCCAACGGTATTTTAAAGTACTAAAAAATATCACAAATAATGACCCATTACTGTGTTTAATAAAAATTTAATTCAGAAAGTGAATACAAGAGTATCTTGTAAATTGGTGATTTTATATTGTATGTATTATATGTGTTATATATTATATTAATGTATATTTAACATTAACAATTAAAGTAGTTAAGGGCTGGAGAGAGAGTACCTTGTTAATCCAAAGGGGAAATTATAAAAAAAAATCTATTATGTTACAGGTATAGACAGGGCCAAATTGACTGTGGCACACGTGACTGGTGATGATGTGGAGATCATTCAGCCACTAAAAGTAACAAGCACACATGTGATCATAGATATTCAGCATCTCTCCCTTTACAGTATCTTAAAAGAATGGCTATTCCAAGCACATCCCATCAGAGCCCAAGTTCTTCTATTCTATCAAAGAGAAATGAATAAACTTAACATCCATCTGGTTCCAGGGAATGTCCCCGTTGAAGAGGTAATCTGCTTTAAAGCATGGTTATTATGTTTAACAATATACTTTATCCCTAATACTCATATTTATTGGAAATTAATTGCATTATAAAACACATCTTAGTGATGGTGTAAAAAGTTTTATTTTTAAGGTGTATGATTTTTTTTGCCTTGCAGGTACAGAAAAGACAGGAGTGCAACACGTACATTATGACAAGCTCCAAATGTAATCTGACCCCTGGTGAAATATACAGTCCGTGCTGTAAAACTACTGAGTGTGATTGTGTATCCCAACCAGAGGTAAGTTAAAGCTGATCATGTCGTTATACAAAAGGCTCATCATCACCCTTGTTACTTTGGAAACATGGTTGACTTCTCAAATAATCTCTCAATCATCTTTTTCATTAGCATGAGACTTTTGATTGTGACTTTGGCCCCAACTTTCACCCTACATATGAGGTGATCTTGAGTGCAGAGGTTAAACAAGTCACATTAAGTCTTTTGGATGAAAAGGGCCAGGAGGTGTGGATGCCTCGTGTGGTCTTTCTAACAGGTAGGCACATTTATCAGTGGCTGGTATCAGTGGAATGGCAGAGTTAAGTCTTTTATACACTCAGTTATTCAGTCAGTGCATACCATTGATTTGATTAAAAAAAATAAAAGTGGTGGTTTGATCTAATTTTAGATCTGGGTCTATATTAATGACAGTAGTTTTAAACTATCACGTCTTGCTTTCTGTTTTGTCACATCAGGTACAACAAGAAACTCCTTCAGATTGGAATCTACAGGTATGGCTGTCTTTTAATTATTATTATTCTTTTTTTTTTTAACAAATACTTTAAGTGATGATTTGTCTTTTAAATATTTATATAAAATGACTAATATGGAACCCATTAAAATATTTTTTTCTGTAAAACAAAATATTTTAATACAAATGTAATCCTGTTGCAGAAGACACATGGTGCTTTGTACAATGTAAGATTAATGTTTTCAGTCATTTGATATCATCTGCATTTTAGGTGCTGACTTTGTCGATAAACACAGGGAAAAGCTCATTCAGAGAGTTTCAGCAGTAATGGAGATTGCAGACCATCTAAAAGCCAGGGAAATGATTACTAATGAAATGAACAGTAACATTCAGGTAAAGACAACACCCCAAGAGAAAATGAGAGCACTGTACACATGTCTCGACTCAGGAGGAACATCTGTGAAAGCAGAATTTTATAAAGTCCTCAAGGAGAAGGAGTCTTTCCTAATAGATGATCTGGAGTCTGGATCAAGCCCAGCTTGGTGAGCCATGCACACCTTTGTAAATACAGTTTGTATTCTAACTTTATATTGTGAAATTTTGTATATTTTCATGATTGTGTTTAAACTGTTTCATTATGAGTCTCTACAATCTAACAGCATCATTAAAACATTTAATTGTAGCATTTAAGAATTCTGCGATTTGGTGTGCAAGTACTGTACAAAATGTTTGATACAAAATTGCTATTGTATGATGTTGCTTTTTTTATTTTAATTGTTCTTTTCAAATCTCTAGAGTGCAAGTGTAATAGTTATAGTTGCAAATGTATGCATTTAATTTAATTGCCTTAGCTATAAATAGAGAATTTGGAAAAGATTAGGTTAAATTTCTTTATTATTGTAGATGTAAAAACTCGTCCTTTATGCTTTCCTGTTTTCTACTTTTGTTATAAAGAACACTTTCATATCTCGGACATGTGTGTTTTTATTTATTTATTTTTTGGACTTGCCCACCTTTGTGCCTTTTTTATCCATGGGAAACTTTACCATTGTTTTACTTTTTTCATTACCAGAGTAGCCATTTCATTTACGTGACATTAAAGAATAAGGAGTTGAGAGAAAGCTTCTCAAAGTTTACATCCTTTTCTTAAAATCAACCACAAAAGTACTGTTTAGGCTTAAGTTGTTCATAACTCAAGAACATCTCAAACTTGTTTTAGTCCAATTGCAAACAGACTGAATACAGGTCTTTAATGCACTATCGGACTTGCGTAACAAGGTTATGTTTGTCTTCAGGTTATGTTTGGTAGGTTTTGTTTCACAATGGGCACTGTTACGTCCCAGTATAGGGTTGGGTCGTATGTGTAAGAATGGATCTGGGTTCTATATGAAATGTTTGGGAAAAGTGGTCCACAATGGTGTTATACAGTAACAACAGAAGGAATGAGACAAAAGCGTTAACTTGGGAACCAGTGAGAATTTATTGCTGACAAAAGATATACATACAAATATGGACACACAACACCGGGATCAGCTTCAGGGTGGACCCAGGCCAAAATAATAAACCAAAGGTATCTGTATTTAAAATATAACTGACTTACCTACAAAAAATAACAAAAATACAAATACCTTCCCTGACTCCCTAAACCAAAAAACATTGATTAAAATTTCCTCTCCCGAAATAAAACGGCAGACACACCCCTACTTCCGGTGAGTGAACAAATATATACAGTGAGATAACATACATGGGGACTATCAGCTTGACTATATACTGTACACAGACAG
The DNA here is from genome assembly GCA_013621035.1 of Clarias magur. Lineage (NCBI taxonomy): Eukaryota > Metazoa > Chordata > Actinopteri > Siluriformes > Clariidae > Clarias > Clarias magur. Next base: position 147,283 of record QNUK01000271.1, on the reverse strand, counting down.
TCAATCAACCAAACCAAAGGTCAAAACAAAAATCGAAGTCAATCGGAGGCAAAAGTCAAAACCAGTACACACAGAACAAGATCAGAATGTCACAATCACAATATCTCTCTCTCGTCTCCAACACATCCAATGCCTCGCCTACATGCCTCCCTCTTCATGTGGCTCTCTCCGGTATATGTATAGTTGCAGATTGATGATGTCACTCTCAGGGCGGAAACTACCATGTGTAGCAACAGTTGGAAAACGCGGAGTGGAGTTTGGAGCGGCACGCACACAACAGAGAACAACACCACAACACATACGAACATTATTGCAGGTCTCAATTGCTCACAATGAGGCTTTGCTTAGTTCCTTTTTCTGTACATATGTACAAAAAAATCAACCTGTAAACATGTAACACTACAATACGGTGACAACTAAAATGACTTAATTTGAAGTTAAGTGTATATTCTCATTTGATATACAGTACAGTCACAAAGGCTGTCCCTGACACTGCAGTTAACTAAAGCAGTCACTGCTCTCCCTAGTGGAACTATACAGCATTGCACTCAGCTTATTAGGACAGTGCAGGGGAGGGGATCACTTTAGTTCTGGTTTCTGTCATGGACCAGGCGGCTGTTTGAAAGGGCTTGTAGTGTATATGGCTGAAACATGGTATCGGTGCTAAAAAGTCTCTCCAAGGTGAAAAAGTGAATTTTTTGTTAGGATCATACAACACCATTTTTTAAATACTCAATGTTTCTTATCTCCCGATCCATGCTTGATTTTTTGTAAGTATGCATACACATCTATATTTTTAAAAGAAACACATATGCTAAACAATTTTATGCCCTTTTCTGTAGTGTTCGAAACTTTTTTAAAATTCAAATCTTTCAATGATATTGTCAGTTAGATGAAACTTTAGATTTCACATGAAAAGACATAAACCTGAAATAATTTATTTTACTAAAATGCTAAATTGTTAGGATATTGCAACATGAATTTGACATGGTTACGGACACTACAGATGTTTTGCTTCTTACCAAAAACTATTTGCGCAACAATTGTTTACAGTTCATGTTTCTAGAAGTTTATACCAATTTTAGTATCAATACCCATAAAGAAATATTAATAATTACCATTTTAAATTATTATTGTTTGACAGTATAACGCTGAAAAGTGGCCATTTTGGGGGCTCATATAAAACAATCTCTCCGACATGTAGAGTGTAAAAGAAAACACTGAGACAAGTAAATGTAGCATGATTTAATGTGTTATTAACAAGAAAGTTAATGTGCATTTTTTTCCCCCTAACAAAATGCCTTTACATAATCCCTGACTATTTTTTTTAAGTGCACACACATTCAACAATCAATAATTTTACTGTTTTAAAACTGTCTCCCCAAGAAATTAGTGTGGGGTCAAATTAAAAGTGTACCCAAGCCTTATAGGGGTTTGTGGTAAGAAACCCTGTTTGGAACATTCTATTCACCTTGCGCAAGAAAAAATTTAACAAGCAGAAGACAAACCTGTAGATTGAACATTAAGGTACAACATAATGTATAATCTGAGTCTCAGGTCAGACCCGAAACCGAGTGAGTGTAGTGAATGGGTTCCCGTCTCTAGGATCACACAGCATTATTAGACCGATTCACACCAATTACTACAAATGTGCAGGGTTAAAGGTCGAGGACCTCATCATAAGCAGAAATAAGTTTGAGTTTGAGCATATCATTTTTTTTTGTACAATATATACAAATGACATTGATACATTACTTCACATGTTATTTTATGTACTCCAAAAACACTGGCAGGGAACTACAGTATAACTCGGGTATGGTGGACCATTTAATTGTTTCTCTTAAACACTTAAATGTCTTTGGCTTACATATAATAATATAATGAACATTATCTATAGGATTTGTTTTTATCATTGTTTTATATTATTGCAATAACTACAAAATAGAATACAATGGACATTAATAAAAATAATAAACACAATAAAATACAAATGAAAACAACAAGATGGGGTATACGGATATAATTATAATAAAGAGGAGGAATTTAGTTCTTTAAAAGCATCCATACTTCTAATTGCTAAGGGGCTTGAAAGTCCTTGTAATGTTTCAAAATAAATTCTTAAATCAACCTTGAAGTGGGAAATACTGGGCATTCTTTCTGATCATTTACATTTGCGCATGTAGCATTTACAGTAATAATATTATTACTAACTGACCAATAAAATACTGTGACATTTTTTTCTTCCCAGGTACTTTGATTTTGATATTCACACTGGGTGAAGGTATGTACGAACATTTTTTATTTGTAGCGGAGAATGTGGGGCAAAATTTTAATACATTCAGTTATCTCAGACAAAAATATTGTATCATTTTGGTTGGCAAAAGTTGACCTATGTTTTTTGCACGCATCAAATTGTCATCATAGTCCTGTCAAATATGCAGCAACAATATTTTATAGTGTGAGTATAATTCACCAACTTGTAACATATATTATACTGCTGGCTGGGAAGATTGTGCCATGCCGTTCATTGCCTTGGTAAACAGTTTTTATGGATTCCATGCTGGCGATTACATATTCTCTTAAAATACCTTTTAAAGTTTACTTTGCTTTTTGAAAGTCACACATATCTTCCTGTTTAAGATTCAAAATTGTTTTGCACCAGGTTGCTGTTTAGCATTTTTAGGCTGAATAGCGAGGGCGGGGTGTCTGAGTGGTTCTCATCATTTACAGGCAGCTTTAAAAACGTCCCAATTTCTCTCACTGCTTTGCCTTAACAAGTAAATTAAAGTATTTTTGTGTTTTTTCAGGGTATTCACCGGGCATACTCCATGACCTGTTTGAGGGAATAGTACCCCTGGAATTGGCTTTGTGCCTTAATGTTTTGATTTAAAAAAATAACAATACTTTAATTCTACTCAGTGACCTAATCAGATGATTCCCCAACAAGTGAGCTGACAAAGTTGATAGCCCACAGCCTGTAACGCTGAACTTTGCCACCAGGAAGAATGTATGTGAAAACTATTTTCAAATGTTTGACTGAACAGTCAATTATACTTAGGCAATGAAAATATCCAAATGTAGTCACCTATTATGTTCACAGCACTCAGAAGACCTGGAAGAATTGGATAAAAAAAAAAAAAATGTCCTAAGGATGAGGTCAGAGAGGACTAATGAATTAATTCATACGAATACACATCTTATTGACTTTCACAAAACAACTTTTCATTTCTGTTTGTGCCACAAACAAAAAATATTCATATAAAAATCTGAAGGAGGTGAATCACACAGCTATGAATGTTTTTTGTTGTTGTTTTTATACATGCATTTAAATGATGTATAATAACATATTATATAGATATCACTTTAAAACCTAATAGATTTTCAACCAAACCGAATTAAATGAGTGGTTTGTCCATGTATACTGAACAAAAATATAAACGCAACACTATTGTTTTTGCTCACATTTTTTATGAGATGGACTCAAAGATCTGAAACAAATTTCTACATACACAAAATAATATCTCTCAAATATTGTTCACAAATCTGTCAAAATCTGAGATAGTGAGCACTTCTTTGCCGAGATAATCCATCCCACCTCACAGGTGTGCCATATTAAGATGCTGATTAGACAGCATGATTATTGCACAGGTGTGCCTTAGACTGGCCACAATAAAAGGCCACTTTTAAATGTTCAGTTGTATCACATAGCACAATGCCACAGATGTCGCAAGTTTTGAGGGAGCGTGGAATTGGCATGCTGACGGCAGGAATGTCCCCAGAGCTCTTGCTTGTGAATTGAATGTTCATTTCTCTACCATAAGCTGTATCCAAAGGGGTTTCAGAGAATTTGGCAGTACATCCAATCAGCCACACAAACGCTGACCACATGTAACCACACTCTATGCAAAAGAGATGTGTTGCACTGCATGAGGCAAATGGTGGTCACACCAGATACTGACTGAGTCCCCAGACCTCCCAGTAAAACAAAACTGCACGTTTCAGAGTGGCCTTTTATTGTGGCCAGCCTAAGGCACACCTGTGAGGTGTGATGGATTATTTTGGCAAAGGAGAAGTGCTCACTATCACAGATTTTGACAGATTTGTGAACAATATTTGAGAGACATGGTTATTTTATGTACGTAGAAAATGTTTCAGATCTTTGAGTTGATCTTATAAAAAATGTGAGCAAAAACAAGTGTTGCGTTTATATTTTTGTTCAGTATTTTTGTTCAGTTCAACTGAATTTGACTGTTTAAGTATTATAGTGGCCACTTGTCTCACATGAGCTTTTGGTTCTTCAGGATTGTCCGGCGTCCTGCTGTTCAGTTCATGTGCGAGTTCTCCAACCTTGTGAAAGTACTGGACATAATAGCATCCTGGAAATTTTGTAATTTGGATGGATCAGGACAAACGTAGCTTGCAGTTCCTCTGTACAGTATTAAATGTATTGAAGGTTCAATACATCTCTTGTACCTTCCACACTGTGAGACCTGTAAGGTGACTTTTTTTCCTCTCAATTTTTTTTTTATTCAATTTGGAGATATCATCATTAGATTAACTTAACAAAAAAGTCAAAGTTGCCTTCTAGCATTTTCAAAACAACTTTAAGTATTGATCCATAAGCATGTTTATAATTGGCCTTTGAACCAATTTAAGAGTTAAAAGAATTGGTACAGTTTGCTCACAAAAACAAATATAATGCAAATATATTTTTTTTTTTTATACACAGAAGTCCCCAAAAAAAAGAAAAAGTCCCCAAGAAAAGAAAAGTCCCCAAGAACAGCTAAAGATATTTCAAAGAATTCAAACTAAATCTAAAATCCTGACTCATTACTGTGGTAATTAAAAAAATACATTCAGAAAGGGAATACATCAGTATCACATGAATCTTCATCAGTTCATTTATATTATGTTTGTGATTTTGCCTTTAGTTAACAACAGTTAAAGTAGTTAAGGACTAGACGGAGAGTAACTTATTAATCCTAAAGTGAAATTATCAACAAAAATATATTACTGTATGTTACAGGTAAAGACAGGGCCAAATTGACTGTAGCACACATAACTGATGATGATGTGGAGATCATTCAGTCGCTAAAAGTAACAAGCCCACACGTGATCATAGATATTCAGCATCTCTCCCTTTTTAGAATCCTAAAAGAACTGCTATTTCAAGCACATCCCATCAGAGCCCAAGTTCTTCTACTCTATCAAAGAGGAATGAATAAACTTAACATCCATTTGGTTCCAGGAAATGTCCCCGTTGAAGAGGTAATCTGCTTTAATAATGTATGTTTAACATTAATTGCTTGTTTTGACTAAGTTTTTGTATATGCCCTTCTTTGGTTTTGTTTGTTTGGCTTTTAAATACGTTTGAATGTATTTGTACATAATTCTGTATTTAGTGGCTTAGTAGGGAGTCAACACCATTTTGTTTGTACTTTATTTTCTTCTGGTTTGTGGTTAGCAAGGGAGTAAGGGTAGTATTTGTATTTGTTTCTTTTCTTTTGGTGCAGGTTAGGTGTTTCACTTCGGGACCAGGTAGAGGGAATTTTGTTCATTATTTTTGGCCTTGTCGGCTTCTGAAGCCTTTAGCCACCTTTTGGGGATTTGCGTATTCACTCTTGTAAATAAACACTAAGGGAACGCACTATTGGTCCCACCCCCTGTTTTTCTTACCGGGGCGTAACCTATGTTAGTCTCTTTATTCATAATTCTTATATGTGTTGGAAATATTGGAATTGTATAGTACCGTATTATGAGACACGTCATAGTGACACGTCTTAAAAGTATAGTTTATCTATTTCCTTTTTTCCCCTTGAAGGTACAGAAACAACAGGAGCGCAACACATACATTATGACAAGCTCCTAATGTAATCTGATGCCTCAATATGCAGACTCAGCTGTAAAACTACTGAGAGTGATTGTGTGTCCTAAACAGAGGTAACTTAAAGCTGATCATGTCATTATACACAAGTCTTATTATAGTTTTTGTTAGTTTATAAACATGGTTGACTTTTAGAATAATCTCTTCTTTCACATCTTTCATTAGCATGAGACATTTGTTTGTGACCATGACCCCAACTATCACCCAACATATCAGATGATCTTGAGTGAAGACGTTCAAAAAGTAACTGTGTAAGTCTTTTGGATAAAAAGGGGCAGGTGGTGCGGATGTCTCATTTGGTCTTTCTAACAAGTAAGCACATTAAATCAGTGACTGGTATCAGTGGAGTGGCAGTGTTAAATCTTTTATACACTCATTTATTCAGTCAGTGCATACCATTGAGTTAAAAAATAAAAGGAGTGATTTGAGGTAATTTTCAGAAACTGTAGATCTGGGTTTATAGTAATGACAATAGTTTCAAACCATCACATCTTGCATTCTGTTTTGTCACATCAGGTACAGCGAGAGCCTCACTCAATTAGATTCTACAGGTAGGGACATTTAATGTCCATTTCACTTTTAATTTTATTTATTATTCTTTTTCTTAACAGGAACACTTTAAATTATGCTTTGTCTGTTAAATATTTATATGAAACACTTACTATAAGACCCATTTATATATTTTTTTTTTCCTGTTAAATAAAATTAAGTCTTATTTTAAATGTAATACTGTTGCAGCAGACAAATGATGCTTTGTACAATGTAAGATTAATGTTTGCAGTCATTTAATATCATCTGCATTTTAAGTGCTGACTTTGTTGATAAACACAGGGAAAAGCTCAGAGACTTCACTCTAATGTAGATTGCAGAGCGTTTAATGGTAAAGGAAATGGTTAATGATGAAATGTAGAGTAACATTCAGGAAAAGACAACACCTCAAGAGAAAACGAGAGAATTGTACAAATGTTTCGACTCAGGAGGAATAATCGTGAAAGCAGAGTTTTATAACATCCTCAGGGAGAAAGAGGACGATCTGGAGTCTGGATCATGCCAGGTTTAATGAACCATGCACACCTTTTAAATACAGTTTGTATTGTATACAATCATTTGTAATTTTGAATTGTTTTGTTTTAAAATTTATAATTATGAGTCTCATGCTTTTTAGATTCTGTTTTAGACTCCTAACAGCATCATTATAACATTAATTGTAGCATTTAAGTACAAGTTTTTATTTGCTACTTTTTTGTTTTATCCAACTTTCCAGAGTGCAAGTCTAGTATTTATAGGTACAAATGTATGCATTTTATTTAACTGTCTTAGCTATAAATTTAAATGTCTATAAATGGCTTCTGATTGGCCCCCTGTTGATTAGAGACCCTCCTGACAGGATTTAACAGGATGTTTGTGTTTTCATGCGGACCAATATATTTTTAAAATCAAGAGGTGTGGACAGAATTATTTATAAAAGTGAAGTATGTGTGGACATGGCCTCAGGATGTCTATAAGTCTGCCCCTGACACTGCAGTTAACTGAAGCAGTCATTTCATCTGGTGAGGTTATACAGCATTGCAAACAGCTTATTAGAACAGGGCAAGAGGGCATTAATGGGGTGTAAAGGGCTTCTAATGTATACGGCCAAAACATGATATTGGTGCTAAAAAGTATCTCATCTAGAAGAAAAAGTGAATTTTCCGATAGGATCATACTGTATATCACCATTTTTTATAAAACCAAACTGAATTGGCTGTCTTATCCAAATTATCTCACCGACAGTAAGTATCCCGTTTTCTCTCTTCTAGACTTAATTTTTTACCTGTATTTGATGTATACTGAATTTCATGTAATTATGAAATTATGTCTGTGCTAAAATTTGTACATTTGTACATACTGCCCAGTGCACTCCTGTAAGGTTAAAAGTCTAAATAGACTAGACAAGTGTCAGGCTCCGTGGTGGGCTTGGTGGATCCAAAAGCAGAACGTGGAGAGGGAAGAACTCGGGTTGAGTAGTGGTGTGACTGACTGTAACTGGAGGGTGGTGACAGTAACGTGACGAGGTTGATCTTGGTGAGAATGGTGCTCCGTGCTGCGGTGGGAACCGTAGTGTGCTCGCTGGAGAAGCTTGAGCCACTTGGCGAACGTAGCGTTAACTTGGTAGGGCGTGAGGACTGACTCGTGGTTGTAGAACAAGCGAGGGTCGAAGCCGGAGAGCTGGGGGGAAAATCCGTGATCCAAATCCGTAGTCGAGAAAACAGGCAAGCAGTCAATGATCTGAAATCCAAACAAGGGTAAATCCAAAAAATGTGAGGCAAAGACGTAGTCAAAGAACGAAGCGTGGTCGGTAACTTGGCAGGCTGTGACAAGACAAGACGCGGGAATATTGGGCTGGTAAGGCACTCAAAAATCTGGCCATGGGAGGTTGTTTGTGAGCAGGTTAAATAGAGCAGAGCCATGATTGAAATGAGCAACAGGTGTGTGGAGAGCAGAGAGTGAGCCAGTGAGATCAAAGGAGTGGAGTGGAATCTGGAGCGGAAGTGAGCAGGTGAATCAGACGTGACGAGACAACAAGCACCTCCAAAAGATTCAAAACTTGGGGTATGTTGAAGTTCTTGGACTAAGACTTGGACTAACCCTTCTAAAATAAAAACCCTTCCCAACTGTTTGACTGAAGGCATTTAGTTAGTAACCCAAGTATCTATCCATGTCATATCTATCTATGTCTCTGATGCATCTGTGGTCCTTACTTTAGTCTTATGCAGTCAACTTGGGCTCAAATGCTTTATTTATATTCACTTTGTATGCAAACTTTAAAATGTGCTCAAATGATTAACATTACATCTGTATTTTCAGAAACATGCGATTATACTTTACATGCAGAAGGCCAAGGACAGATACATTGGAAGGGAGCTGGCACTCCTGAGGGCTTCAAATCCCACCCCACCCATGGTCTCTCATCTTAATGAGGTGGATGAATCAGCGGTTGAAGAGGGCATCAGGAGGGAGATGGAGGCATGTTCACAAGCTGCCTCTCCTGCCAGTAGAACCCGCAGTGAGCATGCCACACCAAATGTGTGCTCTCCTTCACAATCCTCTAGTCAGCCTCACAATGAGCATGCTAGCCTGAATTTGCCACCGCCTTCTAATTCAGAAATCGACACTCCCTGTGGACATTCCACTCCAAATAGGCCTCCTCCGTCTCACTCTGCCAGCGAGTCTCCCAACGAGCCTGGAACCTCAGGTATGCAAGATGTCTGCAAAAATGCCAGCACCTGACAAACGTAAAAGAAGCCGTCCTCTGCTGAGGGATCCTTCACCTGCCTGCAGGAACTGCCAGGTTTTGTCTGCTGAATTAAAGGTGGTCAAGCAGTTGCTCAAGGCTGAAATTGAAAGGAATGATGAGCTCAAGCAGCTACATGTATCAACAAGTCGCTCAACTGTGAGTTGTTTCTCTGATGCATACAATTGTAAGTCTTTAATTTTTCATGATCAACAGATCTGCTTCACACATGCTTCTTATTTCAGGCAGCTAAATTCAAGCTACGAAAACCCTTCTCACCCAGCAAAGCCCCTCATTAAGGTAAATATAACACCTTTAAACCTGAAGGATAGGTGACATTGAATCATTTGTCTGAGTTTTACAATCTGCAAAATGATGCAGAGTTGTCAATTATATTTACTTTGGTTAATGTTCGTGTCTTTTCAGTGAGGCTGGTAGAAGAGTTCAGGGGCCATGTGGAAGGGGTCAATCCAACAAGAAAAGCCCGAGAAAATGCCAAACAGCGCGCAACTCGTATAATAATCTTTTTGGAATTCACGCCAAACGCCAATCTTCTTTTTCTGTCAGACAATGGCAGAGTGCGTGCGTAAGTACTTAATTGTAGCGTCTGCAAGTGACCGCTAAATTGTAAAGGATGTCCGTGTCAAACGGAGTAGGAGACGTGGCCTAATTTGTATTCTTGACTTCACAATTTCGTGGCACACCTGCAGGAAAGGCAGTTGAAGCCGACAACGCAGAAACTGTATCTGCTGGACGCAGTGGCGTTCCTAAAATACATTCTAAACATGTCACCACCATCTGTCAGACTCGGGACTAAACGCATCAAGAAGCAACCAACACACCGATCTGCACTGAGATTGTTTTTTGGATTTCTGGCAGGATACATAATTGCTATAACTGGCCACCGAAAGGGTGTCATCAATATGACCACTGAAGAGGTACAGACAGCAGAAAAGGCCAAGGACGGTGCACGCATAATCCGCGTAAGTATGGGCATGCTAGTGTGTGTTTATACAAAATAAAAAATTTAAAAAGTAAGAAAGTTGAGTCATGGCTCTTGATTCAATAGGTTGAACAGCACAAGACCCAAAGGTACTTTGGCCAAGCTGCTGTACCCCTCAAATCAGATGAGTATGCCTGGTTTGAACGTTACATTCAACTTCGGAAATATGTTGATGGCAGCTCGGAGGCATCTACGTTTTTTCACTCTTCCTCTGGAGGTGACCACTTGAAACTGGGTGAATATTTTAAGGAGGCCTGGGAAGGCATAAATTTAGGAGTGGCACCCAGTTTCAATATGCTGTGTTCCTCCGTTGCCACTTATGTGAGGGAACTTCTAATTTTTTATTTTTTTTTAATGGTCTAGAATAGTGAAGAGTGCATATTCTGATTTCTTTATTCTACCAGGCCAAGCGGCAACTGGGATCAAAGATCTATAGGAAAGTGGCAACTTTTATGTGCCATGACGAACATACAGCTAAAAGGTTTTATCAAGGTTGGTTCCATTAAATTAATAGCAGCCCTATTATGTCATGGTGGCTATCGGACTATATTAATTTTCCCTAATGTTTTGCACAGCCGATGAACCGGCTGAGGAGGTTCTCCGCGACAGACATTTATCCATTTTGGCTGTTTCAACATATGTAGAAAAGAAAAAAAGCAAGGAGTCAAAAAAACCATCTCGCCACGATGTGGAGTCAGTCTCCCCTTTAGGGGAAGAAAGCAAGGAAGCAGAGGTCCTGGAGAGTTCATCACCAGAGGAGCTTATGAGAAAAAAAAAGTTTTTTCCACAGCACATAAAATTTTCATTTTGTGAAGTTGCTTTAAGACACTGACCTTGTTGAGTGCAGTATAAATAACACTGAATTGAATGTTAACAAGACATGACCGCCCTCGGACCAAAGGGTCATCAAGTCCAAATGAACAAGTGTTTTTTTTTGTTAGTTTGTTTTAACAGAAAGTGAGCATGTCTGCTGAGGAAGGTGCACGTCATGGGAAAACCACAGTGATGGAGTCTCTTCCGATTCGGAAGAGATCGAACAGGTGCCACGAAAAGTGTACAAGCTGAGGAAGAGGGAAAAAATTGTTCGGCGAAAATTGCAAACGCAAGTCAGTTGATCACTTTCAGTCCTCCTTTAATTTGTTTAGAAACAAATGATCACTTCCAAAGAGATGGATGATTAGTGGGTGACTGTTCAATATGAATGCTGTCTTTACAAGAAATGGGGTTTCAATGCTTCCACACTCTAGAATCTTTCACGGGGTCAGAGCGCAAGGTCAGCCATGGTACAGTGCCCCTAAGGGCCCAACAATGGCAACCTGGCTGAGCTGGGAATCAAACCGCCGATCTTCCGATCAGTAACTCAGTGCTTTAGCCCTCTGAGCCACCACTGCCCTATAAGCACTATACAAAATGTAACAATCTTTTCATCCAAAATGCATTTCAACTTTTTTTTTTAGAAACGGCTAGTGAGCTCAAGTGAAGATGATGGGGAAACCCACACCATTTAGCTTATTCAGAAAATGGAGGAGGGAAAAATGGTTGCCAGTCTCGTCCTGCAACAAGAGGTGAGTTTCAGTTGAAGTGGGTCATTTTTAATATTTTAAGAGCTGGTAAATTGGGAGGTACCGTCCATATTTCAGTTTGATTTAGTCCTAAGTATTAACACAACTGGGCGGTATTGACAGGGAAAGAAATACAGACCAGCTCCACATCAACTACATTTGATAGTTCCAGCGATAGTTCCAGTGGATCCAGTGACTCTAAAAACTCCAGAAGGTATAAGGGATAAGGGGGGTTGTATACTTTACAAATATGCAGCTTATATATGCTACATAATTGATTTATGTTCTCCTTCTAATCATGTTTCTTTACATTTAGGCGGATGTGTAACCAACAAGTGTCAGTCATGTTAACTATTGAAAATAGTTATATTTTGTCTGGAAATCTCACATACTTATTTCAACGTTCTCTCCAAGGTGAAGGTAATTAAAACATAAAAATAAAATAAAAAAACTTTCAGACTAAAAGGTAGTTATACACAGAATATATAAACAGTAAGTTGGATTTTATCACTGTAAATAGTGAATTTGAATGCTATAAAACAGTCAGTGTAAATGCTTATGTTAGCTTCCCTAACGTACAATTTAGCTAATCCCCATATAATTTTATGGACCACTATATCTTGTGTTTTCGAAGGTTTTGAGAAGTAATATAGCTAGAGCTACCGTATATTATATAGCTGTATAATAAGCAAAATAATGTAACCCAAGTTTAGACTGCAATAAATAGAGTAATTTCTCACCAGCTAGCGCGGGGAATGTGTGCATGATTAAAAGTATTCTGTATTCAGGGTAAGGCTCGGCCGCGATAGGTTTGGCGTGTACTACTGAGCGTGGTAAAGGTCAAAATGGACATTGTTACTGTTTTTTTAATCCTTGAAATGGAAGAGTTATGTGATTAATAAAATTTGCTTGAGATGTTTAAGAATTATTTCTATGTTAATTTTGTCTCTTTTTCCATGTTCATTGCTGCCTATTGTATAGTTCATGAATGTTCAGGTGCTTATGTTATCAGCGGGTTCTGTTTAATGAATTAATAACCAAAAAATGTTGCCACAAAAATATCAAACAGATTTTTGAATAAATATTAAACCACTCATCACTCACTCATTGTCTACACTGCTTTATCCTGTATTCAGGGTCGTGGGGGGGCCTGGAGCCTATCCTAGGAGACTTGGGGCACAAGGCGGGGCACACTCTGGACAGGGTGCCAATCCATCTCAGTAACTATTAAACAATTACAACAAAAGATTATTAGACTTTACTAGACTTACTATTGAGTGGGTAATTAAATAGTAAAGAAATAATAAATTGTGGAATCAAGACACTACAAATTACCTCACTAATGGTCCTGGCAACTTACGTTTTTATTGTAATTTTATTTCTTTTATCATTCTTGTTTCAGATCAATGCCGAATTTAAGAGCATTAATTTTCTTTCGCAGCTAGATGTCCTGTCTGACAAACACCTGAAGCTATTTGGGAAAAGAGGAGGACAAACTGGACGAAAACTGAAGAGCATTATGGACCCCATATCTGCAGTAATGATGCATTCTTCAAATAAAGTACTTATTTTCAGTGTACACATTTTAGTGAAGAAAACATTCTACTCTAACTCAATGCCTTTCCTTCTTGACTAGGAGAATGATGTTGATCTTGCAAGAGAGTGTGGTCTCAAGGGACTGTGTGTGTACCTCAATGAGGACCCACAAAATCTGGTAAGTAATTAATTACTTAATAATAGTAATTAATTAATTACATGGTAAGTAATCCCATCAGTACAAGATTTCTGTATTTTGAATTATGATTTTACATTTGTTCATGCTAATTGTTAGAAAAATCTTATTGAAATAAGTAGTGACATTTCAGCTCGATTGTAATCTTATTTTTCAAAATGGTTACCTCAAAATTGGTTAATTACCAAACTACTAATTAGTTAATTATCATTACCATATCAAATTTATTTTTATTTTGTAAATGTGCAGGGGACTATAGAGGAGACCACTGTTGGAATATGTCATCAAAGGAGTACATGTCTGTGATACCCCAGAGGACATTGGCATTGTTCTTGAAGACCAGACAGTATTACAAAATATAGATAATGTTGCAATAGCCACTGCCATGTTGTTTGGCCTAATGTATGCTTTGAACTTGAACAACCCTTCTGAGCTGAAGTATACGTACGAAGTTCTGCAGAAAGTTGTGATGGAGCTCAAGGGAAACACACTCTCCAACAAAGCCCAAACTAGCAAAAGCAGACTCTTTCAGTGAACTGTTGGCAGATTATGGTAAAGTGGACAGACTCTACAGTAGTTTCCCACTTTGCCACTTTTGTTGCACTTTCAGTGCACTTATTGTGGATTACATGTCTGGATGGACACCTTTGAACAAGCACTTATTGAATACACTACAATGTGTATGCTACCTCACATTTTACTTAAATGTAAAAAAGTTGAGAAAATAAGAAAAATATGCTTAAATCCTGTCTCCTCTTAGTTTGTTTTTTGATGATGATATAAGGTAGCATACAATTTGTAGTGTATTCTATAAGTGCTTGTCCAAAAGTGCACATCAAGACATGGAATCCACTATTTGTGCAATGAAAGAACAATAGTAATCTTTTTAAGAAGGCAAACTAACATGAACAGAACAAATTGTGGATTTCATGTCTGTTTTTATATATATATATATATATATATATATATATATATATATATATATATATATATATATATATATATATATATATACACTTAGCTTAAAGCTTTTCATTTATAGTAATATAAAAACATGTATGTTTAGTTAATGGAAACTTAGTACATTTATCAAACATTAATCATTTGAAGCAAACATAACTTTAATATGTGAAACCGATGTACAAAATTTTTTCATATTATTAATCCAACAGACCTTTTTTTTTTTTCAGTTTAGAAATAGCTTCCACAGTTAGTTGGTTTGAGATTGGACAATTCATAGAATGGTATGTAGAAATGATCCTGGGGCTTGTTAAAGTCCTAGCGTAGATTGTGTGTTAATGCAACCATTCGCTACATTCACACACTAGTGAGTGACAAGATGCATGTGTCATATGAAATTTGTATCTTGTGGGCTTGTAGTGGGTGCTATATTACACCACTTGTTGGTGTAATTTGAAAATAAAGTTTTTCTATGAAATAAAATATTTCAGTACAAACTAATCCTATTTCTGCAGCCATATGCTGTGAAAGCAGAATTTTTCTAAAATCCTCAGTGATAAAGAGACTTTCATAGTGGATGGTCTGAAGTCTGGATCAAGCCAAGTTTAGTGAACCATGCAATGTGTAATTGTAATCAGTAAAACATAAGAAAAACATTTTGTAGGTTTGTTTATAAAATGTTTGCATAAATACTTTTCATAATGTCACTTGACTATATCAGTTCTAAAAACAGAGATAACTTCTTGCCAGATCTGGTATTATGTTGTAAAATTCAACAATTTATTTGCAAGTAGATACTAGTGTTTATGTATTGCACAATAATATTCTCACTTTAAGTTTAATTTAGTAATATGTGCATTGTTTTTACATATTTTTTTACACCACCTGTTTTACCTTCTTTTTGTTTTGTTGCATTAGCTATTTATACATTTATATTTATTTACAGTTATTTTATACAGTTGTTAATACAATAAACCACAAATGTTTTGTCTTTCTTTACTACTCTAATAAAAAAAAAAATCTTTGAACTGAACTGAATTTTTGATTTGCATACCAAATTTAAATCATTCTGATTAGTGATTTCAACTTTAATGTTTATATGGATGCTGATCGATAAGCAGGGTGTTTTCATGTTCAAACTATTTGATCAGAATTTTACTACTTTTGAGGCATGCAAAGTGGTTCTTCTTGCTGTGAAGAAATATAACAGTGGAAAAAGTATTTTTCTTCAACTCTGAGAATGACTTCCTATTTTTTTTCCAATAAATCCCACCTTCTGTGTTACAACTGGTTACAAGAATTCAGACTCATCCATGATTGCTTAAATGCTTTACTCTGTATGAAATTACAAGCAGATCGGTGCTCCTTTTTCATCTAGAGACCCAGTAAATCAAAATCTAGACTAGAGAGATGTTCTCATGGAGCTGAAGAATAAAAGCAACATTTTCCTCTCAGAAACTCATTAAGTCACCTAATGTTACCCCTGTGTGGGGCAAATGTGCAAGAATGTATTTATTCTGACAAGAGAGAAACTTTACATTTAGCTACTGTACCTTCAAAGTGACCCTTGGCCTCAAAGTGGCTCCCTTCATCAGTCGCTTTCTTGGTTTTGTGCTGAGTATTGAGAGTAGGCCTTGCCTAGGTAGTGCTTTGGTGGTGTGATTCCACTTCCTCACAATATTATGCAATATTTTTTTACATGAAATGCCAAAATTATTGATACAACTTTACACCCTAGTGCTAACATATTATATTAATTTACCCCCATAGTCTTAATTTTACCTTTACTTCAGATTGTGAGACTCCGCAATAGCAGTTCAACTGAAGTTGTTTTTGCAAAAAAAAATAAAAAAATGTAGCTGTTTTAACATTACACAGAGCAAAAGCCAATTCTAAATCAAACATCCTCGTTAAGAAAAAAACAAACCCCGTTTGGAGCTTATGGAATCGGTGGGTTGAACAAAACATATTTTTCTTTTTTCCCCATTTTAAAATACTTGTTGATTGCAAAAAAAAATTAATCTAAAACATTGAATTTAAAAACAATTGTCATTGTATTACAGTACAAGCCTGCAATTGAAATGACTGAGAGACATTCTTTTATTATATGTGATTAAGATAAATCTACTCAATTACAGTAATTAATTTATCTAGAAGATACATGCCTGTGTTAATTCTCTAAACACTCAGTAAATCACTGCATTATTATCATGAATATCAACACTCACTCACTCATCTTCTATACCGCTTTATTCTGTATTTAGGGTCATGAGGACCTGGAGGCATGGTGCCAATCCATCGCAGAGCAATGAATATCAACAATGCCAAACAAAAGAATGACTCAGTTGTATTTCATAATTTTCTGCAATTATATAATTATCTCCTATCTGCTAGGACCTGGGAGGCGATTTCCAGGAGACAAAAAGCAATCGTGTGTAATATACACTATAGTGAGTCCCCTATACATACAGTACGAACGCTCGAGCTACAAACTTTTGAAGATATGAACATGCATTCGCACATTTTCTAGCAAATAACACCAAAAGCGAGCGTAAAAGCAGCAGCGATGAAGCGCCCAGCAAAAACAATGGAGACAAGGGAGAAAATAATTGAGAGAATGAAGCGAGGTGAAAAGATGGCAGACATTGTTTGTTCTTTGAAGATGAATCGTTCAACCATGGGCACGATTCTAAAGAACATTGTACTGCAACATACTGTGTATTACTAGTTGTGTTAGTATCCTAGTACCTAGATAATGTTTTTGGACTTGGGAACAAATTAGACTTACAAACGATCTCTTGGAATGGAACTCGTCTGTATGTAGAGGACTTACTGTATTTTGCTTTTTTTTTTTTTATTGTTTAGAAAATGTGTGTGCGCTGTAGCATTAAGAATTCCTGTTCTTTAAATTACAGAACATAATTAAAAAAGTAAAAAAAAATTTTTTTTTAATTGATGTCTGTCATTTCTGCACTTCGATGAAGTAAAAAAAAGCTGTGAAGACTTACCTGCACTGCGACTTACTTGTGAAACCCACGTGAAGCAGGCCTGCAGAGACACAAGCTGGTGGAGGTAACTGCTGACATGGAGTTTTCGGCTTCATTGCAGGACTCTGGAGGTCTTAACTGAGACTGGAAAACAGTGGAAAACAGAGCTGAGACAAAATGGTGTCCGGGATTCCCCTCACGATGTAAAGATGCAGAGAAAACACTGTTACATTTGACGTGTGTGATTCATTTCCCGAGGTGCGGTTATAGTTTTTGGCCACATGATGACAGTGTGGGGTATATTCATGTCAAAGCCATACAAGGCTCATTTTGTCTGACTTACTGTAAGAACAAATCAGATTGACGAACATGCTCCTGGAACGGAACTCATTCGTAAGTCAGGGATTACCTGTATTTTATTAGAATTTAATTGTTTAATGTTATTTGACTAAGACTGAACAGGCTTAAACTTGCACGCTGTTGAAAAGCAGTAGAAATTTCCCCAGTGTGGGACAAATAAAGGTATATCCTATCTTAAGGGAATGATCCTGAGGCCGATTTTTTTTTATATATATGCAAGGTTGATCCTGACTGTAAACAAATTAGAGCTTGATTTAATTAAGTAACATAAACCTTAATCATGGACATAATATGTACCAGGCATAATACAGGAGAGATTTATGAAACAAATTTGGTGCTTTTGCAAACTCTCCTGTTTATTATGTCTGAGTAACGCACCGAACTCATGTACACATGGTGGATGATGGGACAACACGAATATCCCACATTGCTGATGCTGAGTTAAAACTCTAATAATGTTTTTTTTTTTTTTTTACACTTATATACTGTCATGTATAATTTCCCACAGCATTAGCATGTTACACAAAATATTTTCATTACATGTATTCACATTTTATCATTAGGAAAATTCCAGCCTCATAAAATTCATAAAGCCTATTAGCATGATTAGCACAGGTCATATGGCTAAGTCATTGCTAGCTCAAAATAATGTGGCTTTCATACACACCATTATTATTTTATAATATTTTTTTTCCATGAAACTAGAAAAATATAATACTATAAAATTCCGAACCTACCTGCAAAAAAAAAAATTACCACAAGAAATGTAACTTGTGTGAAGAAATAGTCTCCTCAGCAAATCTAAACACAAAAAAATGATAATGTTAGTAACTCTGCTGAAGTGAAATGTTAGCTCAAAGACTTGTAAAATAATAAAAATAATTTTAATAATAAAAATTCTATGGTAAAATTGTGTATTTAATTACAATTTTAACGGAGTCATTAGACTTCTGAAATTCACCACAGAAGGTTTGTCTCCTCACCGAGGCGGTTCTAGAATTTTCTCAGCCTTATATAGGACTGGCAGCAGCTGACCAGCAGATGGCGCTGAGTCTATGTTGTTCTGTTCTCTACACAATCTATCCATTCAATTCGTTATAATCAATTTGGAAATAACCACAATAAAAACGTGTTTTTATTTATGTCCCTATTGCTTACAATAAGTACTTTTATGAATATGTATGTATACTAATAGTTTGAATGTAGACACGCTGTTGTACAACGTCTTTAAAATATTTTATAATTAGTGCTCAATGAAGTGGTATTTTATATTTATACAACCTCCTTTAGGTACCCCTTCAATTTTATAAAAATCATATTTGATTTTTGATTTGTTTAATTAGAATTTAATTCAATTTAAGGTTATTTGTTTATTCTTGCTTTAACTGTGGAAGGAAATGGTTAATGAATTTATTACATTATTACCTTTGGTTAACATAGAAGTAAATAAAAAGTTATTGTTTTAGGATCATGTGTGTACTAAAATTTGTTACATTTTTAAAGAACTTAAATTGTAAGATTTAATACGTTGACCAGCTGACCTGATTTTGGCTGAATTCACATTGTAGACTGAAACAAGGTACTGTTGTATTGTTTAAGGTTTGTCTTTTGTGTGGAATTTGTGACTCTTGGAAGTTAGTCCTTATTGCAAAATTATCTTCATTGACCCTTGTTTCCAGTTTAAAAGTCTTCAATCCGAACATCAAGCAGAGAATTGTGAGAATACATGGCTGGGCTGGAATCTGTTATGAGTTAACAAATGAGTGTATCGTTCCCACACAATCCTGAGAAGGACGGGCATTATACTATGGGGTAGGTAAAATACGTCGCAAGAAATGCGGAAGTATATTTTGTTGACCCTTCCAACTGTCACTTCCTCAACACCGGTGAGAGATTCAGGTAGGAAATCTGCTGTTTAAATCAGCTAATTTTGTAAGAAATGTTAATCAAAGCCTTTAAAATGAATTTAAATTATGGACTCGTGGACTTTATTTGAAACATTAATTGTAATGGTTGATGAAAACAAAACATTTTAATTCAAATATTGCTGTTTTTGCTAAGTATAATACTGAATCTATTTAGGTTAATTGTAATACAGTAAGTTAATAGGTTAATAAGTTTTGCTGTTTTTATTAATAAGCTGCCCTTGTTATATATAAACACTTTATATAAACACTTCAGTTTTCATTTTATATTTTAAATATTATTTTATATTAAGATAAAACTGTTTTGCTAGCTGATAGGTCTGTCCCCAAAAATGAGCTACATGTAAGTTGGGTCAGCAAATATTTCTAAAAAATTATAATAAAGATTTTTATTTTTAAAGATAAAAATATTTTCTTGTAGATTTTGAAGAGGAGGTTGAGGAATAGTAAAATGGCCTTCAGCAACATCAATTGGGAGCTTGGTGAGTTTTATCTATAATAGAGTATATAATTTATTTGCAAGCGTCAAGTGTTTGTCATAGTCATGCACGTTTTACAAACTTCTATTGTAATAATGAATAATAATGATACATATGCTCAAATATTGGAATAGCTAATCAGTAAATCAGTAGGAAGGTGTGCTATGGTTTTATTTATTTATTTATTTATTTATTTACCTACCAACCACTAAATAAGTCCCTGTGCACTGATGACCTGGGCTGTTGTCAATATGGTTATGGTGAGCGCTTGTTTGAGTTTATTGCATGTTGGTATTCGACCAATAAATTTGTTTTATAAATAATAGTTGCCCCATAAATTAAGGATGGCAGAAGGGTAGATGGATTTTATCCAATGATACTAATATACTAATATTTTAATAACTTATTTTATGAAAGACATTCCTTTAGTTTGGTATTTATTCTAATAACAGTTATTTCATTCTCACAGACTCTACAGTACATTTTACAGTGCAGCTGTGTCTGCTACACCTAGGAGGAGTCAAAATGTTATTGTTTAAAATGTCGTCTCTCTAGTTTTAGCATTAGAGGGTTTATGCACACAATATGTTTAGTTCAGGGCAGGTGCACCCTGATAATTACATAAAATATTAAAAAAAAAAAAAACATGCCACATACTTCCAAAAACCTGACTCACATTACTGAACCAACTCTTGTGTTGCCCATGAGAACACATTAGACTGTAGAACCTGGACAGACCATGTTGTCATCCACGGGTTTTCTGAGGAGCGGTTTTCGAGCTCAAATGTGGGTGCTCTGTATGTCAACATCTTGGCAGGAGCTGACTGCACTAAACCCCAGTTAGTCCATAAATGAGCAAATGGGCGAAATGACATCCCGCAAGCTAGTGAGCTTTGCTTGAGCTTAAGTAAAATGCAATTGTGGCTGACATTAATTTATATGCTAATGCATGGATGTCAAAATGGATCTAGAAAGGGGCAGTTTGGATGCAGGCTTTCATTCCAAGCAAAAGCCACACTTGATCGTCTATTGAAAGTCAAGAACAACTAATTAAACAAGTAGAGTTAGGAGTGGCTTCTGCTTGGTTGGAATGAAAGCCTAAACCCATAACAGCCCTTTCTGGATCCAGTTTGACACCTTTGTGCTGATGCAATGAAGCTGTCAATCAAATTGACCACACCCCTAATTATGCATAACCTTATTGCTTAAAGAAATTTTTTTTATTTTATTTAAATCCATCCGACAGTTGTCATGAAAAGAAAATCTAGCTATTGATACTACAACCATTTTTGTTCCAGTCTGTGAACATTTTACCATTAATTTCTGTTGTAATGTTGGGCATTTTAACATGGGTGTCTATGGGGATTGCCTCACTTTTACAGCCAGCCCCCAGTGGACATTCGAGAAATGGCACATTTTGGCAGTTCCGCATCGGCTTCATTTTTCAGAAATGAATAGGCATAATACAGGAGAGATTTATGAAACAAATTTGGTGCTTTTGCAAACTCTCCTGTTTATTATGTCTGAGTAACGCACCGAACTCATGTACACATGGTGGATGATGGGACAACACGAATATCCCACATTGCTGATGCTGAGTTAAAACTCTAATAATGTTTTTTTTTTTTTTTTACACTTATATACTGTCATGTATAATTTCCCACAGCATTAGCATGTTACACAAAATATTTTCATTACATGTATTCACATTTTATCATTAGGAAAATTCCAGCCTCATAAAATTCATAAAGCCTATTAGCATGATTAGCACAGGTCATATGGCTAAGTCATTGCTAGCTCAAAATAATGTGGCTTTCATACACACCATTATTATTTTATAATATTTTTTTTCCATGAAACTAGAAAAATATAATACTATAAAATTCCGAACCTACCTGCAAAAAAAAAAATTACCACAAGAAATGTAACTTGTGTGAAGAAATAGTCTCCTCAGCAAATCTAAACACAAAAAAATGATAATGTTAGTAACTCTGCTGAAGTGAAATGTTAGCTCAAAGACTTGTAAAATAATAAAAATAATTTTAATAATAAAAATTCTATGGTAAAATTGTGTATTTAATTACAATTTTAACGGAGTCATTAGACTTCTGAAATTCACCACAGAAGGTTTGTCTCCTCACCGAGGCGGTTCTAGAATTTTCTCAGCCTTATATAGGACTGGCAGCAGCTGACCAGCAGATGGCGCTGAGTCTATGTTGTTCTGTTCTCTACACAATCTATCCATTCAATTCGTTATAATCAATTTGGAAATAACCACAATAAAAACGTGTTTTTATTTATGTCCCTATTGCTTACAATAAGTACTTTTATGAATATGTATGTATACTAATAGTTTGAATGTAGACACGCTGTTGTACAACGTCTTTAAAATATTTTATAATTAGTGCTCAATGAAGTGGTATTTTATATTTATACAACCTCCTTTAGGTACCCCTTCAATTTTATAAAAATCATATTTGATTTTTGATTTGTTTAATTAGAATTTAATTCAATTTAAGGTTATTTGTTTATTCTTGCTTTAACTGTGGAAGGAAATGGTTAATGAATTTATTACATTATTACCTTTGGTTAACATAGAAGTAAATAAAAAGTTATTGTTTTAGGATCATGTGTGTACTAAAATTTGTTACATTTTTAAAGAACTTAAATTGTAAGATTTAATACGTTGACCAGCTGACCTGATTTTGGCTGAATTCACATTGTAGACTGAAACAAGGTACTGTTGTATTGTTTAAGGTTTGTCTTTTGTGTGGAATTTGTGACTCTTGGAAGTTAGTCCTTATTGCAAAATTATCTTCATTGACCCTTGTTTCCAGTTTAAAAGTCTTCAATCCGAACATCAAGCAGAGAATTGTGAGAATACATGGCTGGGCTGGAATCTGTTATGAGTTAACAAATGAGTGTATCGTTCCCACACAATCCTGAGAAGGACGGGCATTATACTATGGGGTAGGTAAAATACGTCGCAAGAAATGCGGAAGTATATTTTGTTGACCCTTCCAACTGTCACTTCCTCAACACCGGTGAGAGATTCAGGTAGGAAATCTGCTGTTTAAATCAGCTAATTTTGTAAGAAATGTTAATCAAAGCCTTTAAAATGAATTTAAATTATGGACTCGTGGACTTTATTTGAAACATTAATTGTAATGGTTGATGAAAACAAAACATTTTAATTCAAATATTGCTGTTTTTGCTAAGTATAATACTGAATCTATTTAGGTTAATTGTAATACAGTAAGTTAATAGGTTAATAAGTTTTGCTGTTTTTATTAATAAGCTGCCCTTGTTATATATAAACACTTTATATAAACACTTCAGTTTTCATTTTATATTTTAAATATTATTTTATATTAAGATAAAACTGTTTTGCTAGCTGATAGGTCTGTCCCCAAAAATGAGCTACATGTAAGTTGGGTCAGCAAATATTTCTAAAAAATTATAATAAAGATTTTTATTTTTAAAGATAAAAATATTTTCTTGTAGATTTTGAAGAGGAGGTTGAGGAATAGTAAAATGGCCTTCAGCAACATCAATTGGGAGCTTGGTGAGTTTTATCTATAATAGAGTATATAATTTATTTGCAAGCGTCAAGTGTTTGTCATAGTCATGCACGTTTTACAAACTTCTATTGTAATAATGAATAATAATGATACATATGCTCAAATATTGGAATAGCTAATCAGTAAATCAGTAGGAAGGTGTGCTATGGTTTTATTTATTTATTTATTTATTTATTTACCTACCAACCACTAAATAAGTCCCTGTGCACTGATGACCTGGGCTGTTGTCAATATGGTTATGGTGAGCGCTTGTTTGAGTTTATTGCATGTTGGTATTCGACCAATAAATTTGTTTTATAAATAATAGTTGCCCCATAAATTAAGGATGGCAGAAGGGTAGATGGATTTTATCCAATGATACTAATATACTAATATTTTAATAACTTATTTTATGAAAGACATTCCTTTAGTTTGGTATTTATTCTAATAACAGTTATTTCATTCTCACAGACTCTACAGTACATTTTACAGTGCAGCTGTGTCTGCTACACCTAGGAGGAGTCAAAATGTTATTGTTTAAAATGTCGTCTCTCTAGTTTTAGCATTAGAGGGTTTATGCACACAATATGTTTAGTTCAGGGCAGGTGCACCCTGATAATTACATAAAATATTAAAAAAAAAAAAAAACATGCCACATACTTCCAAAAACCTGACTCACATTACTGAACCAACTCTTGTGTTGCCCATGAGAACACATTAGACTGTAGAACCTGGACAGACCATGTTGTCATCCACGGGTTTTCTGAGGAGCGGTTTTCGAGCTCAAATGTGGGTGCTCTGTATGTCAACATCTTGGCAGGAGCTGACTGCACTAAACCCCAGTTAGTCCATAAATGAGCAAATGGGCGAAATGACATCCCGCAAGCTAGTGAGCTTTGCTTGAGCTTAAGTAAAATGCAATTGTGGCTGACATTAATTTATATGCTAATGCATGGATGTCAAAATGGATCTAGAAAGGGGCAGTTTGGATGCAGGCTTTCATTCCAAGCAAAAGCCACACTTGATCGTCTATTGAAAGTCAAGAACAACTAATTAAACAAGTAGAGTTAGGAGTGGCTTCTGCTTGGTTGGAATGAAAGCCTAAACCCATAACAGCCCTTTCTGGATCCAGTTTGACACCTTTGTGCTGATGCAATGAAGCTGTCAATCAAATTGACCACACCCCTAATTATGCATAACCTTATTGCTTAAAGAAATTTTTTTTATTTTATTTAAATCCATCCGACAGTTGTCATGAAAAGAAAATCTAGCTATTGATACTACAACCATTTTTGTTCCAGTCTGTGAACATTTTACCATTAATTTCTGTTGTAATGTTGGGCATTTTAACATGGGTGTCTATGGGGATTGCCTCACTTTTACAGCCAGCCCCCAGTGGACATTCGAGAAATGGCACATTTTGGCAGTTCCGCATCGGCTTCATTTTTCAGAATCGGCGGTTAACCCTTGGAGCACACCAGTGTTCCATGGAAACATGCTAAATTCGCTGGATAGAATTACAAACAGGAAAAAGTGTTGAAAACCAGCTTTTTCCTTTTTTTTCTGTGAAAAATAAGAGGTATAGAGAATCTACTCATTTTTGGAAGATAACATACTTTATTTTGTAGTAGGACGGAAGCACGATTTCTCTGAAGTGATCATTTTGCTTGTCTGGTATAGTTCAGCAGGAAACACCATATTAGGGAGAAACATATGGCTTGAAAATAAGCAAACATTGTGTAAAAGGACAAAAAGGACAGCAGGAAGAATGATCACTGGGGTTGAAGCTCCTGGATGGTGGAGAGATAGACCTGCTGATGACCACGGGTTTACTAAAACACGAGATTGTCCTCAGTATATTTCTGTTATCCTGCCACACATGTTGTACTGGTATTGGTAAATGGGGACAGCACGTTCAAAGAAAAAGACAAATATTAGCAGGATATCTGAATCTCTTCGGGAACAAAGTCATAGTATAGTTCTCTTCACCTTTGGAGACTCCCTGGTTGACATTAGAAAGAGACACTGAAAGTGAAGGGGAGCCTCTCCAGTGGCTGGTCGAGAAATGTGGAAACAGATCTGTTTTTCACAACATTAAATTTAATAATGAATTTCAGGTTACAGAGTTGCTTAAAAAAGTAGAGAAGACAGTGGCAGGAAACAGAGACTCCCATTTTAAATTGGACCAACAGATGCTACCAAAAGTGGAAGAAACGATGAGAGAAGAGAACAAGGGAACAACACAGAGGATACTGAAGGTATTTAACCAGAGAGAAGATGTCGAGTCACCCATCTGCAAATCACTGAATGATTGTATTCATATATTTTCTCCAGGAATCCTGGTGTGCCCCTGAGTTTGAGTCATTATTTGTGCAGAAAAGTCCTCATGTCAGCATGAGTTTTCCCTGGAATTCTTCCTTCCCCCGAAGACATACTGGTATGTGGTAGTAACGTGGAGCTTAATTGTTTCTAAGTATAAATTGCTTATTTGAAATACCATGGTTTTTACCTGGGTGGGAAGCAGAAAACTAACTTCGGACCCTGTAGATTGGTGGGAAATTTATGTTTTTGTTTAAACTCAGACACTGAAAAATGTCATCACTAATGTTGCATTGAGTCACCCAGGGGGCCTGTAGGGAAGGCATGGAATTAGAGGTGTGTCTGTACTGTCTTCCCCTCAAAGGCTAGGAAGATGTAGCAGGGTAGCATGTCAGAGGGCGTGCCATTGCCACCCTGGCTGGCAGCAAGACCTGGTGGTGACCTCCAGGCCAGTTACTAGTGCCTGAGAAATGTGCTACATTTCTAGAATAAAAGGACCAGATAAGTCAGACACTACCCCAGTCACCACTGGTCATTCACCCATGTATTCGTTGACTCAGACCTCCACTATGGGGACTGCCTGGACACCCTATAGACTCGAGTAGCCAGGTGCCCCCCCTGATGGGGGCTCTTAGGCAGGACAAAGGACTGTATTATAGAAATTATACTTCCTGGAAGACCCAAGTTCTGTTGTGGGATTGTGGAGGGCATAGTCAGCTAGTCAGGCTCTACATGACTGGTTTTCAACAGCATTCAACAGCAGGTCTTGACAGATACAGTAGGAGAAAGTTGAGGTCTACAATAATAGTAGTGGCTACAGTGGCGTTGTATTTCCCTGCCCCATGGCCATGTAAAGCTCACCTCTCTACAGTACTAGTAATGAACTGACACTGCCTATTCAGCCCCATGCTGACAGGTGGGCAATAACGTTTCTCTCCATGCATGTGGGTAGAACTACCAGTGCCATCACAGTACATACTCAAGTTACATCTAAT
This sequence comes from Clarias magur, assembly GCA_013621035.1. Lineage (NCBI taxonomy): Eukaryota > Metazoa > Chordata > Actinopteri > Siluriformes > Clariidae > Clarias > Clarias magur. The sequence continues at coordinate 120,243 of QNUK01000271.1, read as the reverse complement.
TATTTTGCCATTAAACTAATTATTTCACAAGAACATACATACAAAATATGCACACAAATGTGTACAAAATGTAATAGTAAGCACACAGACAAAAACATGATTTCAGCGATAGACTGACCTTTATGTGAGTCTGAGATAAGCATAACCCTTTTAAATGTTTTTATTTCGGCAAACAAATCAAACGTGAAGCAAATATTGGAACTGTTAAATAGACAGTGGTCAGGCGATCAATGAACAGCATAAATACTGTAGCATAGGACAAGAATAGCAAAACAGAAATAGGATCAAAACCATGATATCAATCAGAAGAGTAAGTCTTGGCGTCAGCTGGGGAACACACACAGTGCATACTTTTCAACGTAAATGTTGTTGTGGAAGTGGTTTTGGTTTGTGACTGTGAGTGTGTGAGTTCAGGTGCATAAAATCTCCAGTCACCTGATCATGAACATGTGAATGTTTTTGATGGCTATGATTTGTAGTTAATGGCAAGCCATGCTGTACTTTGGGAAGTGGGCTTTAAAGCCACACATGAGATTTTATGAAAACTGATTTACAGTCACTGGCCACACCATGGGGTACACCTTACTAATACTGGGTTGAACCCACTTTTACCTTCAGAACTGCTTTAATTCTTCAGGCATAGATTCAACAAGGTGCTAGAAACATTCTTTAGAGATTTTGAGATCCATATTGACATGACGGCATCATGAAGTTGCTGTAGATATACACACCCATAATGCAAATCTCCCATTCCACCACATCCACAACATGTTCTATTGGATTGTGATCTGGTGACCATAGAGGCCATTTGAATACAATGAACTCGTTGTCATTTTTAAGAATCCAGTTTGAGATGATTTTAGCTTTGTGACATGGCATGTTAACCTGTGGTCATAAATGAATGAACATAGTCATCAACAATACTCAGATTGGCTGTGGCATTAAACAATGCTTAATTGGCAATAAGCCCCAAACGTTTGACAAGAACATCCAGTGGTGCACCATTGCACCACTGCCACTAGTCTGTAACATGAATAGAAAGCAGGATGGATCCATTTTTATGCCAAATTCTGATCCTATCATCCAAATGTCACAGCAGAAATTGAGACTTTTCAGACCATACCACATTCTAAGTCATTTAAATCACCTGTCTTTCCCATTCTTTTGTTTGGTTTGAACATTGCTGATTGACATGATCATGTCCACATGAATAAAATTTACTGAGTTGGTGGAATGGGACTCCCTGAGTACATATTTGGATTAATGAGCAGTTGAACAGGTGTATCTAAAGAAGTGCCTGTTTAGTATATATTTGTACACTGACAGTTTGCAGTCAGCAGCTCAAAGTACAGAACTATGAAAAGTATATTTAAAAGTAGAGTCCCGAAAAAAAGACACTGAGAGAAGATTTAGTTAATGTGCACTGCCTATTGCTTGCATGTGCAATTGCTTATAAGTTGTCTAGTATGTCTAAGGTCACTAAAGCATTGATTAACTAATAGCAGGAATCCATGCAGTAATTCTTGGAGAAGCACTTGAGTAACAGTGACGGTAGTTGAACTATTTTCATGTTTTGATGACAAAGTTACTGATTAGAAGGTTGCTGGTTGATCCCCAGATGTGCCAGGTTGCTGCTGTTGGTGTACACAATATGGCATAATATATAGTATAAAAGTTCCCTTTTAAAAAATGGATGTGTGTGTTTTTTTTTTCTTCACACACAGAGAATTTTGGTGAACACAGTGGGACTGAAAAAGGAACTGGCTCCACATATACACTACACCATGACCCTGGACATGTAAGTACTGTATCGTGATGTTGATGGTTAAGACCAAATGTAACAATTACCTTCAAAAATGTTACATTTGGTTGCAGCAACATTTTTAAAGCCCTTATAGTGGATCCAAGTTATCAATACTTTAAGAAATAAAAAAAAGCAAAGTAACACGGAGATTACTATAAGTATGTGAAAATATTTTCAATATCACTAAAAGTAAGTATCCATTCTAAGAACAGAATAAAATACATTTATGCAAGGAGCCGTTTCTGTATTTTTTAAAACTCTCATTGAAGATGGGTTTTCTTTAGAAAGAAATTTAGAAATGTCCATTTTTTTTTTTACATTTGTCTCAAACAAACATTTAACCATTAAATTTCATTAGAATGTCTACAAGACACTTCAAATAATAATAATAATAATAATAATAACTAGAGAGGTACATTTCCTGAAGAAAATGTGAGTGGTGCTTGCCGTGGCAAAACTTTGGAGTCATGCTAGCAACTTCCTAAGCACTCCAGCATCATGTTAGCAGCAGTGTAATGATGGAGCTAGCGACATGCTAACTAGCTAAACACCATGCTAGCAACATGCTAAGCACTCTAGCATCATGATATCAGCATTCTACTGATGTTGCTAGCAACATGCTAATGATGTTAGCATAATGCTAGCAACATGCTAATGAGCTAGGCGTCATGCTAGCAACATGCTAATCACACTAGCATCATTCTAGCAACATACTAAACATGTTATTAGCAAATGCTAACATAGTTAGCATGATGCTAGCGTCATGCTAATATTGCTAGCATCGTTCTGGCAACATGCTAATATAATTAGCATAATGCTAGCGAAATGCTAATATTGTTAGCATAATGCTAGCAACATGCTAATCGCGTTAGCAACATGCTAACTGCATGCTAATGATGTTGCTAGGGGGCGTGGCTCATGAGCATGATGATACATGCGAAAGACTGATTGACTGCCTGAGTAAAATGAGCCCTCCCCCATGTCTCTATGACACTGGGATCCACAGTTAAATTCAGTTTAAAAGTTCCTATGGAAATTACTATTGTATGTTAATTGCCCCCTGCTGGGGCAGTTTACCACTCGCCCAGTAGAAAAAGTCATGTCAAGCCCCCTTTCCCCGAATAAACCCAAATAAAATAAATCCTGAATGAAGCACGCAATTTGCCACCTGTTTCATGGGTGTACGATGAATGTAAAAGTGACGAGTCATGCACGAACTTCCCCATTATAAGTCAATGGGGCAAATTTGGGCACCTGTTTTACCCCGGGGGTAAAACCTATACCCTCTTGCGGGGTATGTTCCAACACAGCTTGCCAGTCTCTTGAAATGTGTTAAATTCGAGATTTCTCCGAAATTCCCACTCTGCGCTTCAATCCGTGAAAGTTTTTCTCAATGTTAAGTCTATGGGATTTATTCCCCATTATATGTCTATGGGGCAAATTTGGGGAGCTCTATTGCCCCGGGGGTAGAACTTCTACCCTCTTGCGGGGTATGTTCCGACACAGGTTGCAAACCTCTTCAAATGTGGTAAATTTGAGCATTCTCCAAAATTCCCTCTCTGCGCTACAATCCGTGAAAGTTGCTCTCAATGTTAAGTCTATGGGACTTTTTGGGGCGGTTAATTGCCCCCGTACCCCTTAGAAAAGTCATAGCACCCCATTCCCGACCAAGCCGCACGTTTTGATACCTCATTCATGGGTCTACGACAAACGGTGCGGGACTAGTTACGCGCCAAACTTTCATACGGAAGAAGAATAAAAAGAAAAATAATAAGCCTGTGAGATCATAATAGTAGTGCTTCGCTTCGCAGGCACCACTAATAATAATGATAACACTTCAGATAATACAGTCCAGTGTGTTGCAATGAATCTGTACACCTATTTTTTCTTACATTGTTTAACAGACTTCAGCAAATACTGAACTATTTACTCCTGAATTGGTTGAAAATGGTGTTGAGGATAGAAACATGGATGAATACAGGTAACATACATGCTGTTTTCTTATGGTAGCTCAAGACAAGCTGATCTAAGTCTTAGATACTAGGGTCTTATTCATTATTGTCCTATAAACAAGTAAGAGGAAAGAAAAGGGGGAAACCTACTCATTATTGGCTTTTCACAGGTTTTTATATGGGGTGTGTGTATAATCTTAACCTGCTTCACAGTGATTAGATTCTCCTGCATTTCACTCTTGATTTCTGAAGAATTCATAAGAGCACATGCACCTTGTCTGGCTGATTCTCTTTTTCTTTCAGGTTTCTCTGCCCTCACGCTGGTCAGTTTATATGCAAATTTACAAACCTTGTGTTTGATATGGAAGGAAAAGGGGAGGTCCTGTACAGAATAGTGCCCTGGGATGACAGTGTGTTAGATGGATTAGGCCAAAAGGAGCCTGCAGGACCTCTGTACAGTATTGAATGCCTTGAAGGTTCAATCCGGCACCTGCACTTTCCACATTGTGAGACCTGTGAGTTGACATTTCAACAATATGAATAAACCTAAGATTATATATTATAGTCTATGCAATTTAATAAAACAGTTCTTTTCTTTTTGAATGAAATAGTCAGAAGGTTCATTTAAATGAATCATTAGCATCTCAAATTTGTAAGTTTCCCAAAATATTGCCTTTTTTTCTTTTTTTACAGTTATCATTTAGTGCATGCTGCATTATCTAGTAATTTTACCAACACACCCAAAGACTGCAATGACTAACTTATAATATTTAGTTTATTGATACAAATGGCATATATTATTTCTTGAAGGAGATGTAGATGAAGAAAGCTCCACAGTTTTGTGATTTAGCTTTATTCTGACGGTTTATATGTTACAGGTAAAGACAAGGTTAAACTGACTGTGGCACATGTGACTGGTGGTAATGTGGAGATCATTCAGCCGCTAACAGTAACAAACACACACGTGATTATAAAAATTCAGAATCTCTCCTGCTTTGGTTTAACACTGCGTTGTAGTGGATTTCCTATCAGAGCCCAAGTTCTACTGTTCTACAAAAAAATTACTGACCACAGGATTAATAAACTGCACATGCACCTGTTGCCAGCAAATGTGCCAGTTAAAGAGGTAAACTGCTTTAATTAATTATTTAATTAATGTTTATTTCATATATTATATGTGCAGTGTTGCCCGATTGGAAAGATTCCCACCTCGTTGGACGGTTTTGTAATGCTGCGGGTCTCACACGGGGTAGATCCGCAGGAAACTGCATGACACAGTTCTGAACAAGCAGATCTGCAGGCAGCTATGGCATGAAGCTCTGAACAGGTGGATCTATGGCCACCATCACACTTGGCCGCTAGGCAATGCCACTGTGGGGTTAATCAGGAGAACTGTGAGACACCTGGCCGTATGCTTACATAGGCCCCCTATGACCAAAAAGAAACTGAAAGAAGAACGTAAACAGACAAAGAAAAGAAAAAAAAAGAAAAGTCCCTCAAAATGGATAACCTCGTGTCGACGAGATAAGAGAGTTTTGTGTTGTTTACCTCGCAAACAGTCTCCCATCTCGAGGAGATTAGGGATCACTTTGCCGTGGATGTTTCTGTGTTTATTGTAGTTAATCTTTATATTCTATTCATAAACCCTTCCCCAAAACCTTTCAGTTGCACAAATTTCCACCAGGATCCATCCACACCAGGGGCAGACTGTTCCCATTATCCCTCCAGAACAATCGCCCAGTAGACAGTGCAAAAGAAAAGTTGCAATGGAGGCAAAGCGGAAGATCAGCAGGTTCTTTATATTGAAACTCGTCTGCCAAGGACTACCATCATCCTTCCCTGCTCCATAGTATTGACGGGCCCCCAGAACTCACAGTGAAGTGAATATTAGTCTCACCTGGGGAGCCACCAGTATTTGGTGGACTGAAAGGGGTACAGTCCAAAGGAACGCTCTTGGGTTACAGCTCAGCACAGACTGTATTGGACCCTGAACTTACTGTTTCAGACAGTTAAGACAGTTTCATGGGGACATCGGGAGCCGTCCATTGTTTGTGTTTGTTGGGGGGGGGGGGGTGTTGAGGGTTGTGTTGGGTGCTGTGTGTGAACATTAGGTAATACCATGTATGAGAGTGAGTCACTCCAGTAATAAGGTTCAATGCGAAGACAAATTTGACTATTAAGTGCACCCCATGTAACAGGTTTTTGTTTTGATTTTCTCAGTCTAAGGGCAGCCAGGATAACACATTATATATTATATATAATTAGTATATATATAGCCAAGCCCAAAATTATTCAAACATCTGGCAGATTCTGACTTAAAGTTACTTTTATTCAACCGGCAATTTGTTTTTGACCAGCACAGGCGTCTCCCAAAAGATAATAAGAAGATTTACAAGAGGCATAATCGTGGAAATAAAAAATGTTTCTCAGCTTTTATTTACATTTGAACGAAAAGTGGCACGTCCAAAATTATTCCTACCTTTTGCAAACTGTCACAGTCTATGGGAAAATCCAAAGTTCTACACCATTCCAAATTGTCCAAGCTGTTCTAAAGCATCCTAATTACCCTGATTCATTGGGAATAGCTGTTTCAATCAACTCAACAGGTGAAAAACAGAAGCTCTGCGCTGCCGCGTGTGTCATTTCTAATCAAGGAAAAACTGGCTGGTTGAATAAAAGCAGAGATGCAGGTGACAGAGCTGAAGATGCTGTAATTTGCTTTGGGAGTGACAAGAAAGGACAGGATTAGGAATAAGTATAAGTAAATTAGAGGGACAGTGCAGCTAGGATGGTTTCGGGACAAAGTTAGAGAGGCCAGATTAAGATGGTTTGGACATATGTGGAGGAGGGATGAGAGATATATCAGGAGGAGAATGTTAGTGTTGGAGCTTCCAGGCAGGAGGAGAAAAGAAGGGTCCAAGAGGAAATCTATCAACATGGTGAGGGAGGACATGCGGGAGGTTGAAGTGACAAGGAATGTTAGATGGAGACAAATTGTCTGCTGTGGCAAACCCTAATGGGAGCAGCCAAAAGAAGGAGAAGAAGTACTTTTTAATGTGGAGGATTTGACATTTCATGAGCGTGAAATCAGCAAAAGTCAGTTAGACGTCAATGTATTCAGTAACAAGTTGCACCGTGTTAGACACGTCTTAGTGATGAATGCAAATGTACCAATTTTTTTAAGGAATAATTTTCATTTTAAGATTTAAACTGTAATTTTGTTTATGACCTTAAAGGTGCAGAAACAACATGAAAGCTACACGTACATTGACACAACGTCCAATTGTGATCTGACCCCAGGTAAAAAGTACAGACCACGCTGTAAATCTACTGACCATGAATACGCACCTAAACCAGAGGTAGAGTACAAAGTACATTGTACATAAAGTTCATCACGAACACCTTGGGATTTTTTTTTTTTTTTTCAAATGTAACTGATCTTAGACATTCTACAATAATCTCTGGATTGTCTGTTACCAGGTAGTTAAGTTTCATCGCGACTTTGGCCCCAACTATCATCCTACATTCGAGGTGTCCTTAAATATTGAGGCTGCTGAAGTTACGTTGATACTTTTGGATAAAAGAGGCAAACAGGTGTGGACACCACCCAAAGTCTTGCTTACAGGTAACACCAATATTCTGAGAATATTGTGAATATTCTGTGGACCCGGGCGTCCCGACATTTCTTTTCTCGTTCCAGATTTTCGATTTAGACTTTGAGTTGGAAACTAGACCTGAACTAGTAAAACAGGTGTAATGTGCAAAGCTAAGAACTATAGTTTGCTACTAAATGGTTTGGGGTCTGTTTCAGGCCAGACTTAGAGAAGTCTTCCAGGAGTAAATCACACGCATATTGTACTAAAGATCTGTCAACCTTAGTAAAGTCTTAATGGAGTAAATGTTGCAGTCTAATTACGTAAATCATACACATAGTAAAGACCCATATATGTGTTAAATATACACACTTGTAACAATGTGTTTTTATTTCTATGTTTTTGTAGCAGACACATAAATGTGTAAATATTTTGTTATTTTTATATTTTTAGTTTGATGTCCATATTTTATATCCAAGGAAAAAACTATTTTTAAATAATTTTATTACAATATTTATTACATTATTATGTAATTATTCTAGCACTTTTTTCCCCCTCTCAGATGTTTGACGAATTGCTTCATTTGAAAATTTGTTTATTGTACATTACATATATTACGTATATTTATTTGTTTTAATCTGATATTTTAGAGAAGGGATGGAACTCGGGTTTCAGTCTTAAATCTCTTTTTAATAATCAATTGATTATTAACAAATCACCAACAACTCTTAAACACGTTTATCGGCATTTATCTGAAAGATGTGCACAAATTATATTGGTCTGCATCCCCTATGAAAATTCTCTACCAGGCTAGAACAATGCAGCAGGGCAGTCAGTACACAAACACAGAATATACTGTAAGAGGCAAAAGTGCTCTTTTATTTTACGGTTTTTAAGCTACTGTGATGTGGTGAGGATGATGAGGAGAAAAGGTGCAGCTTTACTGGAATGGTAAGGGGTCTTGAGGTGAGGAGGTGAAAGCAGCGTGGAGCTGGCACAATGAAAACCTGTCCCTGTTGATCAGTCTCAATCTCAGCTGGTGAATCTCCAGTTCACTCTTCTTGATGAATTATGGGTTAAACCAGGCATGGGCAAACTATGTTTTGATTCGGCCCGCCAAACTTATAAAATAACCTTGTTAATGTTTTATTTCCCCTGTAATTCTGATGTTTCCTCAACAGATGGCGCAGGTATGTGTTGAGGTAGCGAGTAAAAACAGCAGTAAGCAATTGACATTGTGTCAAAAATGTTTTTGTGCAAATAGCAGACTGTATGATGAGGTACGAGTTGAGGTAGTAGGGAAAAAAAAACAATGAACAGCAGTAGACAATTTACATTGTGTCAAAAATATTTTTGTGCAAATAGCAGAGTGAGATAAATATTGTGTCACTATCACAATATTATATCAATATCACTATCCGCTGTAAGGTCTTGTGGTCCGATATGGTACAATTTCCAAACCAGACAGTGATGCAGCTGCCCAGGATGCTCTCAATAGTTCCTCTATAGAAGGTGGTGAGGATCGGTGGTGGAAGCTGTGTCTTTCTCAGCCTTCTCAGGAAGAAAAGACGTTGTTGGGCTTTCTTATGCAGAGAGCTGATGTTGAGTCGTCAATGCTGAGCGAAGAGTGATCGCTCCGTGTCCTCCTGAAGTCAACAGCCATCTCTTTTGTCTTTTCGATGTTCAGAAACAGGTTGTTTTTTTTTCACCAGTCCGTTAGCCTCTGCACTTCCTCTCTGTACGCTGACTCGTCGTGCTTGCTGATGAGACCCACCACGGTCGTGTCATCAGCGAACTTGATGATATGATTGGATCAGTGTGTCGCTACACAATCATGAGTCAGCAGTGTGAACAGCAGGGGACTGAGCACGCAGCCCTGGGGGGCCCCAGTGCTCAGTGTGGTGGCGCTGGAGGTGTAGTTCCCGATCCGCACTGCCTGAGGTCTTTCGGTCAGAAAGTACAGGATCCAGTTACTGAGGGAGGTGTTCAGGCCCAACGAGCTCAGCTTCCCGATCAGTTGTTGGGGGATGATTGTATTGAATGCTGAACTGAAGTCTATGTACAGCATTCTGACGTAAGTGTCCTTCTTGTCCAGGTGTGTCAGTGCCAGGTGGAGTGTGGTGGAGATGGCGTCGTCCGTCGAACGGTTTGGACGATACGCAAACTGCAGGGGGTCCAGTGAGGGAGGCAGCAGGGTCTTGATGTGTCTCATGATGAGCGGCTCGAAGCACTTCATGATGATGGGTGTGAGTGCAACAGGACGGTAGTCATTGAGACAGGACACAGAAGAATTCTCCGGCATGGGGACGATGGTGGTAGACTTGAAGCATGTGGGAACGACGGCGCTGCTCAGAGAGATGTTGAAGATGTGGATGACAACATCTGCCAGCTGTTCTGCACATTCTCTGAGCACTCTGCATGGGATGTTGTCTGGTCCAGCAGCTTTACGTGGGTTGACTCTGCGTAGAGTTTTCCTCACATCAGCCGTGGTGAGACACAGCTCCTGGTCATTCGGCGGAGGGATAGTCTTCCTCGCCGTCATGTTGTTCTGCATGTCGAACCGAGCGTAGAAGTTGTTCAGCGCATCTGGAAGGGAGCCGTCACTGTCACAGGCAGGTGATGAAGTCCTGTAGTTGGTGATGGCTTGTATACCCTGCCACATGCGCCGTGTGTCACCGCTGTCCCTGAAGTGATTGTGGATTTGCTGGGCGTGTGCGCGCTTCGCCTCTCTAATGGCCCGGGACAGTTTGGTCCTTTCTGTTCTTAGGGCCGCCTTGTCTCCCGTTCTGAAGGCAGAGTCTCTGGTTCTCAGTATTGCACGCACCTCCGCAGTAATCCACGGTTTCTGGTTGGGTCGTGAGATGATGTTCTTGGAGACAGTGACGTCATCGGTGCACTTGTTGATGTAGCTGGTCACTGATGACGTGTACTCCTCCAAGTCGGTGTAGTCGCCGTAAGTCGCAGCCTCCCTAAACGTGTTCCAGTCAGTGTTCTCGAAACAGTCCTGAAGAGCAGAGACGGCTCCTGCTGGCCAGGTTTTCACCTGCTTCAGAACCGGTTTTGAACGCCTGACGAGTGGTCTGTATGCTGGAAATAGCATAACAGAGATGTGGTCTGAGTAGCCGAGGTGGGGGCGGGGCTCTGCCCGATATGCAGCGGGAATGTTACTGTATCCAATGTTACTGTAATGGACTTGCTGCACAATCAAAGTCAATGAAAAAGCAGAGGAAATTCCTTCATGGTTGGTCCAAAAAGTTTTCTTGGGCAAAAACATGATCCAAAACATTTGTGCTATCGCACCCTTAACACGCAGTGAAACATCTCTGCAGGTTACTAAAGATAAACAGATGATTTGGGCTTTTTATTCAGAAACTGTAGATCTGGGTATTAGTCAATGACAATAGTTTCAAACTATCACGTCTTGCTTCTGTTCTGTTTCGTCACATCAGGTGCAGCAAGAGCCTCACTCAGATTGGATTCTACAGGTAGGGCCATCTTTTAATTTTACTATTATACTTTTTTTAACAGCGATAACCCATTTTAAATATAATAATTAATGTTTTTTTTATTTCTGTTAAATAATATTTTAATACAAATGTAATTCTGCTTCAGCAGGTAAATGATGCTTAGAATAATGTAAGATTAATGTTTTGCGGTTATTTGATTATCACCTGCATTTTAGGAGCTGACTTTGTGGATACGTACAGTGAAAAGCTCATTCAGAGAGTTTCAACAGTAATGGAGATTGCGGACTGTCTAAAAGGCAAGGAAATGATCAGCAATGAAATGTACAGTAACATTAAGGTAAAGGCAACATCACAAGATAAAATGAGAGAACTGTACACATGTCTCGACTCTGGAGGAAGATCTATGAAAAGAGAATTTTATAAAATCCTCAGAGAGAAAGAGTCTTTCCTAATGGATGATTTAAGTCAAGCCTAGCGTAAACATCTTTTTCAATCCAGTTTATATTGCATACAATAATTTGCACTTTTGCATTGTGCAATTCTAAAGAATTATGTCTGAAATAGGACATTTTGCATATGCGTATGACTTCTTAACTGTGTAATTTTGAGTCTCTACTAGTTTGTCTTCTAGTATCGTTGATACATTAATTGTAGCATTTAAGACTCTGATGATGTGCTGTGCAAGGACTGTACAGTAGGCACCAAAATATGCAGTACTGAAATGAAAAGTCGAACAGGATTACCTAAGTGTGTGTGCATCGCCTTGCTGTAGACCGCGTTTATATCATTCATCATATCAGATTCTCAACCCGGATTTACCAGAACAAAGGTCGATGCAGACTCCTGCAAAAAGACAGAATTTTCTGGCATAATCCAGGCACAATTCTTGGCGAATCTTTACAGTTGAACACACTCTCCTTTAACATTCCTCACAAGTAGGCATCAGATGGTGTAAGATTGGGGGAATAGGACGGGTATGGGAGGGAATGGGGCCTGCTACCCTTTTTAAACTCTGTCCCCGGTAACGACCGCTTCCATATGAGCAGAAATAATATTCAAATATGAAAATGTTTTTCTCTGTCAAAAGACACATTTCCAACAACAACTGCACAACACAACCTGCGTTTCACTACTGAGAACACGTGTGACTGGAACTATGTACCATCGACACAATGCACAAGTTTCAGGATTGTATATTTTGGCACATTCGGTACCTCACAAAGATTTTATTATTGCATGGTACAGTTTTTTCCCCTTATTTTATGTTCTTTTAATTCTGTATCTGTAGTGTGCAAGTATAACATTTATAACTACAAATAAATGCATTTTCTTTCTTTTTTTTTTTTTTTTTTTTGCTTTAAATTAAGAATTTGGGAAGGTTTCGGTTAGATTTCATCATTATTGTAGACGTATAAACTATTCCATGCTGTGTTCCTGTTTTCTACTCTTGTTTCGAAGCATGTTATAAGATATGTGTTTGATTTAACTTTTATGTCTTGGTTACCAAAAGGAAACTTTACTCTTTAAATAAAAAACAAAATAAACATTGGCAGTGATTTCGTTTATGAAAATGAATATGAGAGAAAGCTTTTCAAAAGTTACGTTCTTTTCTTAAAATCATCAACCTCAAAAGTACTGTTTATGTTTTGAAATACTATTTTTTTTTTTTTTTTTTGCACACAATGATGCCTTTTTTTCTTTACATAAACTTGTACACATGTAACACTACGACGAAAATGACTTCACTTGAAGGTGAGTGTATATTCTCAATTGTAATAAAAAACATACTGTATACAGATAGTGAGCTGAAGATTTTGGCTATTATTTAAAAAAATTGTTACTAATTTTTTTACTTTACTTAGTCCAGTAATCCAGGACTACTTACTTGTCATAACAATATTAAAGTAATTAATCATTAAAACTTGTAATAAAAAAAAATAATAATAATAATAATAATGTAGGTTTATATATAAAATGTTGACAAAAATACATTTTGTAAAGCAACATGGCAATATCAGTCTTAAACATGATAGAAAAGTGTTGCGATTTGTGCATTAACCTTTAGTACATGTAATAAAGGCTCTTGTGCTTTTCTGTGCCTTTTTAAAGGAGTTATACAGTTTCAGGTACTTTGTTACGCGAGATGCTGTCAGGGATAACCCCTAGAGGGCGCCAAAGCGCCCTGTGATTTTTGTGTGTAGTGCCTTTTTTCACTTCAGTTCCCATTAAGCACCTCGGTCAGGTGACGTGGGGCGCTCACCTGAACCGACTTGCTCATTAGTTTTATTATAAAGGGTTTGTTTTAGTTCAGTTTATTGTCTTGCATCTGTTGATTTTATATCCGTAAATGTCTGTATGTTTAGTTCGTGTCCTTCTATACGTGTTTTAGTTTCATTTTCATTTAAAGTATATTTGTTTGTTCATTTCCCTGTTTTTGTGTTTATAATCAATAAACATCGTTTCCTTCACCACCTGGACCTCTGCATTTATGCCTCGCACGCAGAAACGTGACAGATGCTAAAATGTTCAAATGAATGTGTTTTGGCCAAACTGACAGTAAATCTGTCATTGGTTTGACCTTGAAAGTACAGAAACATATTCTTTCTTACTTCAATCCACAGAGATGAGACACACATACCACAGGTCATGGAAAGATATAAAAGACAAAACAGATCAGAATTTGGGTGATCAATGTAATTACAGTAAAACAATCCAAAGTGAAAGCATAGCTCTGATCATTTCTTTTTTACAGACACCAAAATGTCTTCTCGTGGTAAATGTACAACTGTGATTGTGTGCCTTCCACTCGTATGACCTTTGTCCTGGTGTTTTAGAAATGTCTAAATGTTTAGTATATGGTATCTCCAGTAAGTCCTGATTGCCAGACAGGCCTACAGTGTAACTAAAGCAGAGGTTATTTGAACAGATATTCCTGTAAAATATTGTAATTCTACAACAAATCCATCACTGTAAAACTCCCAAAAGAAATTGATCTTAAAACTTTTTTTTTTTTTATCTATTTGTTTATTTATTTGTTTTTAGTTTTTAATAAACATTTTCCTCTAGGGTCCCTTACATTATCCCAAGACCAGGTTCATGCCTCATCTCTTCCAGACATATGTCAGTAGGTGCCCTCTGTACTGTATATGAATCGTCTGACGACACAATGCAACAAAGTACATTTTTGGACATTTTTTTGATCTTTTTGGCAAATTACTCTTCTCTGACAGACAAGGCTGTCTGTAACAAAATGTCAAATGCGTTCATGATTTTACGTTTTTTGTTTTGTCATGTTTGTACAGTAGAGTTGGCGAACATTGAATAAAATTAAGTTTATTATATTGCCTTGGTTGTGCTGAAGAACTGATATGGCACTCTACATGCACAACCCCGAGCCTTCCATTACAAGGTTTACACGTACAGTATATAGCCCTTGGTTTTTAGGGCTGTGTGCTCTGACAATCAGGGCCGTCTTTGTACACCAAAGAGTGTCCAGTTCTTTATTTCTTTTACTCCATCTTACTCTTCATGTATGGGTGGATGGAGGGGAGGTTGTGTAAAGTGAAATGAATAGAAATATCAAATAAATCAAAAATATTGTGTTGAAGGTCATATATATTTGTTGTATGTAGTAGACTACTTTCACGCAGGTAGATAATACCGGACCGTTCCTCTGGCTACCACCGCAAGTATATTTCAGAGCTGTGGGAAACACTGATCTGTGTGTAATTCTGCAACCTTTTACCCTCTGGGGTTTCTGGGGACCCTTGACATTCTGACCAGCCTAAAGTTCTCACTAAAGATGCGTAAATGATATATGAGTACTTTTTTATATAGAAATCTGTAACTAATTGTGTACAATTTCATAGTTTTTGTTTTAAGTCTTATTTCCTGTTTTTTTTTTTTGTTTTGTTTTTTTTCCATGTTAGGTACAGAAATTGGTGGCACGGTGGTGTAGTGGTTAGCACTGTCGCCTTGCACCTCCCGGGTCCGGGTTCGATTCCTGGCCAGGCTCGATTCCCGTCTCTGTGTGCATGGAGTTTGCATGCGGTTTGGCGTTCTCAAATTGGCCATAGTGTGTGAATGAGCATATGTGTGTGCCCTGCGATGGATTGGCACCCTGTCCAGGGTGTACCCTGCCTCATGCCCTAAGCCTCCTGGGATAGGCTCCAGGTTCCCGCGACCCTGAATACAGGATAATACGGTAGAGACGATGAGTGAGGGTACAGAAACAACCTCAACCGAAACAGATGTTGTAGGTAAAGTCGATTCTGGCTAAAGTTTACAGCAGGACTCTCTTAAACAATAGGCATTGTTGAAATGTTTCTAACTGATTTGTCACCAGTCCAACTAGTGTAAACACTGGATGGATCCTGGTGCAATGGAAGTGTGATGAGTCTTTTTCGTGTTTCCAGCAACTTGATTGTCATCTGCATTTTATGTGCTGACTTTGTGGACAAACACAGTGAAACACTCATTCAGAAAGTGTCCTCAATAGAGGAGATCGCTGACTGTCTAAAAGGCAAGGACACGATTACGGATGAAATGTACAATCAAGTAAATGCAAAGCAGAGTAATCAAGAGCAAATGAGTGAAAGATGAATTGTATCAAGTTCTTAAAGGAAAGCACTGGCGCTTATTGCAGGAGCTGGCGTCTGGATCGAGTCAGGTTTAGTCAACACCTAACAGAGCGTATCCAACTCCATATAAATCACATTTACACACTTCTAACATGACATGTTCTTATTTCTGTTTGTGGAGCAGAAATAGTGTGCTTGCATTTTCCCCTTAAATTACTGCAAATGTGATATCAAAATTAAGATTCCAAATTTATTTGGTTCCATCCTACTCAAAAGTCATCCGTGAGCTAATAATGGCGGAATATTTTTCACCCAGTCACAGTTTTCGAGCATCGCCAGAGATTCCCAATGGGACCTACGTCTGGATTGAGATCTAGATCTTGGCCACTGTTCAACTTTTTCTTTCAACTTCAATCTTTGCTCAGACGTTACTGAAGACCAGGTTACTTTGGTAGAAGCCTTCAGTTCATCTGTATTGTTGGGTCAAGTGTTTCTCATCTTCCATTGGATAATTGCACATACTGTAGATTATCACTGGGGTTGAAATAAGGCGAGTTGGCTGGACAATCAATCACAGTAATATTATGGTCAGCAAACCAGTTAGTGCTAGTAAGAGTAGAAGGAAAAGAGAATTGGACATTCTTCAGTAACCTTGTCAGCAAACAGAGGCGTTAAGTGCTCTAAAATCTGCATTGACTCTGGATTATGGACACCAGCAGGGGACACGGCATCGTAAATCATCATTGACTGTGGAAACGTCACACCAGTTTTCAAGCAACGTGGATTCTGTGCCTCTCAACCTCACAACCTTGATTTCATCTGAAAAGAGACCTTTGGACCATGGACTAGTTATATTTCTCAGTTTGCGCCGTTCTGTCTGGTTCAGGCGTGGCTTGACACTAGGCATCCGATACCTTTGCTGACCTTTTCTTACCACAATTTTTTCTCTTCCAGTCACGTGAGCAGTCTTCCCCATGTGTGTAATGAACTTGCCTGAAAGATACACTGTATTCATACTGGAAGAATAATATTTTATTCAAACTCACAATTAATTTTTTTTATTTTTTTTTTTTACACTGGATGTTTTATTTTCCTGGCTTGTAAGCCATAAACATTCAAATTAAACAAAAAAGTCTTAAAGGGTTGAACTTTTAAAATTAGATCACAAAAGGAAATATACTTCTTCAGGATATGACATTCCTTTGACATGGGAGGAATTATGCGATTATGTGATTTTTGGGGAGAAATTCAAAAATGAAATAGTAAATGAAATAAATAGTTTAAACAAGGGAAGTTCTAATTGAAGAGCATGTTTAGTATGTTTTAATACCATTTTAATGCCATTAGTTGGATGTAGTAACTTAATGGGCATGCAGAAGTTTCTAGAACTAGCGGCGGCTGATGGCGCTGATCATTGTCCAAAGCATCACACTGCCTCTGCCTCTACTCCACTCACACTAGCAAGCAACTGTTGGATTAACACATCTTTGGATAATCATGCTAAATGTAGACGAATATAGATTTTTTTTTTTTTTTTGTACCTGTGTTTATACAACAGTTTTTCAAGTATTCATTTCTTCATTAAACCTAAATCTTCTCCACCAACTGATATAGATAAGATAAAGACTATTTGATTAGACGAAATTAGTGGGTGAAATCCAGAGTACATAGTCTGATTTGTTTGGTTCTTTACAGTATCACCTTTCCTAGTTGATCTCACTAACGAACAACAACACCACAGTAAAGTTTCATCTGATTTGATTTTATTTTCTATGGAACAAATCCATAATCAAGTCTCATGAACATTGTCTCATTTGTAGTTCATGGTGTTGGCGATGCTGGTAATTTAGCTGCAGAAGTTTTCCAAGTCTTCAAGCCTGCAGGAATTGAAGCAGCACATCTCCACGATGGATTTGGACCTGTCTTTTACTTTCACTTTTTTACGCAACGAGAACCTGGATGTGCCACACACGAAGTCTAGGGCGTCCACCAGTTCACCACCACACAGCTGCTGGCGGTCCGTATCTACGGGTGCTGCGCTGCTGAACACCAGCAAGAGGAGTAGAACACCAGCCTGGAGCCAAACCCTCATTGTCTGAGAGACACAGAGAAGCAGGAGAAATGAAAGGAGAAAACATCGATTGAAGTAGACTCTGTGATGCAGAACTGCAAGTGATCAGACACGGCCAATCAGCTCTAGTAACAAACAAGTAGGTGGCTGATCCACTGAACTTTTCTGTCCTACAGTCAGGAAAGGAGGGGGGTCCAGTCAGACTGCTTACGGTATGTTCCGTGCTGCGTCTCTGCTGCCCTACATGGAGCTGCTGGAGATCATGCAGCGGGTTTGGGTGGTGGGTGAGGTAGGTCCTACTTAGTTTTTATGTTTGGCATATGAATATCTCAAATGTCAGTTGTACCAACTGGAATAAACGCATCTGTCATTTCACTTTAACACTGCAACGCTAAACTATACAGAACCTGAGCCAAGCAGGGTAATGCGCATGGTAAGTGTTAGAGGAAATGGCTGGGCACGCACAATGAGGCGAACCAATTCTTTTATTTTCAGAACCTTCAGCAAAGTTCACGGCGATGGTATAAATCCTGATACCCATTTCCAATTCAGCTTGTGCATAATGTAAACATTGACTGAGTGCTTGAGAAGGTAAACACACATACACACTCACACACACACACAATTAAAACACATTGCTGTATGTGTGAGCTTGGAGAATTCAGCAAAATATCAACAACACAACAGAACTTTTTTTTTTAAAGAAAACAGATTTTTCATTCATGTACCTGTTGTTTGTAGGCAGAGGAGACAACAACATGCGAAGGTGCTCAGAGATTCTGACGAAAACGAGACGGGTGAGGACGAACAGTAGCTCTCCTCCAACTATATTTATAGGCAGGTTTGCTGTGTCCAAGCCCGAGGAAAATATGCACAGGGTTGCCAAGTCCATGGAATAAAAATAAGGGACAGAGGGACCCCCCCAAAATATAATATATTTTAATATAATTATATTAATATAAATATATTATTTTCTCATTCTACAGTGTATTTACAGTAACTGTCAAAAGTTTGGACACACCTTCTAATGTTCAATGTTTTTGTTTAGCAATGTATTTTCCACATACTAGAACAATTCTAGAAATGAAATAGATTTCAAAAACAATGAAATAACATATATGGAATTATGTAATTAAGCAACAACAACAAGAGTCAGCTGTTATTTTAAGACACAAAGGTCAGCTGTTCACACACACACACACACACACACACACACACACACACACACACACACAAACACACACACACACACACACACACACTGCCCCCATTGCGCTCATCCCTAGGCATCTTGTCTAACACTCGCTCAGGTTCTATATATTTTAGCATTGCAGTGAAACAGCAGATGCATGTGACTGTATTTATTTCAGTTGGTACATTTGAGATATTCACCCAAAGATCAGGTACTCTGTCACCTGGGCTGATTGTAGCAGCATTTCCGCTCAGCTTGGGCTTTTTCCAGGTGTTCTTTGTTTTTTTGGGAGCACATGGTAAATTTCTCCCTTAGATTTCGCACATGCTCAATCATTTATCTGTAGGGTGAGGGCTGCTCTTCCCAGGCTTCCTTTGCCATGTCAAGCAGACTACTGGGTCTTCTCCCAAACAGTAGTTCATATGGCGCGAAGCCAGTAGAGGCTGGTGGTGTTTCTTGCACTGCAAAGAGCATGTACGGGAGTAGCTAATCCCAGTTACGTTTGCTTTCGTCCACTCATTTCTGTAGAATCCTCTTCCATGTTTGCTTAAAGCACTCCACCAGGCCGTCGGTTTGTGGGTGATGAACTGATATGTGAATTTCAGCAGCTACACACATCTGACATTAATTTAGAGACAAATAAAGTACCTTGATCAGTGAGCAGCTCCTTGGGTAATACCACATCACGAGCTCCCTCACAATGTTTTTTTAGGTGGCTTTGCGTAGTGGGACCGCTTTGGGGTACTGGGTGGCATGAACAAATACAACTAGAATGTCTAGACTAGAATGACTAGAATGTATTCATGGCCCCTGGCCCACCTAGATCCATTCAATATTTATTTGAAAGGGACGCTGATTATTGGTAACGGTATTGGTGGGGTGGGGGGGCTTAGGCTCGGTTTTCTGGCACTCAGGACAGTGTTAACAAAAATTCTTCACTTCAGCGTCAAATCTAGGCCAGTGGAAATTATTCAGAATTTTTTTTTATCCCAGCGGAATGATCGAGGGGCATGCCAGCATGCCAGGGTGACCACTCTCCATGCCAATCAGGACTGGAAGTGGTGCTCCTCCCACCGAGCCTCACTTTCTTGGGCTCTGGGGCTGACTCGTCTGTGCCCTGTCGCCTTGCCTAAAACCTGTCACTTTCTGCGGTTTCGTTTCGATTGGCATCAGTTTGTCATGTGGGGACTCTGCTCAGAAGTGCTCAAGCGCCTCAGAAGTTGAAGCATGCATGCCCATGGCTTTTCTCTCCTCTCGTGAGAGCAAACATAGGACCCAGTCCGTGACAATTCTGTCCATAATCTCCTGCGGAGTAAGGTTGACTGGGCTTTGGTAGCCATGTGGCCAGCTTCATGAGGCAATCTACAGTCGATGCACTTGCAGAGACTTCTGTGGGTCGCAAATCCAGAGGTGGAATGTGTGTGCAGTGTGAGTTTGAGCCAAAAGTTGTTGGCCATCCTTGTGAGGGTCAGGCAAAAGCATATCTCATCCTCCATGCTGCTGTAGCCAGGTAAGCTCAGCCGTAGTGGCCTAGAGTTTTTGTGTTAGCTGCTGCAACAGGTCCTGTTGTTGAATACTGGTTTCTAACAAATGTCCTAGGTATTGTTCCGAGGTGCCGGTGCCCCTGGGTCCGGGATCTGTGCCACATCTTCCACCAGTGTAAGTGAGCACAAGGGTGGACCAATGATGCCAGGATACGCGAATGCAGTGGAACAGCTTAAAGACTTTATTTTTACTTTACAGGCTCAAAAAGGGTGTGGGTTAAATGCAACCAAACAAAACTACTTTCAGCAGAAAGCTGTCTTCCATTCGGGGTGAGGATGCCCAGTGCAGATGGTGCACTCCTGGAGCCTCCGCCAGGGCTGGTGCTTAGATGCAGGGGGAGAATGCGTACTGTAGTTGCACCACTGGGTTCAGTGCTTCTCTGACAGAGATCCAAAGATGTCAAAGTCTGTAGGAACAGGAGACATGGGTGAATAAGAGGCACTAGTTTATGCCCGCCTTCGTTTTGGCTTCTGAGGAAACGTTCCATCTCGTTCTCTTCAAATGCCTGCTATGAAGTGGTTTCTACCAATGATGAAAGAGGACAGAGTCACTGAGTGTGAGGTTGGGGGAGTAGGGTGGATGAGGCAGAATTTCATTCCACCAAGCCACCCGCAAATTTCAGCATTTTGTGAGCTGAATGGGCCTGTGCCGTGTCATGGAGAAGTAGCGCAGAAAAAAAAAAAAAAATCAATCTGGTGCAGCATTTTGTTTTCGACCCTCTGGCAGCATTGTGCGGAACTATACTGTCGGTTTTTAAAACAAGAAGGAATGTTCCTGCACGTACAGTACTCATTACCAGAGACAAATTTTATGAGCTTCCATTGTAAAGTGGGACTTTTGCTGCATGTTTATATTTTTATGTCACTGTAATAATCATATGGCTTTTCCTCTTTGGATAATACCATGTCCCTGCCTTCACTTACTCTGTTAATGCTCCAACTGCTGCCTAACTTTTATTACACACCATCTTTATTATAGTCTAGTTATTATGCCTTCTTTTGCATTTGATTGATGCCTCACGCAGCTGTAAATTTGTGTTCATTTCAACCGGATTACAAATATTGATTCTCTTTACTTGGAGAGAACAAAGTGGCAGAGCACAATACACTGGTGTACCCACGGCAGACGATTGGACTTCATAATAGTGCAGTGATTTGGCTGATTACACAGCTTTAACTTTTGCCTTAACTTTGATAATGTGAAATTATAAACAGAAAAATTCAATTATGTCATATGTATACTTACAGTATGTAAGCTAATGACACAGTTGTACCAAGAATACTTGCCTTGTACTGTATCTAAGTGTTTACTCGTCTATTTTACTATATGCATAATATTATAAATACTTACCTTTTCTTATTTTATTTTTTTTTTTATAGATACATACCATTTACTAAAAAATATGGATTTTCAAGTCAGTATACATCAAGGATAGTTACTGTAGGTGGTCCCAATTTTTTACACCAACAGTACACCATTATTAAATGTATATAAGTTTGTATTATAAATTACATAATGTACAGTAACCCTTTTTGGTCTAAGAATGGTAAGGAAACCCGATTACGCCACCTGGGGGTCTTTTACCCAAGTGAAAGAAATCATTAAACACAGTGTGCTTTATGAATAATATGAAGGACTGAGCTGGTTCAATTTGATTAACAAAATAGACAGAGCGTCTCAAAACAATTTATTTCAAAACAATAATCTTCCCCCTAAAAATATTCTTAAAAAAGATAAACCTTTTCAACAGCCAGCCAATTAAATACCCACAATGATTAAAGAAACCCTTGATGAATATAACTTTACAGCAGGAGCACATCTTGAACAGAATGGTAAATAATGTGACAAAGTGACAAACCCCTTAAAAAAAAAGAAAGAAAACTCAAAAATATGTTTTCTCTGGAAAAGCTTTCAAAATGAAACAAAAAACAAGCAGAAAGAAAACCATATTACATCTCACTAAAACTGCTCCAATGAAACAAAATGCAATTATGTATACAACAAAAACAAAAATATTAAATACTGCAGAGATTAAGTTTAGACAGAACATAATACACATCAAAGGACCCATGCTGTAACGTCTACAAAACCCAATCAATCAATCTCTTGGCTGCACAGGTGTGCCCAATGATGCAACGCACCTCATCGCCACTGGGGGTGTCATCTCATTTAAGGCGTACGCAAAAAAAGTTACTAGCAAACATCCAAAACAATAATAATGTAATTTAACTTAGCAAAGAAATGCATTTTTACATGGAAGAAAACTGATTCACAGTAACATCAATATCTTATAAAAATAAGTTAAACAATAAAAGCCTTAATAATAATAATAATAATAATAATACATTTTATTTATAAGCGCCTTTCATAATACTCAAGGACACTGTACAAAAAACAATAAATACAAGCAAACAAACAACACAAAAAACAAGCATGTACAAAGGAAAACAGTGAATTTAAGGAGAGTAAACTTTGGTAAATAGATGGGTTTTGAGTCTGGTTTTAAAGAGAGAGAGAGAATCTAAATTACGGATGTCAGGTGGAAGGGAGTTCCACAGAATGGGCGCTGAGTGACTGAATGCTCTACTCCCCATAGTACTGAGACGGGCAGGGGGTACAGCCAAGCGAATGGAAGCAGATGATCTAAGAGAACGAGAAGAAGTGACAATTTGAAGTAGATCGAATAGATAAGGAGGGGCAAGATTATGGATTACTTTAAAAGTGAGCAAAATTATTTTAAATTGAATTCGGGATTTTATGGGCAGCCAGTGGAGTTGCTGCAGAACAGGGGTGATATGATGGAAAGAAGGGGTTTTTGTAATGATGCGAGCTGCTGAGTTTAGGACAAGTTGTAGCTTATGGAGGGATTTCTGGGGAAGACCAAAGAGAAGAGAATTGCAGTAGTCAATACGAGAGGACACTAAACTGTGGACAAGGATAGAAGTAGAATGGGTGGAAAGAGAGGGACGAAGACGATTAATATTGCGCAGATGGAAGTAGGCAGAGCGAGTAATATTGTTAATGTGAGATTGGAATGATAATGAGCTATCGAGGATGACACCCAAACTCTTAACTTGATGGGATAGAGAAACTGATAAACTGTCAATTGTGAGGGTAAAACTGTTGACTTTGGATAGTAAGGATTTGGTGCCGATGAGAAGGATTTCTGTTTTATCTGTATTCAATTTAAGGAAATTATGGCTAAACCAAGACTTTATTTCATAAAGGCAGTTAGTAAGGGAGGAGGGTGGAAGTGAGGAATTAGGATGGCAAGAGAGATAGAACTGGGTGTCATCAGCAAAACAGTGAAAATGGATATTAAATTTACGAAAGATATTACCAAGTGGGAGAAGATAAATGATGAAAAGAAGGGGCCCCAGGACAGAACCCTGGGGAACACCGGTAGTAACAGGGGAAGGCTGAGAACAGAATGATTTGAGATGTATAAACTGAGAGCGGCCAGAGAGATAAGAGTAAAACCTTAACCTATAATTGATTATAATTAATTATATGAACATTTTAAAACACATTTGACAATTTGAAATGGTTCCTGTGTCAGGCGTCACTAAATGAAGGGCACTGGACAAATGCAACAGGTACGTCAGACGTCTCGTTTCGTTTGTTCCTAAATCTTATAGTTTATTTTGCAGTTTGAAGCAAATCTTTTAAGTTTGTCATTGGTGTTACTCATTTTATAATTATAACTGTGAATTATAAAAACTGGACATAAAAACTGATAACATCCAACTATTCACTGATTGACTGGTCTTACACATGAAGGCCATTTTGAAAATAGTTATTTTTCTGTAAATAGTCATTGGAAGTGCCGAAGTCATTGGTGTTACCAGGAAGAGAAGTAACACTAGTTGTTAAATGTATATGCATGAAGCTCTACTTTTCATTGGCTTCATAAAGATTAAAGTAAATTATTGCTATTAAAGAAGTTCTAAATGTGAAATACGAAATACATTTCAGGAAATTTTCATGACCCTTATTACACCATTTATGTAGAATGACCCAAATATAACATTTATTTGTCCTGATGTAGTCTTTTGATTGATTGATTGATTGATTGATTGATTGATTGATTGATTGATTGATTGATTTCAAGTCTAAACAGTCAGGCTCATGTTAAGGATTTTACAGAGTAAAACCATTGTGCATGTAGACAAAATACTGTATACTGCATACTGGATTTTTGATTTTCCTGTAAGCAGTAATCATCAAAACTAAAACTAAAAGACTTGAAATTTCACTTTCCATGTAAGGAATCTAAAATACAGTATATGAGAGTTTCACTTTTGAAATTCAATCATGAAAGAAAGATGAAAGATGGGAGGAATCACAGAGTGTTTTTGAAATCTAAAAACTACATTCCAGTTTAAATTACTGCAGCATGCATGGATTATACTGCTGCTTTCTAGAACTTTCTGTATGATACAGCCCTAGCAGCAACTGACCAGATAATGGCCCAAAAGCTTTACTCTATTCAGACTCGCAAGCAACTGCTGGATTACCACATTTTTGCTACTTGTAGACATACAATATAGAGAATATTTTACTTAGTTTTATTCATATTATAGTTTTTTCACTGTGTGAAGATTAATGATAATGTTGGAATCAGTGATATCATTTGGCACAGATAATCTCAACAAACCTGAATCTACTCCACCAGCTGATTTATTGAACATAAAAACTATTTGATTAGTAGAATGACTGGGTGGAATCCCACAGCATATAGTCTAATTTGTTTGTTTCTTTACAGTTGTCAAGTTCATGCTTTACATCTTACTAAAGAACAACAGCAACACAGTAATCTTTTGCTTGATTTTATTTTCTAAGGAAAACAAATCATTTAAAAAAAAATCCATTGTCTCATATGTAGTTTATGGTCTTTTGGCGATGCTGGTTATAAACTGTACATAGGTGCAGATCTCTTCCAAGTCAGATAAGCTGCACGGTTTGAGGCAGCACAACTCCATCATGGTTTCGTACGTTACTTTGTCTGAATGTTTAATGCTCATGCCGCACAAATATTCTAGGGCGTCCACCAGATCAGTACCACACAGGCGGCCATCAGGTGCTGCACTGCAGAACACCAGCAAGAAGAGGAGAACACTAGCCTGGAGCCAAACCCTCATTGTCTGAGAGACACAGGGAAGCAGGAGAAATGAATGGAGAAAGCAGGATTCGATTAGAGTGTATTTGGAACAAAAAGTGTGTTATATACAGTATTGTCTGCATTTTCATTTCATGATATTTATGTTGTCTTATACAGTACAATCAGAGTTTACTGGTGGTTTATCTTTGATAGAAGCTCTTAACAGTTTAAGGTTTGCTATATTTACACCCTAAAAAATACTGGGTTAAAAACAACACGGAAAAAAAAGACACGAAGCTGACACAGCCACTGAATACACCAGTGAGCTTCGGGGCGGTCTTGTCTGTGATGTTAGCTGTCACTAGCTAACCCAACTCCAACCCCACAGGCAGGCTGGGTTAAACAAAAATTCACTGTAAATAACGCAGAAAAATGACCCAACAGAGGCAACCCAGCATTTGGGTAGTAAAAACAACCCAGCATTTTTTAGCGCGTAGTACATGGCAAAATATAAGGTTTACAGCTGATCAAAGTTGCACTTTGCCCATGCTTTTTTTTTTTGGATTTTTCCCCGATTTTCTCCCCAATTTAGTGGTGTCCAATTCCTCCCCGTCACTAGGGGGCTCCCACATTAAGGCTACTACTACCACTCAGCCGGGAGGGCCGAAGACTATCACGTGTTTCCTCCGAACCACGTGACACCAGCCGACCG
This sequence comes from Clarias magur, assembly GCA_013621035.1. Taxonomy (NCBI): domain Eukaryota; kingdom Metazoa; phylum Chordata; class Actinopteri; order Siluriformes; family Clariidae; genus Clarias; species Clarias magur. The sequence goes on along the minus strand of QNUK01000271.1, from coordinate 94,226 downwards.
CATCTTTTCGAACTGCTCGCTCGCGCACCGTTGGGGGCGGCGTCACACACTCGGAGGACAGCGCTATCCGCTCCCTCCGCTGCGCGAGCTCACAGACGCCCCTGACTGGCTGTAGAGCCGTGATTAATGTCGGAGCACTATGTACCTCTCATCCCTCCCCTCTGAGAGAGCTCGGCCAATCAGCTCTCTCTAGACCTCCGGCTGCGAGAGGTTACAGCACCACCCGGGATTCGAACTCGCGATCTCCGGATGATAGGGCGAGCGCTTTACCCACTGCGCCACTCGGAGGCCGACTTTGCTTGTCTGATAGATGTAATGGTATTGCATATTGCAAGAGATGTTGTTGTAACATTTATATGGGAAAATAAAGTTTTTTTTTTTAGTTTAAAGTTTGGTTACTTATCAGCATATTAAGTCCATTGAATCCAAGTCCAAGTAAAACTACTAATGATCAATAAAAATGTTTCATTAAAGTTCAATTAAATTAAACTTAATTATAGTACATAGAATTTAACAAATCAGAATGCACAATAACTAATTTGATAATGGCAATCCATTTTACCTAATATATTTAAAGTTGATTTGGTACCAGTTGGAATTTAATCTAAAATATACCCAAAATAATTTGGCTAAAATCACCAATGCAATTAATTTAGAAATTTCTTAAAAATAATACATACAGTCAGCTTAAAATATATATCTGGACTTAGATAAACATGTTGTGTGCAGCCACTTAAAATAAAACATAAATAAATTCAACAAAACAGTTTTTTCAGCGTGTGATGCAGAGCTGCAAGTAATCAGGAACTGCTGGAGATCATGCAGGGGGTTTGGCTGGTGAGCGATGTAGGGGATATTTCGTTTTTATGTTTGGTTGAATATCTCAAATGTCAGTTGTACCAACTGGAATAAACACAGTCGCATACATGTGTCGAAATGATAAAGTATACATAACTTAAGCCGTGCCTGGTAAGGTGCATGGTGCATAGTGTTAGACAAAATGGCTGGGCGTGCCCAATGAGGGGCCATTTGCATCTACGGCAAGAACCAATTCTTTTCATTTTAGAACCTCACTCCAAGATTTTCTAAAAAGTTATAATCCTATAATCCATCCATAATATAAACATTGACAGAGTGCTTCAGCAAGTAAACCTAACACACTCAAAAAAAAGAAAAGAAATAAAAACACATTGCTGTGTGTTGTGTGAGAGGTCCATGGCAAAAAATCACTAAGACGAAAGAACCTTTAAAAAAAAAAAATTTCATCCTCATACCTGTGGTTGATAGACAGAGGAGGACGTAGATTCTGAAGGAAAAGAGACGGGTGAGGACGCACAGTACTGTAGCTCTACTCCAAGTTTATTTATAGGCAGGTTTGCTGTGTCCAAGTCTGAGGAAACTATGCACAGGGTTGCCAACTTCATGGAACAGAAATAAGTGAGGAGGGGGGGAGGAGGGGGGGCTTAGCTTTTTCTTTTTTTTTTTTTTTTTAAAGAGGGGAGGGCTACATTTGATTTTTATACCCTTTATTCACAAGAAATTTGTGACACGTGTCATATATTATTGTCTCATTCCATATCCGTATTTTAACTATAACAGTCAAAAGTAACAACAACAAAAACAACAGTCGGCTGTTTTTTTAAGACACGAAGGTCAGCTATTCTGGAACAGTTAGCGCATTGGTTCTACACACACACACACGCCCACACACACACGCCCACACACACACACACACACACACACACACACACACACACACACACACACACACACACACACACACACACAATTCCCCCATCGCTCATACCCACCCGTTTTATCTAACACTAACCATATCTCATATACGGCTCAGGTTCTGTACTGTATATTTTAGCATTGCTGTGAAACAACAGATGCATGTGAGCGTATTTATACCAGTTGGTACATTTGAGATGTTCACCCAAACACAGAAATGTTCTAGGACCTACTTGACTCACCAGCCAAACCACCCACATGTTCTCCAGCTGCTCCATGGGGCAGCAGCGAACATAAGCAGTCTTCTGCCATTGGCGCTATGGGTAGACAATCGCACTTCCATAATGCAAAAACAGATGAAAACTAGGAAAATCATGATTAATTGTAGGATATAGGATATTTATTGTAGGATGTAGATCATTGTCGGATATAAAAGTCCAGCAAAGAATAAAAATGAGAGAGATGGTTGTAGATTGAAAGGAATCACCTCGTCAAACGCCTATCTCAAAGTGGTTTCTTCAAGTGATGGAAGAAGTTACTGGGTGCAAGGTCGGGAGTAAGGGGGGGGGGGTGAGGCAGAATTTTGTTCCCAAGCTGCAATTTTCACCGTTTTGTGAGCTGAATGGGCTTACGTGTTGTCATGAAGACACACTAAATTTTTTTCTACCTGGTGCAGCATTTTCTTACTTTTTTATAGATACATATAAAAGGTTATAGATACCTTTTCTTTTCCGATTTCTCCTTTTCTTTTTTAATGGATATGATACTATGGACTTTATCTGGGAGACGTGCAATGAGGAGTTGATGTGCCGCATAATGGATGGTGATCATTTTGTGGGAGATCACGTTAATAGGAACATGATGGATGTGAATCAAGAGATGAAGTCCTTTTACATTGGCGCAAAAAAAGCGGGCTGAGGGAACTGCCATCTCCTCCTCTTGGGACGTTAGACCCAGACGGCACTGGAATGGTGAGAGGCCTGTGGATTCTGTGGGTAAGTAATTGTTTGTGTATTCAATCGTGTGGTAGTGTGCGTATTCAAAATTCATTCGGCTCCAGAAGCGTGGGTCCTGGGAGGTCATGCGCCGAATGGCTGTTTCCGGATCCTGATTGGCTCGCTCAGTCTGGTTGTTGGTTTGAGGGTGATAGCCAGAGGAAGATTTACGTTAAAAGCAGAGGGTAGTGATTCATAATGATGATTTTGTTTAGGTAATCAATGCACGGCTATAGTGTATTATCTTTTTTTCAGCAACAAAGAAAAATCCAGCGCCAGTGGGGAATGAGGACGGGTGGATGAAGACAGCAAATATAGCCTTACCCTGGGCCAGGGAGGAGGTCAATGGCACAGTCATACGGTCTGCTGGGTGGAAGTGTGAGAGCCTGTGATTTGCTCCAAAAATGCTTGAGATCTGCATAGTCAGGAGGGGCTGAGAAGTCTTGGAAATCCTTGTTGAGATGATGTTGGGGAGCAGTGAGCCATTACTGAGGCAGGCCATCAGGCACAAGAGGGAAGCGGGCCCCTCCAGAATCCCTAGGTTCACCTGAGGGGATTTGCTTTTAATGGGCATTGGAGATGATAGTGTCCCGTCTGACAAAAATAAAGACACGAATCTGATTTGAATCTCCACTGACATTTGTCCGGAAAGAACTTGGTTCGACTCACTTTCATGGCTTCTGGGTTTGAGTTGGGGTTTGGCTGTGAGACAGGGTGGGAAGGCAGCAAAAGTGGACCAGAAAATCTGAGAGACTGTGTGATGGGGGTACGTGAGTATGGTGCCTTTGTGTCAGATGAGTGTCCACACGCGAGAGATTTCTGGAAAAGTCCTGGCTCATCGGGTGTTCCTTAATGTCCTCAGAGAAACCAGGAGGAAGACGTCGTGAAGCACTGGAGTGTCCCAGTTACTGGATGCATGCAGATCTCAATAGCATAGTTGTAGGCAAACAAGAGCCTTGGCAGAGTTCCAACAAGTGTCTGGCTGCCTCTCTGCCGGAGTGGGAGTAGTCAAATACCCTTTACATCTCCTTGGTGAATGATTTAAAGGAAGTTCCATATTCATGAGCATGGCCTGTGAGGAGAGTGATTACATATGCTACCCTTAAGCGCTCTATAGGGACGGAGGATGCTTGGAACTCCAACAGCTGAGAGCATTGTGAGCATTGTGGTTCACTGTTGTATGGTTCGGGTTCAGGAGCCGGGGTTCATGATGTAGGGTATTCTACTGGAACTGGTGGAAGACTAACTAAGAGTTGCTGAGAGTTGTGAGGATATGGAAGTAAGTGTCTGGGTAACCTGCTGGATGCTTTGTTGGTGAGAGCCCAGACGGACCCCTTGCTCTAAAAGCGCCTGCCTTAACTCATCTAAACCTGCCTGGTTTGTCATGGCCGATGTACAGTATACTGTCATTGGTTGGGCTGAACAGGAGTGAACCCAATAGCAGCAAAGAGTTTTTCTGAGAGCTTCTTAGACCAACAAGGAGTTTCAGTGTGCAGGAGCAGAGGAGGGAAGCTGTGCATGTAAGTTAAATATCCGACCAGACTTCTGCCAGAAGCTTGTTGATGGCCACCAGAAGTGTCTGTTTACTGTGTCAGGCTGCTCCCTGGTGGCGCTCTCCTGCAAGTGTGTCACTTTAAATGTGTGCTTTCACATTAGGTTCAGAAACATCCTCAACAAAAACAGATGTTACAGGTAAGGTTGACTCTGGCTACAGTTTGTGGCAGGACACAACATTATTGGAAATGTATCTTTTCTTGTTGTTGTTTTTCCAGGAACACAGAAACATTGACACATGTTTTAGCTGCTGAACATTTTATGGACCTATAAATACAACACTATTAGCACAACTCTGACATTTTTCACTAAATGATGCAAAATAATTTCTTTCAGGGGCCTTGAATCAGAGAAAAAATAATAATTCATCTGGATTGCGATCTAGATCTTGGCCATTGTTAAACTTTGTTTGTTTATTTGTTTGTTTGTTTGTTTGTTTGTTTGTTTATGCTCAGACATTACTGAAGACCAGGTTACTTTGATAGCAGCCTTCAGTTTGTCTCTTATTGTTGGGTCAGGTGTTTCTCATGTTCCACTGGACAATAGCCCATGCATTTTCTAAAGGCTTCAGATTAGGCAAGTTTGCTGGCCAATCAAGCACACTAGTATCATGGTCAGCAAACCAGTTAGTGCTAGTTTTGACACTGTGGGCAGGTGCTAAGTATTGCTGGAAAATGACATTTGGCATCTCGCAGAAGCTTGTCAACACACAGGGGCATGAAGTGCTTTAAAATCTCCTGGTAAGTGGCTGAAGATGGCTTACTTGATGAACACAGTGGACCAACATGAGCAGATGAGAACATTGCACCCCAAATAGTTACAGACTGGTACTTTCACACTGGCTTTCAAGCAACTTGAATTCTGTGCCTCTACACTCTACCAACAGACTCCGGGGCCTTCATTTCCAAATTAAATGCAAATTTTGCTTAAATCTGAAAAGAGAACTTTGGACCACTGAGGCATGGTCTAGCGCTCTTCCTCTGCAGGCTTCTGACATTGTCTCTGGTTTAGGACTGGCTTGACAATAGGCAGCTGATACCAGGACCTGCAGTTTGTGCACCTTTTCCTACCACACATTTGCTTTCTATTCAACTTTCCATGAATTTGCTTTGATACACCTTCTGTGGGCTGCCGTCTTTGTGGGGGATGTCAGTGAACATTTTCTTGGCAGTGTCAAGTCAGCAGTCCTTCCCATATGTGTACTGAACTGTAAAGTGAGATACACAGTATTTATACTGTATAGATGAACTTTTTATTCAAATACTGTAGATAACACAATATTCTAATATTTTGATATACCATTAAAAACGAAAACAAAAAGACTTGAAATATTTCACATTCCATTTAATGAATCCAGAAGAATACAGTACACAGTATACAGTACGGTATGAGACTTCCACTTTTTAAATTAAATCATAAAAGAAAGATGAAAGATGGGAGGAATCACAGAATTTCGTTTTTTGGCATCTAAACATTAAGAAGAGTATTTAGGATGTTTTAGGACTATTATTTAGAGGTCGTTTAAATTACTCTAGCATGCATGTTTTATACTGTTGCTTTCTATAAAAATTCTGTATGATATACTGTTGCACTCGCAGCAACTTACTAGTAGAGTAGAGGCTCTAGAGTAGAGCTAATTTTGGGTAGAGGCCCAAAAGCCTCTATTCCATCCATACTAGCAAGCGACTGTTGGATTAACACGTGTTTGGATGAGCGTGTCTGCTAAATGTAAACGTTTATAGAATATTTTCTTAGTTTTGTTTATAATAATAATAATAATAATAATAATAATAATAATAATAATAAATTTTCACTTTGTGAAAGTTAATGATACTGTTCGAATCAGTGATTATACAGTAGCATTTGGCACAGATAATTTCAAGAAACCTAAATCTACTCCACCAACTGATTTATTTCACGTAAAGACTATTTGATCGGGAGAATTAGTGGGTGAAATCCTACAGTATATAGTCTAATTAGTATTGTTTTTTTTCTAGCTTATGCTTTATATCTCGTTAAAGAACAACAGCGACACTGTCAACTTTCATTTGATTTGATTTTATTTTCTTGGAGAAAAAAAAAAAATCCATAATCAAGTAGAACGCTGTCTCATTTGTAGTTTATGGTCCGTTGGCGATGCTGGTCCTTTAGTTGCAGTAGTTCTGCAAGTCATGTAAGCTGCAGGGTTTATGGCAGCACAGCTCCACGATGCCTCTTTTCACCATGAGCTCGTTGTAATCTTTATATGGGTATTCAGCCACCTCGCCCTCCTGAGCAGATTTAGGGGGAAGGAAACCTGGAAAAAAAACATGAAGCATTTTACCATCACAATTCAATCGTCCAAAAATGAAGAGTCTGGATATTTATTATGACTTCTGTCTTACCTAGCAGGGGATCCACCTCTCTTTTAGGGTTGTAGAAGAACCCGTTTGGGCCACAGACTAGGTACAGGGCGTCCACCAGGTGAGAACCACACAGGTGCTGGGGCGCCGCGGCATTGGCTCCTGCGCTGCAGAACGCCATGGAGAAGAGGAGAGCACCAACCTGGAGCCAAACCGCCATTGTCTGAGAGACACAGAGGGGACGGAGAAATGAAGCGAGAACGCAGCATGTGATTAGGCTCTGCATCTAAACTCTACTTACGAACAAGTGAGGGGGAAAAACACTTTGGAAAAGCTGTGACAGAGAATAAATCAACAATTAGGTGGTGTAATTAGAATTAAGGAGACCGCAAATCATCAAGGGATTTAAATTCCTTTCATATTACTTTAAGGACAAATCTCTTTTCATCTAATGTTACATTTGATGTTGTCCTTGTGAAACGTTAATTTCTGTTCTCACTTAAGTAACGTTTTTTTGTTTGTTTGTTTGTTTGTTTGTTTTTTGCAGATTTGTAAGAAAAAGAAAAAAAATTACACTCTTTGAATGTTGCATGATTTTCTTCTTTTCAGTTTAGAAGCACCATTATTGAAAGCAAAAAAAAAAATTTTTTTTTTTTTATCCCAATACGTTCACATCTCTAAATCACATTTCATTGTAAACTAATAGTAATTTATTAATATAAAACGTATAACAGACGTCGTTAAAGAAAATGACAAAATATAATATTTCAATGCAGTAGAAGATTTAGCTAGTTTATCTGAAAATATCCCCAATATCCCCACAGAAGCTTTAAAAGAAATACAGAGATTTTTACGTCTCTTACCCGTGTTAGTAGACCGAGGAGATGACCTGCGAAGGTGTTCAGAGATTCTGAGGGAAAAGAAATGATTGAGGACGAACAGCGCCTCTCCTCCACCTTTATACCTGGGCAGGTTTGCTCTGTCCGAATCAGCGGAAAAAACGCACGCGGCCTCTAATGGTGTTAAGTGGCTGTCCAATCGCACACGCAACATTAGCTACGTTTGTTCTAGCTAATTCACTTTTACGCCCGAACGGACACGAGTTTCCAGTTCTTCCAAGTTCGCGTGGATAAGCTCTCCATGCCGTTCCAAATGCGTTCGTTCATTAAAGTTCATTTGGATCGTTTGAGACAAAAAATAAAATTAAAAAATTGTAAATTCTTCATAATCGAAACCTGAATCCGTGGGTCAAGCAAACTGCTCCAGATGTTAGGTTTTGGGGGGCGAAATGCTGCTTAGTACGGAAGGGGATTGGCTTTTGGAGGACAGCAGAAGGTGACAGCTGTTGGGAATGATATGGTACGATGTTTTTCCTCTATGAGAAATGAGGCCAACCGTTAATGAGCTTCACAAACACAGGCATACGGCTGATGATGTTTCCTGATCCGACGGAGAAAGTTGATGACTAAACTTTTCTAGTGCTGTTAGTGATCTCATGTAGCTGGTAGAATTAACAACACAAATTTATTAAAGGAATAAAAATGGATGGATTTTCAAATCAGGTTCCATCAAGGATACGTATTGTAGGTGGTACCAATTCTTACAAACAGTATAACATCATTTAAATTGCTCAGTTGAATTGAATTCATTCACTTGGCTGGAGCTGAAGGGGTGAACAACTCGTGAGAAAGAAAACCTTGAAATAGTATTAGATTGAATCTAATGACTAAAACAAACCATTTGACTCAGCTAGTCTTGAAGCTAATCGCAGATAGTAGACTGCTTGGTAACCAAGTACAAAATACATTTTAATCCTTTGCTCTGATATTTCTTTATTTCTTTATTTAAGCTTGAATGGTCTATCCAAGGGATGGAATATAGTTGTCTATGCGAAATACAATTTTTATTTATTCATTATCATGGTTTTTTAATGGCATAGTTATCAAGGACAACATGCTACAGTAGAGTCTTGGTCTCTATGAGTTACGGTGATTGATAAACCGTGACTAGTCTAATTAGTGCTGGATAAATAGCTGCAGAAAACCTGGGTACAACTCGAGGAACTCAACATTTATTCAACTTCTGATCTGTTTATGTAATGCAGCTGTCATATAAGAGACTGAAAAAAACACTTCTGATTCAATCGCACTTCTATCATCGTCTTTATTTATTTATTTTACAGAGTTACAAATAAAAGCATCAAATCATATGAAATCATTTTAATAACAAATCTTTACAACATAAAAGTTTCAGCGATGATAATTCAATGTGCCTTACAAAAAAAAAAAAAAAAAAAAAGAAACTATTCCACTGAGATACAAAAGCTTGTCTAACAGTCAGTATATACAGCTTTTTTGTTTTGTTTTTCTTGAGCTTCGTCCCTTTTATCCTCGGCGCCACCACATTTGGATCATTTGGTCTGTGGCCGTTTTGATGTAGGATGTAGGTGACCCTTCCTGTCATAACCCTCCCATTTCCTGGTACCACATGCAGGGGCTGGGTTCGATTTGGTGTAGGATTAAGGAACCTGCCCAAGAACCCAACAGTGGCGCAGAGGTTCAACCTCCAGATCCACCGCTGCTCTGGTCAACATGTACAGCATTGTGATTATTATCAGTAATAGAAATGAGAAATATGGATGATGTGCAAAACGTTTAAAAAACCCAAACCAAACCAAAATCTGTGCACTAAATTGTCTGGAGTGTTTAAAACCATGCCATTAAAACAACACACTGAAGATAATAGATAGCTGCATTAGCCTTGGACCTGGACTCATTCAGTGATTCCTTCAGTTAAGGAGAATAAATGTCTTTCAGAAAGCCCTTTTGAATGGCACTTGCTTTTAACTGAGTCACTTGTTCTTGACCTGAACAAGCACATGCACAAACCTCATGCTGAAGATATATTGCTTGTTATTGGATCCCTCTCAACGTGTGTGTGTGTGTGTGTGTGTGTGTGTGTGTGTGTGTGTGTGTGTGTGTGTGTGTGTGTGTGTGTGTGTGAGAGAGAGAGAGATGAACTCCAGGCGAAATGTAAATGCACTGAATATTTTATGATCACTTTCATGCATTAACCTGAAACACATCGTGTTTCTGAACTGAGCGGACTTGATATGTTGTAGTGCTCATGCTTTGTTAAATGAGAGCTTGAAATTGAGAGTTCTCTTTACAGGAAGGTTGGGGATGGGGTTGATTGTCTGTCAGTCTCTCTCGCTTTCTCTCACTTACACACACACACAAACATTAATGAAACACATATTAAAGGCACATGCATACATTCGCTTGTTTCTGTAGTAACACCAAAATCGCAATGCGCCCATTTCTTTCTTTCCCTCTGAGTCAAACCTCAGACTGCTCTCTGCCTCACATCTTTTCCACAGCATTTCTGTTCCCCGCCCTGCATCATTAAAGTGGAAACATCTGTGGGAACAACAACAACAAAAAAAAACATCATACAGTGGAACCTCGGATTGCGAGTAACGTGGTTTACGAGTGTTCCGCAAACCGAGTAATGTCTCAGAGAGATTTATTTTTTCCCGTTTAAAACGTTGTTTCCGCTGTGTTTATGTGTGTCCGTTTGTTGTGAAACTCAAAAAGTGATTCCGTTAGTATGCGCTCACACCAGTCTCAGAGAGATTTTTTTTTTCCTGTTAAAACGTTTCCAGTGTGTGTGTGTGTGTGTGTGTGTGTGTGTGTGTGTGTGTGTGTGTGTGTGTGTGTGTGTGTTTGTTGTGAAACTTAAAACAAGGCGAGGGAAAGGGCTAAACACACACACACACACACACACACACACACACACACACACGGCGCCTGCGCGCACCAACGGAAACACTTATCTGTTGGGATTTATTTGTACTTTTTTTTTAAAGTAAAGTGCAGATTAATTTGTTTTATTTTCATTTTACAGATTGTATTAATTATTTTTATGTATTTATTTTTGGGGGGCTGTGGAACGAATAATTTGAGTTTTCATTATTTCTTATGGGAAAATGATGATTTGGTTTACGAGTGTTTTGGAACACGAGCCCACTTCCGGAACGAATTATGCTCGTAATACAAGGTTCCACTGTACAGTGTAAATAACTTGATTTTTTTTTTCCTTTAGGAGTTTACAGTAGAGTTATTCCTTATACAATGAATAAAATGTGTCTCTATGTGTCTCTCTGTTACAGTGAAATAACAAACAGTTCTGAGAACAGTTTTCGAGTCAGGGCCTGGCCTGATGGAGCTGGTTCTGTGATTCTAGAACTGTTCTCAGAGCTGTTTCTGTTTGTGCATCTACAAATTCCTGTTGTACAAATTATGCACCGTAGTAGATGTAATATAAACCTGTGATTTGCCGGTGCAGTTCAGTCAGAGTGGCTGTTATGAGAAACTAATTAATCATCATAAAGAATTCATAGCGAAGCACTTAAGGGATAATAATTAAATACACTAAAATGTTTAACAAGGAAAACACAGTTGATGTCATTTATAGGTAGTGCATACTGTACTGTACTGTACATTTCAAAATGATGCTGAATGTCAGGGGATTAATGCTTACCCTTAAGCGTGGACATCTCTACTTCCTCCTTAATGGGAATCGATTCATTTTTGACGCCTCCGATGGACACTAATTTCCTGTCCACTAAATCGGTCTTTACTTGTGAAAGAGTCCTCAGGATGCACATCGTGTCGAGGTTTTCGCTCTCTTTCTCTGTTAATAACTCTAATACCTGACAGATGTGCAGAAAACACACTGGTTATAAGCAGAAACTTAATCAACACAGGCTGTTGATCAGATATACTGTACAATGGTGTTACTCACTCACTCACTCACTCACTCATCTTCTATACCGCTTAATCCTGTATTCAGGGTCACTGGGGGGCCTGGAGCCTATCCCAGGAGACTGAGGGCACATGGCAGGGTACACCCTGGACAGGGTGCCAATCCATCGCAGGGCACAGACACACACACATACACTCACTCATTCACACACTATGGAATGCCAAGCACGGGGAGAACATGCACACTCCATGCACACAGAGACGGGAATCGAACCCAGGCTCTGGCAGTGCAAGGCGGCAGTGCTAACCACTACACCACCATGCCGCCTACGATGGTGTTACATTATACAAAATGTTTGACTAAAGCATTGTAACTAATGCTGATAGAAATAAGACACTTAAAAACTGATTTGTATTTAATAGCTATTATCTTTTATACCTTAAGATAGACATTAATTATCTCTTATACTAAATACTTATCTCTTGAACCTACTAAGAAATTTCCAGTTTACCGTTACCTTAAGAACTATGTAATATAATGTAAATAAGACATTGTGTTACTAACAATTTATTTGTGCATCGTGTTATTACAGAACAGACCTGCAGACATTTATAGCTCTTCAGCTCACTCAGGTTCTCCTCCAGGAACAGCAGGTAGATGCTGAGGTCGTCATAGCGACCAGAGCTGGTGTTCAGCCCCTTCGCGTGGCTGAAGGCGGGCAGGAGCTTATAGGGGCGAAGCAACTGGCTTTGCTGCCTCTTCTGGGAGGGTAAGAGCGCCCCCTTGATCACCACGGGGATGAGCAGCAGGTACACCGCCACGTTTATGCAGCTGAGCAGACGGAAAACACCCACGGCCACCAGCTTACACGGCACCGGAGGGGTCACGCTCTCGCTCAGGACAACACCTGAGCACACACATTAGTGATAACATTGAGGCAATGTTATGACAGAAACAAAAGCACATTCACTGGCACCTGTGAGGCAATCATACCGGTGTGTAAGGTGCAAGCGAACTGGTCTTTCAGAGACACCACGCAGATGTAGTAGAGCAGGTAGAGGCAAGCCAGCAGTATTGTGAGCAGAGTGAGAACCCGACAAAACAAGTACTTCCACGCCAGTGCCCGTGTCCCACGCTTGGTCCACAGATACTGTTCCACCAAAGGGTACTTGAAACAACCCTCCGCCATGTCCAGACAGCTTCCACATGAACAGAGCCACCGAGTCACCATCAGAAAGGAAGAACAAATAATAAATTAATGAACTTACCTAATTGCCAAGTAAAAGCTCTCCAGTCCTACATGGTGCGAATAGCATTTATGGTTGTATTAGTAATTTCTCTTATTTTTTCCATTTAAATTAATAAATCCATCCATCCCTCCATATATGAACCGCTGTAGTCCATCTAGGGACTATGGAGGCCAGTGGTGACCATTGTATTTATTCCCATTTTTATTACCGTGGTAGGATCTCCAGTCAACATCCATACACTCACACTTCCCAAGGTGGGAGGCTAACCCTGACACTGGAGGTAAAAGTGCTAACCACTAAGCCACCATGCCACATAATGAATAATAATCTGAAGTAATGTACATATGTTATGAAGGATATTTATTCTGCATACATATTTGTAAACATGATGTTTGTTGGAATCCTTGTCCTGGAATTTCCCACCTTTCTATTCCATACTTTGATGATTCTCGAAATTGATTTTTCATGACATTCCATGAAATGTTACACGAGTACCTGTGGGAATCCTCAGCGGCGTCCTTAGTTTCAGGATTCTTGGAAGCCAAGCTCTTGGCGAGGTGGATGGCGCGGTTGTAACAGCGATCCAGCTCCTCCATAATAAAGTGGAGGTCAGAGGAGAGCTGAGGAGCAGCGGTGAAGCGCCAGAACAGGGCAGGAACATACACGAGGACAGCCAAGAGCAGGAGGATGTAGGGAAAGAACTAGAAAGAAATGTGACCACAAGAAATGTGTTAGAACATCATGAAGGTTAGAGCAAATGTTTGGTGTTAAAAAAAGTTTGACTGTGCATTACCTTATGTAACCACAGAGGGGAGCCGTCCTCCGTAGTTTGCCTTTCAGTAGCAACCCAGCAGAAGGAGTCAACGTACACCGCTTGGCGCATGGAGAAGTTGGTTGGTGGAAAACAGCTAATCTGCGAACCTAGGAGGAGAAAAGAATTAGATACCTGACCCATTATTTATCAGTGTATGTACACTGCAAACACACACTGTAGGAAGGTTTTCAGGATTCTGTATAAAAACAGGAAGGTCTGCTGTGGCTGATTCTAATGATTTAGGAGAAGGTGTCACCAAAGGAGCAGTTTGGTAACAAAGACCATTGTCCAGTTCTGTAACAATCAATGTGTTCATAAGCATGCTGAAGACTTGGAATGTTTGGTTGTAATATTTATGGAAATTATATTCAAACCAAGAAAAAAAGACACCTGGCAACTTTTGTTTTAGAATTTTTGCAGAAAAGTATAAATGCACAGTATGTATGGATGGAAAGAAAGAAGCAATAAAAGTGAGAAGCAAGAAAAGAAATGAAGGTAGGAAGGAAATATAAAATGTAAAATAAAATTAGAAAGGCAACCAATAAAACTGACAGAAAAAAAAAACAAAAAACAAAGTGGTAAGCACTGTGGCCTTGCACCTTAAGGGTTAGGGTTCGGTTCCCGCCTTGAGTGTGTGTGCACGGAATTTGCATTATTGTCAGCGTGGAGTTTGCATGTTCTCCCCGGGCTTGGTGGGTTCCTCCAGTTACTCCGGTTTCCTCCCAAAGTCCAAATAAATACGGATTAGTCTAATTGGCGTTCACAAAAAAATAGTGTATGAGCGACACCCTGTCCATGGTGTGCCCCGCCTAGTGCCCCAAGTCCCACAACCCTGCACAGGATGGCATCATAAAGAAAAGTATAAGTAATTCAAATATTTGTACATTATAACACAGTGAAATATTTTTTTCACATATCCCAGTTAGCAAGCTAAAGAAGAGAAGAGAACTTGGCAGTGCTGGGCTCAAACCACCCCCAACCTTCTGATCAGAAACCCAATAACCAACACCCAACCACTTTGAGCCACCACTCCCCTGAACGAGTGATAGAGTGAGTGTGTAATAGTAAGGCAAACGAAAAGAGGCTGTAAAAAAATAAAACATGTTTGTAGTTGTTTCAGCTGTTTTTAATGTCAGTGAAATTTAAAGAAAAGGGCGAGGAAATCAAAGAAAGTACAGCGGTACCTTGGCATACAAATTAAATCCGCTCCGAAGACGAGTTCTTAAGGTGAAATGTTGTATTGCGAAACGCATTTTCCCATCGGAAATAATGTAAATGCATATAATCTGTTCCTGTCATCCAAAACTATTACCAATATTATTATTCATGAACTCGCTTCGCTTGGCTTTCCAACGTGCAAGCAAGTTTTGAACAGCTCCCGGACGAACATGCAACTTAGCCGGCGTTGAGTTCGGCTCGGTTTGTTCACTCGTATGCCAGAAATACTTCACATGCCGAGGTAAATTTCTTGCAAAATTTCAGTTCTTTAGGTTATACGCGGGGTTTTGTATGCCAAAGGAACCACTATGAGGGACAGACAGAAAGAAAAATAGAAATGTCTGCAATTCCACAAATCTATGGCAAATCTGGAAGTAAGGAAGGCTGTCGTTTGATTTAATAGTTGCAATGAAAGATACAAAGGGGTCACTAACTTTTCTCATGCAACGAAGAATTTGAAACAAACGTCTTGATGATTGTTTGAGAATTTCTGTCAGTTTAAAAAAAAAAAGGAGGGGGGGGGGGTTGGGTGGCAGGCTCTGGGGTGTTGATTTGGGAATCCGAGGATCCGGGTTCGAGCTCCGCTGTTGAGTTGCCACATCACGTATTACAAAGTCCGGTTATAAAAAAAACCTGGAAGGGTTGTGTGGCGACCACTTGATGCGAGCAGCTGAAAGAAAGTTCCCTGTGTGCGCCATATGGCAATTGTGAACAGGCAGACAAACAGATAGATAGATAGATAGATAGATAGATAGATAGATAGATAGATAGATAGATAGATAGATAGATAGATAGAAGGTGAAGCTCTACATTCTGTCAGAATAAAATATGTCAAGATGAGTCTCATCAACCAGCAAAGAGTGTTCACCTATTGTTGTTCTGGCTCACGCGCACAGCGTCCCTGCTGCTGACTGAAAGAGAACAGGCGGCGCGCGGACGGGGGCGCGCGCGCGCGGTTTCGCTTCTTTGTTTCCCGGCGCGCGCATGCTCCTCAGAGTAGCGGCTTTTCTGTCAGTTTCTTTCTTCTTTTTTTTTTCTTTTTTTTAACCTAAGAAAAATGCTCACGTAAACGTCTAGGAATTTATCAGCACACTGTTAGTCGGGGCAGGTTGTAGTTTAAGGGTGTAGACTGTATTTCCAGTCGGGGAATAAACCAACAGTGTAGAGATTATAAGAGAGGATTCCATGAGAATGTGTTCATCCCTGAAGTGCAGACACACACACACACACACACACACAGACTCTCACACGGCAGCTCTCAGGACTTCCTTCTTTTATTCAATGAGTCAAACTGCTCTGTCATCCAGCACAACATACCAATTTAAAAAGAAAACAAAAAGGGTTTATTTCATATACATGTGCGGCTTTACGGCTTAGTGCATAAATAAACGCACCCCTGTCCCGGTACACCCACTCACCCACAGACACTTCTTGCGCGAAGGCGAGGGAGATGAGCAGCAGGGGAAGTCCCACCGCGATGAAAGTCACCAGTTTATCCGCCGCCAGCTCCAGTCGCACCCCTCTGAACTTCCCCTCAGGCGGCTCCTTCAGGAGAAAATCAGAAAACACGTATTCTGTAGCGACGTGAGCGATCGCCATGGTTAAAGGCACCGGCCGCGTCCCAAACCGCCGAGAGCTAGGGCACTACAGAGCAGAACCTCACTCAGAAGGGTGCATCAGGCATGAGGAACAGTGTGTGTGTGTGTGTGTGAGAGAGAGAGAGAGAGAGAGAGTATAATAATAATAATAATAATTATTATTATTATTATAATATTATTATTATTATTGTTGTTGTTGTTGTTGTTGTTGTTGTTGTTGTTATTATTATTATTATTATTATTAAGAGTTTTAACCCTCCCCAACATGGGACAGTCTGATCACCTTTCTTTGTTCCTGCTCCCCAAATACACTCCGCTCATTAAACGTGTGAAGCCCTCAGTTACATCTATCAGAGTGTGGACTGAAGAGACAGACACTATACTTCACGACCGATTTCATCATACGGATTGGAGTAGGTTTGCCTCTCAAGCTACTTCTGACTGTCACACGGACATTAATCTATACACGTCTTCTGTTCTGGATCACATCAAAGCCATCTTTGAAAATGTAACAACTGTGAATCAGATTGCAACATACCCTAATCAGAAGCCATGGATGAATAGGGAAATTCGTCTCCTGCTCAAGGCACGGAAAGCTGCCTTCAGATCAGGAGATGCACAGGCCTACAGTGCATCCAGAGTTAACCTGAAAAGGGGTATCGGTAAGGCCAAGAGGAGCTACAAGCTGAGGATCGAAGATCACTTCAACAACTCTGATCCTCGGCGTATGTGGCAGGGCATCCAGTCCATCAGTGACTACAAACCCGCCCACTCTGCAACCATATCCACCGAAATCTCCTTCCTCAATGAGCTAAATAACTTTTATGCTCGCTTTGATCAGAGTCTTCAGGAGGCAATCACTACATTGATACCGCCTGTGAACTTTCAGCCTCTCTCTCTTTGCACCGCAGAAGTCTCTGCTGCCTTCAGCAGGATAAACAATCGGAAAGCAGCCGGCCCTGATGGAATACCTGGACGTGTGCTCAGAACCTGTGCTGAACAGCAGACTGAAGTCATGACATCTTCTGTGCCTACGTCAATCAACAGTGCCTACTTGCTTTAAATCCACCTCCATTGTGCCTGTGCCTAAACACTCCAAACCTATGTGCCTTAATGATTACCGCCCAGTAGGACTGACACCAATACTCATGAAGTGCTTTGAGCGGCTGGTCCACATTGGACCCTCATCAGTTTGCCAACCGGGAGAATAGGAGCATCGAAGATGCTGTTTCCCTAACACTGCACACGTTACTTACTCACCTGGATAATAAGAACACTTACACAAGAATGTTGTTTGTGGATTTCAGCTCAGCGTTCAACACAGTCATCCCCTCCAGGCTGGTTAGTAAGCTTACTGATCTCGGAATCAACACCTCTCTATGCAGCTGGATACTGGATTTTCTGACCAATAGACCACAGAATGTTAAAGCTAATAACGTTCTCTCCTCAACCATAATCCTGAACACCGGTGTGCCACAAGGCTGTGTACTGAGCCCCTTCCTTTTTTCACTGTACACACATGACTGCAGCCCTATGCATGGCTCTAATACCATAATTAAGTTTGCAGATGACACGACAGTGATTGGCCTCATCAATGACAATGATGAGACTAACTACAGGGCAGAGGTAAAGCACTTGGCCGAGTGGATTGCTGACAATCACTTGCTCCTGAACACCAGTAAGACCAAGGAACTCATTGTGGACTTTAGAAGGAGAAGAGGTAACACACACTCCCCTGTCTACATCAACGGGACAATGGTCGACCGTGTTACAAACTTCAAGTTCCTGGGGATACACATTTCTGAGGATTTAACTTGGTCCACTAATACCACCAGTCTCCTCAAGAAAGCTTCCCAGTGCCTCTTCTTTCTGAGACTATTAAGGAAGAATCACCTTTCAAAAAGCCATAATGAACAATTTCTACCGTTGTGCAGTAGAGAGCATCCTAACCAGCTGTATTACAGTCTGGTATGGTAACTGCTCTGTCTCGGACTGTAAATCCATCCAAAGGGTGGTAAAAACCGCTCAGCGCATCATTGGTACCCCACTTCCTGTCATTGAGGAAGTCTACAAGAGGAGCGTAGAGCATGAAGCATCGTGAAGGACACCTCTCACCCTGCACATGAACTGTTTTCTCTCCTTCCCTCTGAAAAAAGGTTCAGATGCCTAAAAGCCAAGAGCAGCAGGCTGAGGAACAGTTTTTACCCCACAGTGGTTACTGAACACAACTTCACTGACCCCCTCACATGGACGTTACCACCATCACTGATAACCCGACATTCCTGTTTAATACCTCTGTAAATACTTCCTGTTCATTCATTTGTACAGTCTGCACATGGACTGTACACTAATATGTGTATATTCATATATGTAGATGTGTGTATAGGTATACTCTGCATTTCCATCCAGCGGCTAAATTACTCATATTTATTCACATGTATATTCATACTATTGCACATAATGTAAATTCACCTATATATAGTTTCTGTATATCTTTATTCAACATATTTATAATCAGACATATCTGTAGATTTACAATTATTGTGTACATTCATTTATCCATCTATGCTCACTTTACACTGTATATTGTATATATATATATATATATATATTTTCTTTCTGTAATACAATTTATACATAGACCTTACTTTTATCATATAAGTTTTATAGATCTGTATATATGTTTATACTGAACTGCTAACTTGCACTTCTGGTTAGATGCTAACTGCATTTCGTTGCCTTGTAACTATGTGCAATGACAATAAAGTTTAATCTAATCTAATCTAATAATAAGTATGAATAATAATAATAATAATAATAATAATAATAATAATAATAAATATATATATATATATATATATATATATATATATATATATATATATATATATATATATATATATATATATAAAATTAGAGCACTGCAATTTACTCCAGAAACTTCTGGAATGTCATCAAGAGGAAGACAGACAGTCTATTATTTGCATTTTGTTTTATTTGAGTTATTAAAGCTCTGCAAATACTGCATGATCTTGGGTTATTTAGAAGTGTTGTGATGTCATTTCCTTTAAATACACTCTAAATAACAACTGTATATTTCAAATTTATTATCATTGTCAATATTGTCAGCGGTTCACAAAAAAAAAAATTAACAAAACTGTTCATTTCACCAACACGTGCACCTGTAAGAAAAAAAAAAAAATAAGAAAAATGATTATGCTGCAGTGATTTCTATCTTTTTTCCAGAGCTATTTTTCTTTGTTCATAATGTTCATGAGAGTTACTCATCTTTAGACTTAAACAAAACGGCTATGCTCTTTTATTTTATATATACTACCGCTCAAAAGGTTGGGAAAGTTTTTTGTTCTTGTTTAGTGATTTATTTTCTTCATTCTACAGCAATACTGTGAATTTCAAAACTATGAAATAACACATATGGAATTAGATAATTATGTAAGAACAATAACAGTTCGTTGTTATTTTGAGACATGAAGGTCAGCCTTTCTGGAACGGTTCCTACAAGAACAGTATTGTGTCGGGTGTGTTTGTAAAACCCATCGAGCTCCAGGATGAAACTGTCTCTCATGAAGACCTTCCCAGGAAACCAAGACCAAAACTGAGCTCTGCTGCAGAGGAGACGTTCATTTAGAGTCACCAGCCTCAGAAATCACCAAGTAACCTCAAGCAGCACCTCAGATTAGAGGCGTTATGAAGCTTTACAGAGCAGAAGGAGCAGATAAACATCTCAATATCAACTGTTCAGAGGAGATTATTGTGTGTTTTGGATAAACGCCTTCAGTATTGCTTTACAGTGTAGAAAGTAAAATAAATAATCAGAAAAGACTATATAGTTAGAAAGTGATCCCAGTGTGTGTGTGTGTGTGTAAGAGAGAGAGCTAGCTCTCTTTAAACTAAATTTTAAGGTTAAAAACATAAGTGATGACACACAGAGAGAGAGTGTATGTGTGTGAGAGAGCGATTTTCACATGGTGACAAGATTATTAGCATCTTTTTAAAAAAATTTTAAAGCCAATATGAACAGACATCAAGGCATATATTGTTCTTTTTTGTATGATCTTTTGTTTACATTGATTGTCAAAATCGACAGAATACAATGTCAGAATCCACTTTCATAAGTATCACGCGATGACCTGAAGTAGGCCTAAGTAGTCTCAGTTTTTTTGTGATCAATTACTGAATTGTGATGCTATTGTTTCTGGGAATCTCCTTATTTACTATAATACAACTCATAAAATGTAGAAGACAGAATTAATGTGAAAGTCATTTTCCATCTCTTCCATTGAAGCAATTGCTACCATACTGAATCTACTCTCTATTTATTGTGTCACCTGATCTTTCTGTTTCAGTAGCGTATACAGTGTGAAAGTGACGTCCTGCGCAGTCTTAGTAATGATGCGCAGAGCGCTGAGATGAAGCCGGAACTTCCTTATCTCCTACAGTCACGTCCACCAGATTGTGTTTCTGCAGTTCTGGTCATTTGTAGTGCTGCCTTATGTGGGTTTCACAGAAATACACACGGCAATTGCAACAAAACGTCACTGCGTTTGCCTTTTTCACAGAGCAGAATTCACAGAGACCAGCTTCAGAAGAAGCAGATGCTTCAAATTTGGCTTTTTGGACAAGTGCTGGATGTTGGTGTTGTGGGAGTTGGGCCAGTGTTCTATGAAAAAAAAAAAAAAAAAAAAAAAATGTAATGTTAACTGTGAAAGTTCTACGCATATTTATCGTAATGTTCATATGACAGAAACGACCATAGTTCATTAAATTACTAATATTACATTTCAGCAAGAATGTCTGCAACAACATTAATCCTTTTATGATAGAATAGATCATTTCTTTTGTGTGTGTGTGTGTGTGTGTGTTGTAGTTGTTCTTATTTTCAGTATGTAATGGTCTGTACCTATGTCGAACGGTGGAAAGAGGTCCTCTAGAGGGAGACATTGTCTGCTCACTCATGAATGAATGGTAACTGTAGGCCGGTGTCGGTCTTTTCCAGCAAGAACATGAAACGCAAAGCAAATATATTTTATCATCCACTTTCTTGTGACGTATATATGGATATATATATACCGTTTGTGGAATTGTCATCTAGTGGAAATAGTTTAGTACTGCAGGAGTCAGGCCAAAACCATGTTTAGTCCAAAAACAATTGCTGTCAGCTTGTTGAGCATCACACAGTCCTGAAAATAAGCACGCCTCCTTACAAGCAATTGTTCTTTGTATGTAACATATTTTGAACCATTTAGAATGACCACATTCCACATTTTTAAAATATAAGCACATTCATTTCCACTCGCCATAGCAACCGCTTTCAACATATCACAGATTCCTTCACAATCTCACCTCAGCCATGTCTTTTAAATCTTAGAAATAAAAAAAAAAAAAAAAAAATGTAATCATTACAAAATCAGCGACGTATTATTAAATATCTCTAAACGTAAACACTTCCAGTCCATGCGATCAGCTTTTTTTTTCCCCCTTAACATAAAGCTGAGGTTTGACGCACATCACTCACAGTATGATGTCCTTTGATGTACAATTCACACAGAAGTTCTAAGCCACTTTCTGTTTCCTTTTATCCTCCATAAGTTTAAGAACTCTCCACGGCTAAAAAAAAAAAAAAGAAAGAAAAAAAAAAACCATGTCAGATATCAAAACCCCCTTCAAAAGATTTTAGGGCCTCAATATCTTGACATTATAATGGACCCTGTTTGGTGAAAATCATATAAATTCCCCAGGATGAGTTATATCAAGCTCCATTTGGTGCTTTTTTCAAACAACCCAAAATAACTGACTTCTTGTTGAGCAAATCTCATGACATGAGGCATGAAAGTCTTTCAGCTCAATGAGATCTTAATGTTCACCGGGTCTCATCTGTACACGTGCAAGTGGATCTGAGCTATGCAGCCGGATTTCTGACAAAGTTCCAGGGGGTGCCGTGAAGGCCCCGTGTCATGCCCGTTGCCCAGCCACTCTGGCCTTACTCATAACTACTTGCACTCTCTATGTGAAATATTTTGAAACATTAGCCCTTTCTTAAGCTATAAGAACTTCATTAAGTTAAGTTAGTTAAGCTAAAATATTCTTCTCACTGTGCATTAAATATATGTGCAATACCACAGATACTTATTTAACTTATTTGTAAGTATCTCACACCCGACTCCATTTGATGTTAACCCAAAAAATCCATCCTACTCAATTTGTTGTAATTTATTTTATTTTTTTCCCCCCCCTGTTTTGTGTCGTGATTTGTCATGTCCTGGAGCTCTGTCACTGAAACAAATTCCTTGTACGTGCAAGCGTACTTGGCGACAAAACTCTTCTGATTCTGATTCTCATTATTTGTTCTTATTATGTCCTTAATTTAAATCCTCATCATAGCGACATATATCACTCACTCACTCACTAGGTATACCACTTAATCCTGTACTCAGGGTCACTGGGGGCTGGAGCCTATCCCAGGAGACATAGGGCACAAGGCGGGGAACACCCAGGACAGGGTGCCAATCCATCTCAGGGCACACACACATTCACACACTATGGACAATTTTAGGAATGATAATTAACCTAAACGACATGTCTTTGGACTGTTGGAGGAAACCCACCAAGCACGGTGAGAACCTGCAAACTCCATGAACAAGGAGACGGGAATCGAACCCGGAATGCTGGAGGTGCGAGGCAACAGTGCTAACCTCTACACCACTGTGCCACCTTTCAACATGAATCAGGTGATCACAAATTCCTTTACAGTTTCTTATCAGCCATGTCTTGACATAATTCTGATGGTATTTGAACTACACCAGGTGACCTTAAGGGACAAAATATTAGAGATTTCTAAAAGTGACACCCTTCCTGCTGCCAGTTGGTGGTGCTATAAACACATTGAAGTTGGCATAACACAGCTGAGCCATTTGAAAGGTTGAGAGCTGAAATGGTTGAGAGCTGAACCATTTAAGACATCAAAAGTTCCATAGTAATTTTACATTTTCGATGTTTTAAGATCATATCGGCCTGGTTTGGTGGTGATTCTATCAATTCCCTACATGAAGTTTTTCAAATTCCATTGGGACTCCAGTGATATGCAGCATGAAAGTTGTTGAGACCAATAAGATCTGAGCGTGTACTGGGTTTTCTATGTATATGTGGAAGTGTGTATCAGCTATACAGCAACATTTTCCAGGGGGCACTGACCGCCCAATGGCTACAGAAAGAACAGTCCATTGCTGGGGTGGCTGAGGTCCTTCATGATCTTCCTGGCCTTGGTCCAGCACCAGCGCTCAGTTCGGATGATGCGCTCAGCTGATCGCACCACCCTCTGTAGGGCTCGTCTGTCCTGCATGGTGCTGTTCCCGAACCAGGATGCGATGTTTCCCGTCAGGATGCTCTCTATGGTGCAGGAGTAAAAGTTCCTGAGCACCTTAGAGGGCAGTCTAAAGTCTCTCAGGCGTCTGAGGTGGTAGAGACGCTGTCGGGCCTGTTACGACCTCTAGAGGTTAGCCGTGACAGAAAAAGAGAACTGAATGAGTTTACACCAGAGAGATAGTTCAATAGTTTATTTTTGTTCTACACGGGGTTTCCTTCAGAGGTAGACCAGGCCAAAACAATAAACAAAATAGATTTGGAGTTAAACCTAAATAACCTGAAATTAAAATTTAGAAAACAAAATACAAATTTACTTACCTGACTTCCTAAATCAAAAACAGAGTAAAAAGATATGTGAAAAGGAAATGGCGTCTCACCCCCTACTACCCGTGTGTCAAGTTATCTACTAATTATTTACAAAAGTTGATGTTTACTAGCAACCAAATCAGAATCCAT
This sequence comes from Clarias magur, assembly GCA_013621035.1. Lineage (NCBI taxonomy): Eukaryota > Metazoa > Chordata > Actinopteri > Siluriformes > Clariidae > Clarias > Clarias magur. The sequence goes on along the minus strand of QNUK01000271.1, from coordinate 70,115 downwards.
TCCATAGTCAAACGAGCAAAAGATCAAATAAACCGGGGAGTCAATCCATACAGAGATTTACAAAGACAACAAAATACTACTACATTCACTCTTTCTTTCTCTCTGGCACAACACTCAAAACAAACAAACGACGTAACATACAACAGTCAATTGAAATCTCACAAATTTAGCACACGACAGATCAAAATTACCGAGGCTCAAAATGGCAAAAGCTGAGTGTTTGGGGCGGTCCTTATATCAGGATAGGATGCAGGGTAGAACCAATCCCAAGCTCCAGCTGATTAACAGGCCACACCCACCTAGAACAGACACAAGTGCTACAGCAGAGAGATATCTGCCAACAGAATCTCAGAAATCATAACAGGCCTTTTTCACCACGGTGTTGATGTGACAGGACCATGATAGGTCCTGCGTGATGTGAACACCGAGGTACTTGAAGCTGTCCACTCTCTCCACTGGGCTCTCGTTGATGACGGGGGTCTGGTAGTTTCTCTCCTGCTTAGTGCTGAAGTCCACTATCAGCTCCTTTGTCTTACTGACATTTAGAAGAAGATTGTTCCTCTGGCACCAGTTCTCCAGATTTCCAATCTCCTTCAGGTAGGCCGTCTCGTCGTTGTCAGAGATCAGGCCCACCACGACGGTGTCGTCAGCAAACTTAATGATGGTGGTGGAGCTGGTAGTGGCCGCACAGTCATGTGTGTACAGAGAGTACAGCAGGGGGCTCAGAACACAGCCCTGTGGGGCTCCAGTGCTGAGAGTGAGAGAGGCTGAGACGTGTCCACCCATCCTTACTGCCTGTGGTCTCCCAGTTAGGAAATTAGAGATCCACTGACACAGAGATGAGCTGAGTCCCAGGTGCTCCAGCTAGCAGCGTAAACTTTAGTATGGGCTGCCTTTCTCCCATTTGTTTTAACACAAGTATATTTCCTGTTTGTTTAAATCTATGGCCTATGAGAGAGGCAGTGACAGTACACAATAGGGAGGAAAGGATTGATGGTAGCAGAGGTTGGTGAGAATTAGACATTGCAACAACTTTCCTACCTTTTCCCATCTACCTTTTACATTTCCTCAACCTCAAGGAAATAAAACGTTTCCTATTAGAATATGTTCTCACTATTTTATGTCAGTTAATGATACATTTTACATTTTTCAGGGTGAAACGTTTCATTGCTGCATCACTTGTATGAGATATAACTTACACTTTTTGTTATACGTATGAGGAAAGTTTTTTTTTTATGTCGTTAATAAATCTCCTATTAGTACTCCACAGTTGTGGTTTAAATATAAAAACAGATATTGTGACCATGGCTTTTCAGTATATCAACAGAATAGCAACAGAAAGACAGCATCGCCTGGACTGCAACTAATCACTTGTTTGCTCAGTTGGGTCTGTTGGTACTGTAGCTCCATCTGCGTTAGATTTCCCAGTAGAAGTAGATGAGAAGAATAACTTTTTCCTCACTGGATAACCATTTTAAGGGTTATTAAGGACATTCTAGAGAATTCACCCCCATTCTTTTTTACCTACCTGTGATATTCAGAAGTCTTTTCCTGATTGAAATTTTGTGGCAGATCTAAAGATCTGTCACTTCTCGCGGATGAATTGTTGGGTATTGGTGATGCCATCCTCTCTACTTGTGGCCTAAAGTATCAAATAGACAAGATGACGCACTATGCTTAGTAGAGGGAATCTTTCGGCTTTGCACTATGTTGTTCATACTTCTCCTCTACTTTGCTTAAATTAAACAATCAGTCGTCCAACCAAGGTTTCAGGCCTAGAAAGCTAATCAGATCCCGTCATAAGTGCTATATTGCAGACATAAAAAAATCAGTTCAGTGTTTTGAATTACCGTATGTCTTCCAATGAAAGTCTGATAGCTTCTGTTGTCTCTGTAAGACATATACATTTGTAAAAGACAATAGAAGAGAATTAAAATATATAATAATGAATAATGCTTATAATAATGAATGCTAAGTGAATGCTGTTGCTCATTGCCCTTTTTACATTTGGTTTGTGTCAATATAGCTGCTGTCATGTGTACAAGTTATTGCCCCTCCTTTAATTCTTTTCGTCTAAAAATGTAATAAAAATCTTCTGATCATGGCAGGTCTTAGGTCTCAGGATTAGGCACATACAACCTCAGATGTACAACATATAAATTCTTTCACCGTGTCATTATTTTTACAAAAATTAATTGGCTTGAGGTCTGGACTTATTATTTTTCAGCCATTCTGATGTAGATTCACTGGTTTGATTTGGATCGTTTTTCTGTTGCATAAGCTAAGATTTAGCTCTCATACAGATGTCATTTGCTTCTAAAATACTTTGGTATACAGAGGAGTTCATCGGTGACCGCAAGGTCCTGTGACTCAAATCATTACCTCTCTACCGTGGTGTTTCTGCTGAAATGCTGGTTGTTGTTTTTTTTTTCCCCCACACATGGCACTGGGCATTAAGGCCAAGCAACTTCACTTTGTTCCACTTGTTCCTAGGTCACTCCTAGTAAGATTGGCACAAGTCTAGAATGCTTTCCACTTGTGAATAATCTTTCTCACTTTGAAATGTTGAACTTGAAATTGCTTGGAAATGGTTTTACTGTATAAGCCTTTCTAGATTGATGTGCAGCAAAGGTTCCAGACCAGAAAACTGCCAAAATCTTGGCTTTTATAGAGGTCCGTTCACTCCATGATGATCAATTAATTAAGGGCTGATGGATGACAGTACCTGCTGCAATGAACCCTTTTCATTTCTGTGGATGCAGAAAAGGGGTACTTGGTATCACCTGTGGGTTTTTCTTTTCTTTTTGGCTTCATTTTTGTTAAATAAATAACGACACAGTAAAAAGGTTATATATTATTGTTCCTCAGATGTTGTATTTGCCTAAATGACCCCCAAAAATGATTAAAATAGGGGGCACTAACTTTTAAACATGACTATAGTTATTAGTGTCAGTAAAGCAATATTAGCCGACAACATGGTTAATATTGGCAGGCTTACTCAAGTTTCCTTGGATCCTCTCCCTCCGTTTCTGCACCTTCAGTTGCCGTGCTCTGGCCTTTTCTTCTAGCTTCGTCCTTTCTTCCATTTTCTTTAACAATTTTTCATGTATTACAAAATGAGCCCCACCATTTCTGGTCACCATTTCTTCAATCTTCTTTAGCAGCTCTGTGGGCTCAGAACCTTCACATTTCTCCACTAGCCATTCTAGTGCTTTTCCTTCACTCTCAATGTACTGCTCAATGGAGATGTTCCCAAGCCAGTGTGCAAAGTTGAACACCACCATAGTGTGACTCCAGATGCTCTGACCAAGAAGGTTCAAAGTGTGCATCCACTGCTTTTCTATGTGATTCATCATAGCTAGAGTCCACTCGTATGATCAGGAGCAAAGCATGGGGTCCTGGAAAATACTGGCATACACTCTGCTGTATGTCCATTTGGTATAATTTGGCACTTTCTTCTACATTGTTGCATCTCCAGTCTGAAGCCTCAACCACAGTGATCCGCTTTCCAGAAATTATTCCCTCTCCCTTTGCATTCTCAGCAGCTTTGTTCAGTTCAAACTCCTTACTGCCCAGAAGAGCATTCCCTACTGTACTCTTCCCAGAGCCTTGAAAACCCATTAGCACAACCTTTATTTCTGAGAGACAGCAAGTATTTCCTGCCAGGATTAAAAAAAAAAGCCATTTAGTTTTTCATTTTTATCAGTATCTAGTTTTTATGGAAAGGTCATGATGTCACGAACTAACCGGAGATGAATCAGAAGACTAGCAGTTAGCCCTGTAGTGTGGATGGTAAACCCAAACGCGGAAGTAGCGCGAGCAGGCAGGATAACCACGCTAGTTATTCTTAGAACTCTCCCGAAGCGAGAGCAAGAGTTTACACAAATAAACCCGCGTTCTAAATACACACACCCAATCAGAAGCGATAACCCAAGAAAGTGAGTACTCACATTTAGACGAGCGAGGCGTCGGCGATAGCATGGGCAGAACTCAATGACTGAGCAATGTGAGGCGCCATCTTGTTTCCTTTTATGCTTCCTGAAACCTGACCGTATTACTTCCGGGTCCTAGTGCCGGTCGTGTTACGAGTGTGCATGACACATAAGGCATTATTAATATTTCAATAACCATATAACACTGTAAAGCTTTATATTACATAGCTAAATAATTCCTTAAGAATGTAGTGTTCTAATGTAAGATTTATAATCTAAATTCTTTGGAACATTAATGAATCATTTTGATGGGCAAATGAGGCCTTTTGCCCTTAGCATTTCAATAAAGAAATTGGTGAGCCAGTGGTGTGCAGCTATGTGCTAGTGATTCATCGGGCAGTTCATCCCAACCATAGTGTCAGCAGGCATCATCAACAATTCCCAAAGACTCTCATGGCACTATCCACAGACCACTTGGGAGAATTATCTGCAACACCAGATTCACTACAATGACTTTAAGTGACATTAAATTTCATTGCTTAATTAACTAACTAACTGATTAGCTTTTGCAACTTTTTGTTGACAAATGTTCGCTAATGTTGTCCACACTAAACTACTAAACTGACTCTTGTCTCCTCTTAGTTATGGCTTATTGTCTCCTTTGGTCAGGTCCCCATTGTCATTCCTTTTGTTATGCCAACATCTCTGTGACTTTGGAACCTTGGATTACGAGCATAATTCGTTCCGGAAGTGGGCTCGTATTCCAAAACACTCGTAAACCAAATCATCATTTCCCATAAGAAATAATGAAAACTCAAATTATTCATTCCACAGCCCCAAAAAATAAATACATAAAAATTATTAAAACAATCTATAAAATGAAAATAAAACAAATTAATCTGCACTTTACCTTTAAAAAAAGTACAAATAAATCCTGACAGATAAGTGTTTCCGTTGGTGCGCGCAGGCGCCGTGTGTGAGTGTGTGTGTGTGTTTGTGGAATTAGCCCCTAGGGAAGGTGAGAGAATGACGCTCGGTGTCAAAATAAGAGTCGCATGTGTGAAGCATGATACTCGGCGCTCGTAAACTGATACTTGTTCGGCTTCCGAATAAAAAATTATTAAAAATCTTTGCTCGGTTTTCAGAACACTCTTAAACCACATTACTCACAATCCGAGGTTCCACTGTACCAGTCTAGTTGATCTCTGAGTATTTCAGAAACTCCTAAGAATATCACATACAACAGTCTTGAGTTTACACCAAATGGATGAAGACATTCTGTTTGGGGAGGTTCTGCAAGCTGAAACCCCATATTTAATGAATGAGGTGAGCAGAAAAGCAACTCAAAATGCGCAACACATCAAACCTTGAGCCAACAACAAGATTTTGAGACTATCATGGGCACAGACTCACTAGCTCTTACTTAATTTCCTTAATTGTTTTTTTTTTTTTTTGCTGTTTTTGTCAGAAAATGTTATCCACTCACTCCTGCATGCAGAAGCTAACAGTTGATGTGTTTCTGAAAGGAGAGAATATATCACCTCTTCCTCCCAGAGAGCACAGCTAACTTTGCTCTCCTGGGCTCCTCAACATCGGGGTTCAAATTCAAGATCTCTTTATAATAGGCTGAATGCTTGTCGTTTGCACCACGGTAAAAAGATGAACAGGTGATATGAACTTACCCGCTTGTGATGTATAGTATTCTAAGTATTCTTTATTTTGTCACATATACATTACAGCACAGTGAAATTCCTTCTTCGCATATTCCAGTGTAACTGGGGTCAGAGCGCAGGGTCAGCCATGGTACAGCGCCCCTGGAGCAGTTAGGGTTAAGGGCCTTGCTCAAGGGCCCAACAATGGCAACCTGGCTGAGCTGGGAATCGAACCGCCGATCTTCCGATCAGTAACTCAGTGCCTTAGCCCACTGAGCCACCACTGCCCTAACTGTGATGCCCCCACCATGTTTTTGCAATTTCATCTTTCTCTATTTTGCTCTCTCAGCTCCTCCTCTCTTCCACCTCCTGTAGAATCTTCCTGTCGATTTAAAAATGGCAGCCATTGTTTACTTCTATCCACTCCTCTATCTTCTCCAACAGGTCTTTAACCTCAGAATTGTTCTTATTGCCCAGAACGTGGTACCTGTTTCCACATTTCTCAACTAGCCGCTGGAGGGCCTCCCCTTCATACTCGATATGCTGCTCTATTTTTTACATCCCCAAGAAAATTTCCACTAGTGAACACCACAACAGTGTAATTCCAGACTTTGTCACCAAGAAGGGCCATATACCCCTCTATTACTTTCTTGTCATGTTCTTTAAACGCACTGTCTACACGTACAGTCAGCAGGACAGCATGTGGACCTGGAGGACACTGAGACGTACTGAGCACTATCTCCCGTTTAAGTAAAGCAGGGCTCTCTTCTACACGCATACACCTGCGCCATCCTGGAGCTTCAACCACAGTGACCTTCCTCCCTGCTACCTCTCGCTGCCCCTTCACACACTGAGCGTTCCTCTCTGACTCAAACGCTTCTCCCCCAAACATGATGTTTCCTGCTGAACTTTTCCCAGAATCTGTGCATCCCAGTAGCACTAGCCTCAGCTCAGAGAATCTATTCGTCTGACCTGTAATTGAAAATCAACAAGATGAAGATATTATCATTACTTCATATTTAAAACAGGAGTTGCGTAGCATCATCTCCATAATACGCAAAAAGCAAAGAACACAGGAATCAATCAGACTTACCCATCTGTGATCTGATGTCTTCTCTCTGCTTCTGCATCACCTTCATTCTTTCAACTGCTCTCACCTCAGCCTGGCTCCTCTCTTCCAACTGTAAAATCTTTCTATCTACTTCAAAATGAGGGCCCATGTTTTCTATCAGCATCTCCTCGATCTTCTCCAGTAGCTCAGCAACCTGGTCTCCATCATGCTTATTTACATTATTGAAAACATGATACCTATCATCACATTTCTCAACCAGCCACTGGAGGGCCTCACCTTCATACTCAATGTGCTGCTCGATGGTGTTAAATCCCAGCCAGTCGCCAACAGTGAACAGAACGATCATGTTGTACCAGATGTTTTCACTGATAAGCTCCAAATATCCTTCTAATACACTTCTATTCTTCTCTGTGAAAGAAACATCTGTTGGTATGATGAGAAGGAAAGCGTGAGGTCCTGGAGGACACTGACTTACACTGAGCACAAGTTCATGTTTAAATAGCTCAGTGGCCTGCTCTACAGGTTTGTCCTTCTCCCAGCTTGGGGCACTAACTACAGTGATCGGCCTCCCTGCCGCTTTCCCATGTCTCTTCACACACTGAATGTTATTATCGGTGTGAAGCATTTGTTCAGCCAGGATTGTGTTGCCTGACGATCGCTTTCCAGCATTTCTATATCCCAGCAAAACGATCCTCAGCTCAGACAGATCTTCTTAGCATCTGGAAAGACAATGCTGACCCGTTTACTTCATGGAAGGTATGTTATTGGAAACGAATCATTAATTGACATCAATTGGTGAAGTTGCACAGCAAAAACAATTCTGATGGAAAAAAAAAAGTCTTCTGAGTCCAGATTAACCTTACTCCGGTGAGATGGGTGCGTCAGGGTAAGAAGAGAAGCATACAGTATAAAGCAATGCAGTGTTATCATCAGAGGTTGCTTCACTTGCTCAGGTCTAGTCTCAGAATGGTTATGTGACTATAAAATCAAGTCAGCTGATGACCTGAATGTATTGAATCACCAGGTTATCACATATATGAGGGTTTTTTTTTTTATCCCTGATGGCACATGAGGAATCGTTTTCATACATAAACTCGCCACCATGTTGCACATTATCGTCAAGCTAAAGGCAGTCAAATTAAACATTAGATGGGTTTCTCTTTTTCTTTCTTTCTTTCTTTCTTTCTTTCTTTCTTTCTTTCTTTCTTTCTTTCTTTCTTTCTACCTTCAAATGAAGCCATTGCAGTTGTCACTGTATTGTACTCTTACATGTTTACAGGTAAAGAAAAAGGCACTGTGAAACGAAACCTACCAAACAGACGCACCTTCAAAAGAAATCCTACTGTAACTTGTTACAAAGTCCAATAGTGCATCGAAGGACCCCAATCAGACCATGAGCGATTCTACTAAAGATTTTTCAAAAACATCTGACATGTTTTTGAGTTATGAGCCTCTGGCAAACAGGATTTATTTTTTTATTTTTTTATTTTTTCCCCGAAAAGTAAAGAGTACTTTTGAGGTTGTTGATTTTATGACAGTACATAAACTTGGAAAAGTTTTCTGTCACCTCCTCTATCCCTCTAATGTCTTATAGATGAAATGACTGCCAATGTAAAAAAAAAAAATTATTCACCAGGGTAAAGTTTCCTGTTGATAACACTCACTCACTCTCACTCACTCATCATCTATACCACTTATTCCTGTATTCAGGGTCACGGGGGGGCCTGGAGCCTATCCCAAGAGGCTTGGGGCACATGGCAGGGTACACCCTGGACAGGGTGCCAATCCATCGCAGGGCACAGACACACACACATACACACACTCATTCACACATTTGGGAACGCCAGTTAGCCTAACCTACATGTCTTTGGACTGTGGGAGGAAACCCACCAAGCACGGGGAGAACATGCGAACTCCATGCACACTGAGGCGGGATCGAACCCGGACCCTGGCGGTGCAAGGCGACAGTGCTAACCACTGCACCACCTGTTGATAACAGATGCATAAAAAACACATATCTAAGATAAGAGACAGCATGCTTTGAAACAGGAGGAGTGAAAACATAGGATCTACTGTAGAATGAGACGTCTATCCAACCACCATAATAAAAATCAGCATACAAAGGCGTGCATGGTTCACTAAGCTACAGTAGGCTTGATCCAGACTCCAGATGATCCACCATGTAAGGATCTTTCTCCCTGAGGATTTTATGAAAGTCGGATTTCACAGCTGGTCCTCCAGAGTCTAGACATGTGTACAGTTCTCTCATTTTACCTTGTGGTCTTGCCTTTACCTCAATCTACAGTACATTTCATTAGTAATAATTCCCCCTGCCTTTTAGACAGTCTGCGAGCTCTGTTACTGACGGTTACTGTACCGTTTTGACATCATACATTTCTGAATGAGATTTCCACTGTGGACTTTCCACAACGTCAGAAACCTAAAATGCAGGTGATTATTGAATTAGTGTAATAAATCACAGCATGTGGCTGCAGAAACAGGGGGAAGATGTCCTAGAAATACATGAATTTCATACATAAATGGGATCCACATAAAGCATTTAATAAAAATAAATAAAATAAAAAAAAGACAAAACTTGGTAGTTTGACGGAAACCATTAATATGCACTTAAACCTACAGTTTTTTTTTTTTTCCCTCCCGAAAACAAGCTCAAATCACCATAGATGTGATGACCTGATAACACCGATGTTTGGTGAATTAACTTCTCCATTACAGGTTACAGATTCATGACTTAAATGTAAATTTTAATTGAGGCATTTAAATTATGAGTTCTGTAGGTGGTAATGTTTTAAAGTTTGGGAAAGTTAAAGAGGTGGGTGGAATATTTACAGAGCACACTGTACTGTATGTTGGATTCCTAGATTTCCTACTAGATTACATGATTCATGTACGTTTGAAAATGTTTGTGAATGTAAGCGTGAAATGTATCGCTTCAAAAAGAACTCATCCATTAGATTTTTTCCATTATGAGTATTACGCAGGATTTATTGACTTCATGAGAAACAAAGGCACAGTCACAAAAATGACGAAACAGCACTCAGAGCAGAGATGGTGATCACACTAGAGACGGTCAGATTTGCGGAGAAGAAAAAGAAGAAGTGAATACAGTTTTTTGAAGAATTATTCTTCTGTTTTTTTTTTTTTTTTTTTTCTTAAGATTCGTGTTATGCCATAATCCTGTGTGTTGATTGATTTGATTCATATGTTGTTAATGATTCATTCATGGAACAGGTCGAAGAAGCTGTGATCTGCACCATCAGCATCTAAAGGCACATCATCGCAGTAATCAGGAAGGTTGAACACTTGCTCCTCAGCCTCAGGCTTTACGTTGAAGAAACTGAGGAAGGAGAGAATAAAGGGAATATTTTAAATGAGATTATTAGCATTCAGGCTTCATTAGCCATATATTTATTACATTTCTGATTTAGTAAAAGTGAGTTGATTATTTTCCTATAACAACATGCTCTGATGCGTTTTCTTCTTCTTACACCACAGAAATTCGTCAATGATCACAACTTCTTAATGATCCATTAAGATGCTTTAATCTATTTACGATTACTTTGGAAAACTGTCACATAATCACACAGATATACATTAGGCATAATCCATACAAAGTTTGGTTATGGTATAAAGCTAATATACTCTATGGTACACAATTACAGGAAGTGGATTAGAAAGATGTTGAAGAGAATAAAGACTGGATCATGTCAACCTCCGAACGGGAAGATTATTGTCAGTAAGTGATAGAAATCTTCTAGAGAACTGAAGATCGCATGAAAGAATCCAGAGCGATGAGGAAATACAAGGGACTTAATGAGTCTGTGATTGCATAAGCCACTGGGACTTCAGAAAATTCCAGGAATGACATCATTAAATTAATGTAGAAAATATGAATATTAGGACGAGTTAAAAAAAAAAAAAAATGCTTTCACTCTCTTAAATTCCCCTGAGTCTAAGGGAAGCTGCTGAGATAGCAGCCACGTACGTGGTAAGCGCTCATTTTCCAGATCACTGGGTTTCAACAGCTGGCTGGTAAATAACCCGCGCATTATTTTAAGCTTACACGAAGTTACATAAAAAAAAAAAAAAACCTCCATGGAGCGCTTATTCACGTTTAAAGCTTCACACTCGTTGTAAGCAAAAGGCAGAGCTGGCGTTTACCTGAAGACGAGGTCATTCTTCTCGCTGTGGTAGGTGCAGGAGACGGTGATGCAGCCGCAGGACGTAGTCATGATCGAGTAGTGGGCTGCGAACCAAATCAACAACAGAACAAACCCGTCAGATCTTACTGTAATGAGTTCCAGCTCGGATCCGGAAGTAACATACAGTACACGGTGTGCTAACAGCTCCACCAGGCCCGCGACGGTAGCGCTCGCTAGGATGCGGATACTGACCCTGTGAGTGATGCGCGTCGTTGTCAGACATATTGCCGGACCACATGCGCACCCTGAGGCCCTGGTCGGACTTATCGGGGCTTCCCAAGTACAGCTCGTCCACGTGTGTGGCGTCGGTCGGGACCTCCATGGGGTGCTTGTGAGACTGCAGAGACTTCTTCTTACAGCTCTCGTTCTTGCCGTCCAACTCATAATACACATCCTGGGGTTGAGATGAAGCGGGAGGTCAAATTAGGCATTTATAATAAATCATCATCATCATCATCATCATCATCATAATAATAATCATGAATTTTTAATCCAGTCGAAACGGCATTTCTTGTAAAGAAAGAATGATTTGGTCAAATAAGAAATGAACTATTTTTGTTGCGATTTTCACACTAACTAATTTGCCAGCTCTTTTGCTGTTATCTATTTATAGCCTAAGACTATGATGTCGCCAAATCTAAGCCTTGATGCAATAAGTAAGTAAGTACAGTACTACTGCAGTATTTTTTGGGATTGGAGTACTGGAAAAAAGAAGCTTAAGAAACGTCAGTTGGGGTTGGGCCATGGTTGGGCCACTGCTGTGAAAAAGTATTCGCCACTTCCTCCTTTTTGCATTTTTGTCATCAAAAAAATTTTTTTATTTTTATTTTTTTTTGATTGAGATCATCCAATAGATATTAATTACAAATTATAACCCCGGTAAATTCAACGTGCCGTTTTTAAAATTATGATTTCATGTTCAAGAAAGAAAGCTGCGCCACTTTCAGCCTTTATTTATTTATTTATTTATTTATTTATTTAATTGCCTTTATTATGTTAGCCATTCAGCGTTGGACTTGTTGGTGTGTTTTGGGTCATTGTGCTGCTGCGTAACACAAGTTTGCCTGAGCTCGATTTCGCAAAACTGTTGGCCGGACCTTCTCCTTCAGGATTCTCTGGTAGAGTGCAAAATTCATTGTTCCATCCATCCCGGTCCCGAAGCTGCAACGCCCCAGACCATCACACTGCTGTCACCATGTCCGACTGATGCTATGATGTTCCTTTTGAGTTTTACACCAGACGTCATGGTGTAAAACACACACCTTACTTCATTACAGTACATAAGCACAGACAGGGAGTCGACAGCTTGTTTCCCTTAATAAACGGAATCGGCATTTTAAAGCTGCATTTTCAATTTACCCGTGCCATCTTTGAATGATATTCAAATGTGTCGGATGCGAATCCCTTAAGTGTGACAAATAAGCAAAAAGAATAATAAGTCTGGAAAAAAAAAAAAACGAGTTTCTCTGCCCCCTCTGTAATAGGGTTTGGGTAAGCAACTCCATCAAAACTCCCCCCCCCCCCAAAAAAAAAACACAATAGAAATCTTATGGAGCTCCCACTATCCATTATAATATACAGTCTGTTCCAGATTTGGATTTTAGTTTACAGTGCAGCGTTACCTTTTCAAAGTGTATAAGTATGTCCAGGTGGGAGGATTTGTTCGATTTGCTGCTGTCCTCCACAAAGCGTAGGAATTTGTTAGAGGAATCGTAGTCGAACGTCCCCCATTCGATCGTATCATCTTTGGTGGAAGTCTGTAGGTTTGTGTAAAAAAATGAAATTGTGAAATGTTTATTTACATATTAAAGATTTATCAACCCAGCATATATTGAGATTGATCTTTTTTTTTTTTCCTTCCACACAGTAAAATCTTCATTCATGTGGTTTTGCTGTGCAGAACTCAAATCAGCTGAACTTCAGCATGTAAGAGACGTACTGTATTTGACCTTATTTGAATCAAGCTGGGTCTGGCGTGACTCTTTACACAAAAGCACACCAATATGACCAATGTCCATTAAAAGTACCAAGTACCAAATTTCCTGCGGTTTGCAGGTGCGCTACTGTCCGAGCCGCTGTTTTAGGCAATAATTCGACGTGATTTCTGACCCATCAGTATTCAGAATTCACGTCACAGCTGTACTGTAATATAAACTCTAATAGGGGTTGATTGTGGACGATACGTCTCCGTAGTAAGGGTTGTTCGGAAACATAGCTTGGACACCCTGGAATTCATGGATTTAAGAAATAAATAGTGAATTGTCTTGAAAACCGCGTCTCTACGTACCACACTGAGCATGCCGCTGGTCTTTGCTGGGGATCCTGGAAAAGAAATGAGAAATGAGCATCGGCGATATTATTGAACAGCTCAACATAGAACTGGTCAAAAAGAAAGCAGGACTTACGGCACGGCTCGCGGCCGGAGGAGGCCCAGGCCATCGGGCAGAGGCACAAGAAAGCCACGCAGAACAGCTGAAAGGTGCGCATCTTTGCTCTTCGTCAGATTCTCCTGAAGACCAAATGCAGGCCGTGGTGCTATTTATACGCGGCGTCCGTCCCCGACACGCACAATCGCCTGCTGCTCAAGCAAGCGGGAGAACTTCAAGAATGACCCGGTCATAGAGACAAACAAGCGTTATTAAAACAAACTCGCTCGGCCTCCCGCCAGCATGCCGGAGGTTCTCGTTCAGCCCCGGGGGATCTGGTGACGCCGCACCAGCGGGACATAAGTTCATGTGAGGTGATGTTTGCTGCGAGACGATCTGAAGGAACCCACAACGATGCAGGTGTACAAATAAAAGCTGGAGAGAGGGTGGCTTCTCCGCATGTTTCCTTAGACTCTTGCATGAAGCGAGCATTGTTGATGGTCTTATCCGTCTGCTTCCTGATGGACACTTAAAAAAAAAAAAAAAATAGGTTATTCTGGACAAACAAGTCAGTCTGATGCAAACGGAGAAACTTCATCTATTTTTGGTTGGGAAAGTCCACTTTAACGGCACGGACAGATGATGTTAAGGTGTTGAGTTTACTAAATGTTCAAATGCAAACAGTGGAATGTATTAGCATAAAAATATGACACTAAGCAACGGTGTGTTTGTCGTTGTGAAAATCGAATCTTGGAAATGAAAGGCTTCATCTACCTTCGTACTATGTTTTTTCTGGAGATCTCCTTGAGCGGAATGTTTTCCATAACCGAAGAACTCTAGACCGTCCAAAGAAATACTGAGACGCATCATTTCTAAGAGTGCAATTTAAATGTGCCGCATTCATTTCATGAATTTTGCCGTGTCATGGTCATATTCAGGTTACCCTGTGTTGCGTTGGAAGGATCTCATTTGGCCTAAATTCTGGATGCAGGTGACGGAACATGTTTGTTGAGCTCCGCTGCAGGTGTCCGTCTTCGCTTTCTTCGCCAACAGAGAACCCGAGAGCAGCTGGGGACAGGGCGATAAAGATAGAGGCGTGCGCGTAGCATCTGTCCGCGGATACTGTTGATTTCGTGGGGGGGAAAAAATGAGCCGCAGATGCATGTTGACTCAAGAAACCGATAAAAAAAAAAAAAAAAAAAAAAAATTTTTTTTTTTTTTTAAATTAACATATGCCCAATAGAACATGTGATTTCTTCCACTTGATGATGTACACATCATATCGGTTAATTCTGCGGTATAATGGTGAAACAAATCTGAACGAAACTTTGACCATATTCGTCCCGTAGAAATGAGTCACAGCAGTCTGATTAATACCCAACTTCCTCAGTCGTTGAAGGAACTTTTTTTTTTTTTCATTGGACAAAAAGGAACTGCCAGTTACCTCATACCACAGAAAGTGGCTCATGGTTTTGTTCTGAGAAGACTGTAAAGAAGTACGACACCTATACGTTGATCTCACGTGAATATTGGGTTCGGTGTCATTTGAACTCTGTGTAACCTCTTGTGCCCTGTGGCGATCGAACATACGTGACGGTATCAACACAGTATTAACTATATATAATTGATTGTTCTTTGATATTTGATGATCTATTGAGAAGGAGAGTCTGATCATTGGTGTCAAAAGCTGCACTAAGTTCAAGCACCACAAGCAAACAGACAGCACCCTGGTCAAAAAGCCAGTAGGAGCTACTGTATGTGCTATGAAGAGCCTAAATGCTAACTAATCAGGAGTAGCTCAGTGGTTAGAGAATTGGACTCTGGTTCAGATGATCCCAGGTTCTAACTCCAGGACCACCAAGTTACTAGTGTTGGGCCCTTGAGCAAGGCCGTCAGATGTACGGTACAAACCAAAAGTTTGGACACCCCTTCCTTCTCATTCAGCGAGTTTTCTTTCTTGTGTTCTTTCTTGTGTTCTTTAGCCCAAACGCGTCTCTTCTGCTTGTTGCCTGTCCTTAGCAGTGGTTTCCTAGCAGATCTTCTAGCATGAAGGCCTGATTCACACCGTCTCCTCTTAACAGTTGTTCTAGAGACGTGTCTGCTGCTAGAACTCTGTGTGGCATTGACCTGCTCTCTGATCTGAGCTGCTGTTAACCTGCGATTTCTGAGGCCGGTGACTCGGATGAACTTCTCCTCCGCAGCAGAGGCGACTCTCGGTCTTCCTTTCCTGGGCCGGTCATGTCGCATGTCAGCCGGTTTCTTTGTAGAGCTTGATGGTTTTTGTGACTGCACTCGGGGACACGTTCAAAGTTTTCCCAAATTTTCCCGACTGACTGACCTTCATTTCTTAAAGTAATGACGGCCGCGCGTTTTTCTTTACTTAGCTGCTTTTTTCTTGCCATAATACAAATTCAACCTCTTTGAATGAGAAGGTCTCAAACTTTTTGGTCTGTACTGTATAATGTGTATAGTGTATCTGCCAAATTCTGTAAACTAATACGAATAATTTCCTTCAGTATGTACGGTAGGTCTGAGCATACAGTAGCTTCTACAATACGACCTATTTTGGCGTCTTGGACAAAAAAAAATGAGGTTTGTCTAGTTGGATAGCTGATGGTTACCTAAGGGTTTAATACCTAAAGGATTGAAGTACAAAGCCATTGCTTAGTGAATAATTTAGCATTTTTTAACAAACGATTGATGGCGTTATCTGTAAGAATAAGCTTGTAGGTACAGAAATAAGTTCAATTCAAATTTCGTTTAATCCAAAGACGAGTATTAAAACTAGAGTGTAACCTGCCTTATGAGTTGGTCCGGCCTTCCGCCTGATTCACCCCTACTGAATCCAGAATGGACATAAATGGTGTCCGCAGAGGGACTTGTATTGAAAAGTCTCCAGCAATTAACGCTTTGTCTACAAAAACAACCAGGCTTGAGAGGAAATCCAGCAAAGAAATTCAGAGTACAGCCCTGGGGCTTTGTCAACAATAATTAGTGGAATCAACGGGGCAGATTATTCATGGCTAGAGCTGCAAGGGACAAACCCCAAATCCTTTTTTTTTTTTTTTTCTTCAATCGGAGATTATCAATTACATTGTTCTAAGAAAATAATAGTCGTGACATTCTTTTGACCACAAAATGCTGATTTCTTTTTTTTTTTGCTGTTGTTGTTGTTGTTTTTTTTCATTCTAGGAAAAACCATGACAAGTGGAAGCTTGAAACTTCACCGTGGTTTTGCTTGGTGCTGACAGACTAAGTAGGATTGAAATGAAGTTGGTATAAAACATGATTTCACGTTTGCCCTTGGATGTTGGAATGTGTCCTATAAACAGGGAATTGGGGAAGATCCGAATCGAAGATCATAAAATGAACATTGTATGGCTGTACTGACGACAACAGACTCGTCTTTGCCTGTACATAAGCCGACAAATCGGAGTGTTAAAAAGAAAAAAAAAATACCCATACTGTATTTCCTCATTCAGAACAAAACCTGTCGGCAAATGTGTATTACTGTGTATTATGTACCGTAGGCCCCATATCCCTATATATAACTGTCCAGTTTCAGATATGACCTACAGTGGGATACACCTGTGCGTCACTGTGCCCACCAGGTCAATCAGAGGCTCTTCGTGTACTGTACAGTATGTCGATCTGGACACTTGCAAAAGCGATTACATATGAAGTTTTCAGGACCAAAAAAAAAAAAAACATGGCTTCTGTCAAGAATCACCAACTAAAATGTTGCTCATTCTCCTGAATCACTTATACCCGCTCCAAACCAAGGGACACTTTTCACCATCTGCATACGAGCGGTCAAGTAGTAGCTACAAGACCTCACATGACGACAAAGAACTGCCACGATTCCTCAACACCTGCTTTACGAACAGCGTCAACCAATCTCTGGTTACAGTATCGAGTGAAGTCAACTTAAATATCACACACACACACACACACACACACGTTTACTTCCCGTCACCACTTCTGCTAGATAGACACTGTAGAGTGTATATGCACAGCACAGCTATTACACTAGCATCAGCCCTTCTTTCCCCTACCACAAGGGTGGCTAATTCATAACAGGCACACAGATTTTAGCCTAGAATTGAGCTGTTTCTGTTGTGCCTTGATTGACAATCACAACAACCACATCCTGATGGTGACGTTAAGTGCTGCATGAAGTGATTTAAAAAAAAGAAATAAATAAATAAATAAATAAAAGTAGTTCAGCGGAACAAAAAGCACAACGGGAAGCATCAACAACAAAAACAATACTTGCTGCACAAACCGGACAATGTACAGTAAGTAGACCTTGAGTCAACATTTCACCCAGTCATGTTGCGTGCAATAGTCAACAGTTGCAACAGGGTCGGTGGTTAAGGCACTGGTCTGTGATGATGATGATGGTTGATCATGTAAGCCTATGTTCGCCAATCCTCTGACTTTGGCTCCATGGCTTCGTTAAAAAAAAAAAATAAAAAAAAAAAAATAAACAGTATGTCACCAAGCCCATAAGAATGGTAAACCATTAGTCCACATTACCTAAAGTGTGGGTAATTGCAGTTCTGGAAGGCTTGTACTTAAATCACGGCAATGATTTATAAGACGAATGTAAGTCGCAGGTTAACATCACAGCAGGTTACAACTGCAAGCCTAAACAATGACTCAAATCCTGCTCAACTCAGACCTCCAGTGTTTCCACCACTGCTGTAGTATAACCTGTACAGCAGCCTTTTTCTAGATACAGTGCCCTCTACTGGTTCATCTTTGTAATACAGTCACCAGAAACAAATGTATTACAAACAGTGTCAAAAAAATAATAATAATAATATATATATATATATATATATATATATATATATATATATATATATATATATATATATATAGTGATTTGATTTAAAAAGTAAAACTCACATGTTCTAGGTTCTTTACACATAAATGTAAATATTTTAAGCACTCTTTTTTAACATTTGATAAGTACAGCTTAGAAGAAAAAAAAAATCCAGTATCTGAAAATATTAGAATATTAATAAAAAGAAGTTAAATTTCAATTCATATAGATTTGTTCTAGGTTTTAGTACACGAATGGGGAAGGCTGCAGACTTGAGATGTGAACTTGTTACACCAGTTCATTTGTAACTGCAGTGTGAGCAAAAATGGAAGCCCCACTTGTGATTTGCATGAAAGGGGGGCAGCGTGCAATGATTCATGTTTTTGTGGTCCGATCGTGTATCAAAACAACTCATAGCATACGCTCATCATGCACAAACCAAAAATTTGGACTGATGCTCTAAGGAAGATGAACGTTTCTTAAAGAGAATCATTACTGGACATGAAACACGGCTTCATCACTGTGGACCTGGGAGTAAATGGCCGAGTGTGGAGCGGAAACACCTTCGATCGAGGGCCGGTATTGGAACGTTATCAGAACAAAAAAAAGGTTAAGCAATCAACAGTGCTTGTCGCTGTGAGAAGGACTTATTGAAGAGCTAGAGCTTCGGATTAAACGCAGAGGACTGCTATCCAATTGCTTTGTGATCTTGGGTCACAATAGGGCGTCCTCACATCTCGGCATCAGCATCCTTCCGAAAGCAACTCTATGAGGATGAAGATTTACTTCCAATGAGTTTGTGGTCAGCACTGTCGTCTTGCACCTCCAGGGTCCGGGTGCAATTCCCGACCAAGTTTGCTTGGTGCACGTTTTTCTGTTTCTCGCAAAGCGAACCCTACATTGAGCCTCTGTATCACACGACTGTCTGCAAACGGCACATGAGTAAATATCCGGCTTTTCAATAAAACGTTTTAAATAAGGAGATTTACCGTGCGCTACATTTTAATATTGAGACGGATTTAGTCAAAACACAGTTCAAGCTACAGCATGTTGTGTGCCAGTGACCTGCAGCCAGACATGCAGAAGTGTTTCTGGATGCCCATCGTATACTGTGTCTGCTTCTGAGGACGATTAACGCATTCCCAGATACATACGTCTTTGTGCACATCTGCATAAAAAGTATTCCGAGCAAGGAATAAGGTTCTGTTTCTCGGTAAAATACAAGTCTTCAAAGAAAACTAAAAAAGCTGAAAAATAAATTAGGGGAAGGCCAGATAACGGCTGACACTGCAACATAAAATGGAAATCTTGCTTTGTGTAGTGTTCGTAGGCATGAATCAGGGAGTGAGAAGGAGAGAGTAAGCGAGAGAGAGAGAGAGAGAGAGAGAGAGAGAGCGAGAGAAAGAGAGCGAGACAGGGAGAGACAGAGAGAGAGAGAGACAGAGAGAGAGAGAGAGAAGCACAGTTGCAGCTTAGGTTTCATGGAAATGAAAAAAAAGGGGAAGAGAAAGTGGACTTGGGGAAGCCACTACTTCAGAGCTGAGTCGAAGAAACTAGTGGTGAATTCAATATATTAACAATGCATTGACAACATTGTACACTCACTGTCACACACATGTGTGTGTGGGAGGGGTGATGCATGTATATCAAACGTTCTGGAAATGGGCCTCCCCCACACTTTCTTTACCACTGGTCGCCAAGAAGTGACGCCCCTCATACGGATCGTTCGTGCTCCGCCCACCACCTACTTTCTAAAAGCCAATCAGGAAAACACCAGGGAGAGAATTATAACATGACCATCCATTAGCAGTTTTGAAGTAAAAGGCATTGCCTATAGGATAGAAGATTCATACACACACGATCTACTGTAATAGTGCACAAACGTACTGTATCTGCTCTCTCTGTAATCCTTTACTACTCTATATCTACTATCTCTCCTTATGTACCGTATATATATATATATATATATATATATATATATGAAATACCCTAATTAATGTGTGCATATAGGAACTCAGAGAAGGTCATGGCCTTTTTGAAATATAGACGGTTCCTTTTTTTCCCCACCCAAAGCCAGGATGCAATATTGCCCGTCAGAAATAACCATTAGAAATGCAGGTTTTTCAGTTAGCTAGTTAATTTAATTTTTGGATAAATGGATAATGCCAAAAATAATTGAACCCCTTTTGAAAAATAGTCAACTCTTCATTCAGCAATGGCTACATTTCTAAATCTTTTAAACTAGCAGTTATTAAAGCCCCTAATTACGAAACCGAGGACCCTGACCCCGCCTACAGGCCGATAACAAACCTTCCTTTTATCGCCCAGATCCTAGAAAATGATGTAGCACAGCAGTTGTGCTCATGTTTGCATAGGAATTACATTCATGAAATGTACCGGTTAGGATTTAGGCCTCACCATAGCACAGTAACAGCGCTGGTGAAAGTGGTAAATGGGTTGTGTCACGTGACCTTAGTTTCAACTTTCTACACTTTTTGTTCATAGTATTCTCCTTGAGAGATTAGAAAATGTTGTAGAAGTAAAGGGAATGGCCCTCTCCTGGCTCAGGTCTCATTTGGCGATGTAAGTGGGGTCTATACAGCTGGTACTAAAGTGAAGTTTGGTGTTCCACAGGGTTTGGTTTTAGGCCCACTGCTATTTTCTCTTTCAATGCTTTCTAAGGACAGCATAAACTGTAAGAATGTAATCATTTTCCCTGTTATGCTCATGACACACAGTTATATGTCTCAGCAAAGGCAGATGAGAGTCACCAGTTTAATAAAGTTTTGCTCATCACATGGAGGTCTCTGACTTACTGCTGAGGATGCCCCCATATACCCGTCTGCTTGGGTAATGTGTTGTGACTGAGGACTGGTTCCACTTGACCATGAATATTTTCTTGGACTTTGATGCAGGCAGCTGTTCTCTGATGGCTTGTGACCACAGACGCTGAAAAATAGTTCAGGACTAAAATTTCCACAAGCAATTTTATACCTAAGCCTCGAGATACAGAAAAGTGGACTTAAAGATGAACTTTCAACTTAAAGATCTATTTTGTTATACTGAACTTCCTGCCTCCTAACACACAGCACATGACTACAGATCAATCCCTGCTATCTGTAATCACCCAAATGAGGATGATTTCCCTATTGAGTCTGGTTTCTCTCATGGTCAAAGTAAAAAATATCCAGAATTCCTTGTTTAGTGTCGACATGGTTTAAGTAGTTAAATCGCATTACAGTATCAGCTCAGTTAACTTCCAGGCTCTGTGCACTATGTAGCATGTCCAATCCATTATTTCACACACCAAGTAGTAGATGGGGAATGACTTGGAAGAAATTATTAAGTAGAGAAAGAGTTATACACCCGACTTTACATGGAAGCGTTTATGCTTTTGTGCTTCAACAAAAGCTCATTTTTGTCTTATCCTTATTATTACAATAGGGAACTACTGTTTATTGCTTCCATAACATAAGTAAGAACAGGAACTCACATTCCACAACTTTTAAAGAAACTGTAACTAGATTGTTTTTTTTTTTTTAATCATAAAAAATGACGTGTCCCTCTTATTTAGTGTGCAATCATTGGCAAATTACTGTGCTACCTGTATTGACCCCTGTATTGTTTATTGTCCTATAACATTGTCCCATCATGACATGTAATGCTCTTTTCTTTACTCATTGTACTGTATATTATATGAAAGTGTTTATTTTCTGTTTGATCCCATCCGGGTACCTTTATATGACTAATTTTTACTGTAGTTGTTTAGGTAAATTACAGAGCAATCAAATGATTTACATGAATTCTGTGTTTTCTTTGAAACGATTCTTTGAAAAAAAAAAAAAAAACTCTTACAGCATCGTGGGATTGTGCATGTAATGATCAATGTGGAAAATCTTATAAATAATGAGGATAATGAGCAGGGGAAAGGTAGCGTTAACGTTTTGGTAAAAGTCCTTTTTCATGAAATGGAAAACGGGGCAAGGAAGAGGTGGGGCATTAATAAAGAAGTGTGTAGTGTTGCTCAACCCAAAAACCCAATTGGAACTAAAACAGGAACTGGAAACGTATGTTCTGTTGACAAGGATTATTTCGGTTCTGTTTACAAACATTTAACTGTAATCCTCAATACAGTAAACTTGCAAAGATAACATTATGTATATTAATTTCAAGACGTTTGACTAATGCTAATATAACCCAATTCTTTTTTGAAGGCATGTGAAATAGAAACTGCAATAGAAACGGCGCAGAATAGCATAGCTTCCTGTTACGTTCTGTTTGATGGTAGATGAAGGATTGCCCTAAAAACAAAACGAAAACCAAAAGGGAGTCCCAGAAAAAGTGAGACTGAAAGAAATGCAGGGAGATCTGGTCATTCTGGTGAACATTATGGGAACCTCCAGGGAGAATCTGGAAAGGTGGTTTTCATTAAATTCTCATTCACATCCCCTCTGTGGATTCTCAGTTTTATTCACTAATTAGCTGCATAGGCATTTCCTAAAGCAATATGCAAATGACTAGAAATACCACCTGCATCCTTCAGACATGTATCAAATATGATACCTTTTTTGATGCAAAATTTCTTTTCAATTGTTTAAACATGAAAGGTTGTAATAAAGGCAGGAATTTAATTCTAGGATAACGATAATAAAACAAGGACTCAGGGAATCCAGTGTAATTATAAACATGATGCCACCATCCCCATGCTTCACACTGCAAACAAATATTCATTCATAATAGCGAGTGAAAATATCTTGAATATAGTCAAAAGAATTTATCTGACGTTCTTCAAATAAGATTACAACGAACCAAATATATGATTATTAAGCTTATTTCTAATCAAATTTTACTAAAAATGTAAGTAAAAACGCCTTGCTCTACGGGAAGTTCATTTCGCCAGTTTAATGAATTTATTTCTTGAAAGAAGCAAATTCTCTGCTAGTAGAACAATATTTTTTTTTTCTTAAAATGTTAATAACATTTGAATAGAAATAGGCTTATATTAATCTCATTTTAAGACATTGATAGATGACTAGACTTACTGAGATCCTTGCAGTGTGTCTAATAGCATTTAACTGCATTCACATTTCAGCAGCACATCTGACATCCCTGGACTTAATTTATATTGCCCATGAAAAGCTATTCTACTGCGAAGCTCTTGAAATGTGTGCTTCTGATCTGCACTTCATTTGTTTATAAAGGCAGATCTCTTGATCTCTTAATAATAGATAATAATAATAATAATAATAATAATAATAATATATGGTCTAAGAAACCATTCAAAAATGGTTCAAATATTAATGACAGTGACTTGTAACTGATTTAACCCTCATTTCCTAACAAGACCATCAACATGAGCTTTGGGTCAACACTTCCCACACTCGGCTAAACTGTCGCCTCCACCACACCTTTCACTTCCAGTTACCTAAAAAGCAGTATTCGATAACATGCTGATTTTCAACAAACAGACATGAGTTTTTGCTGAGAGCAATATCCTATAAAAACATAAGAATATAAAGAAATTGTTTCATGCCAAACAAAAAACACCAACCCATGGTCATTGAGCTTGTTATTTGTGCATTTATATTGAAATAATTATAAATCTGTACAGCCAGTTCTCCTGGAATAGACTGACCTGAATCATTCTCTGAAAATACATAACTGATTTTCGTTGTTCCAGCAGTGAAGGTGCAGCAGCAACGTGCCTACTACTATTATCCGGAGATCATAACTTTGAATCGTGGGTGACGCTGTAGCCTCCAGAACCAGGGGCCTATAGAGAGCTGATTCTAGTGAGTGTCACAGTCGGGCCAGGCTCCGAATCAAGTCAAACACCACGCCCCCCCCCCCATCTAATTAGTATTAGGTGAAATACTAATCACCGCCACCTGATATCAATCAAGACAAACTCTCAAAAGCACACACCACACAGCATTCAGTGTCTGGGCTCATTTAGGCGAAAGTGGACCAAATCGCTAGACAAAGTAAGGCTCAAATACTTATCCAAACTACTTACCTGTGCTCCTTTGTTCTCCTAAAAAGCGTTTCCCGTCTGTCTCCCTTGTCTTTGTCTCCGTGGATCCGTGTATGTGTTTGTATATTTCTAGCCGGCTCTTCAGTGCCACCAGTAGATGGAATGAGCAAGCCCTCATTACCACATATCGCTACCCACGATAACTCTCTGGGGCTAGAGCAGTTTATGCAACTCTCCATCCGCTGCTCATCACATCTCGCTTCCTGCCACTTCATCACCCAGAATCCAACAGACCTCCTCCAAAATCTGCCAATGATGTCAGGTAACCCTGAAACCGTATTGGAACCCATGCAGCTGGACAGGGGTCGACTCTCACCGGCCGAACGACAAAGAAGGCTGATCCAGAGTCTCGAAGGCACTTCAACGTCTCCATAAGTTCCAACTATTTCTCAAAGCCGAAAAGTGCACATTCCACCAATTTCTAGGTTATGTCATTGACCAAAACGGGGTGAGGATGGACGAGGAGAAGGTATCTGCCATTACCAACTGGCCACAGCCCACGACTATCAAAGAATTACAACCCTTCCTTGGCTTTGCAAATTTTTACCGGAGATTCATAGTAAACTACAGCATCACCGCCAGTCCGTTAATTTCCCTGCTCCAAGGTAAACCCAGAGCACTGAAATGGACGTCAGAAGCCACCGTTGCTTTCCAGCGACTCAAAGAGACATTTATTTCTGCACCAATTCTCACACATCCCAATACCGAACTCCCATTCATGGTAGACGTGGACGTCTCAACCAATGGCATCCTCTCCCAGCAACAGGGGAAGCCTACAACACTCCATCCATGTGCCTTCTTTTCCAGGAAATTCACTTCAACCGAAAAGAATTATGACATTAGAGACCGTGAATTGCTGGCTATCAAGATGGCCATTGGACGAATGGAGACATTGGTTGGAGGGGGCTACTCACCAGTTCTTTGTCTTAATGGATCACAAAAACCTGCAGTGTCTGTGGGAGGCAAAGAGACTCAACCTAAGACAGGCACGGTAGGCAATATTCTTCTCCCAAATCCAATTCAAGATCTCCTATCGTCCAAGGTCGAAGAACACGAAAGCAGACACCCTTTCACGATTATGCTCAAACAACATCTCCAATGAAGACCCAGTTTCATAACAAACCCAGCATAATAGGCAAGTTTCTGACAATATTTCAAATTAGAATGTAATTCCAATCTTTATTTAACTTGGTGGAAAACATCTAAAGACATCTCTGACAAACAATTAGCAAAAATATAGATATACACAGTACAGACCAAAAGTTTGGACACTCCTTCACATTCAAAGAGGTTGAATTTGTATTATGGCAAAAAAAAAAAAAAAAAGCAGCTAAGTAAAGAAAAACGAGCGGCCATCATTACTTTAAGAAATGAAGGTCAGACAGTCCGAAAAATGGGGAAAACTTTGAACGTGTCCCCAAGTGCAGTCACAAAAACCATCAAGCGCTACAAAGTAACTGGCTCACATGCGACATGACCGCCGCAGGAAAGGAAGACCGAGAGTCGCCTCTGCTGCGGAGGATAAGTTCTTCCGAGTCACCAGCCTCAGAAATCGCAGGTTAACAGCAGCTCAGATCAGAGAGCAGGTCAATGCCACACAGAGTTCTAGCAGCAGACACGTCTCTAGAACAACTGTTAAGAGGAGACTGTGTGAATCAGGCCTTCATGCTAGAAGATCTGCTAGGAAACCACTGCTAAGGACAGGCAACAAGCAGAAGAGACGCGTTTGAGCTAAAGAACACAAGAAAGAACACAAGAAAGAAAACTCGCTGAATGAGAAGGTGTGTCCATACTTTTTGTCTGTACAGTATATATACAGTGGAACATTGGATTGCAAGTATAATTTGTTATGGAAGCATGTTCGCATAACAAAACAATCGTAAACCAAATGAATTTCCAATAAAAAAATAACGAAAACTCAGATTATTTTATCCACATATTAACCTGCACTTTACCTTTGAAAAAAGTAAAAATAAATCCCGACAGATAAGTGTTTCCATTAGTGTTTGTGCTGTGTATGTGTGTGTGTGTGTTTGTGCAACACCCCCTCCCTCTTCTCGTCTTACACAGTAACCCTTCCTCCTCTCTTATTTTTGTGGGATAACTGTCACACATCCACGTGTGTGTGTGAAGGTGAGAGGACGAGGAGTGTGTCTGAAGGCAAGAGGATGAGGAGTGTGTGTGAAGGCGCACATTGTCCAATGACGCACATGGATGTGAATTATACCAGTGAGAGACGCTCACTAAGATCGAGGAGGGGAGACGATTAACCACAATTCCGCAGAGCAATAGAGAGAAAAACCATTGGCTCAGTTGTGATCTCGCCATGAAAAGGTATGCGTGATACATGATACTCGGTACTTGTAAACCAAGACTTGCTCGTTTTCCAAGTCAGAATTAATTAAAAACAATACATATATAAAGGTTTCACTGTATATAAATGGAGAACAGTGAAGATTATGTATAAAATACATGTTTAAAAGCATAGGTATTGAGATTCAGTAGATTTTTTCATGGGTTTAATGTCTTTTTGTTGTAGTTTTTTTTTTTTTACACATTTAAAACAATTAACAGATCTTTATTATTATTGTTTAAGAAAGAATCGTTTGTTATATTGAATTTATATTTATATTATATTTTAAATGTCCTGGATATTACTACAGATAAACCTCTGGACTCAAACCCCAAACTACAAAACAACTTCAGGTTTCAGGTTGCGCTCTAGTGATGTACACGTTCTGGGATTGTCCAGGTGTGTACAGACTTCATGAGAACAGATGTGATTTCCAATGTTGCTAGACAAGGGTTTCAGCTGTTTTCTTACATAATTATGACATAATCTTTAAAATACCTGAAAAAAGTCCTGTGTGGCTGGCATGATGCCAGCAAAGAATATACACTTAAGCTCTGATGTGTAAAAAAAAAAAAAAAAATTCACCAGACTGAGTAAATCAGTTATTTAAATAAATAAATGAATTAATACATATAATAGAATGGTTTAAGGATCAAAACGAGTTTCCGGTTACGTAGACACACTCGGTTTTGGTTCAGCTTGAAATATCTACTGTAATTCGCTGACAGGGCATTTACTGTACATGCATTTACTTTCATGCTTTTTTTTTTAATGCAAAACACCGGTGGACGGAAGGAAATGAACAGAAAAATGCAATAAAATGGATGAATGAACAGAAATTAAATGTTAAAGGAAAATGTGAAGGAAAAACGAAAGCGTGTCGGGGCAGTTACAGTATAAGAGTTCTCTTTTTACACTTTCCCTGTGACGTAAGGGCTTCCACAACTGTCGCGTGACCTCTGACTGAGAGTAAAACACCGACATATACACACACACACACACACACACACACAAATTGCAATGCAACCAATAATTTAATTATTTATTTTGACCCAAGTAAATAGCGCAAGCTAAACATAATAATAATAATAATAATAATAATAATAATAATAATACAGCTGAGGTACTGCACCTTCAGGATTAGATATTTGAATTTCACCTCCACTCTGTGTGCATGGAGTTTGCATGTTCTCCCCATGGTGGACGGCACATGTCCCCCCCATGTGGAGGCACAGTGACTTAGCGGTGAGCACTGTCGCCTTGCACCTCCAGGTTCCGGGTTGGATTCCCGTCTCGGCGTCTCTGAGCATGGAGTTCGCATGTTCTTCCCAGGTTTCCTCAGGGTGCTCCAGTTTTCTCCCACAGTCCAAAGACATGCAGCTTAGGTCAACTGGTGTTCCTGTGGTGTGTTAATGAGCGTGTGAGTGTCTATATGTGTGTGCCCTGTCATGGATTGGCACCCCACCCAGGGTGTACCCCGTCTCGTGCTCTAATGTCTCCGGGGATAGGCTCCAGGCCCCCAGTGACCCCGTACAGAGCAAAAAGCTGTGTACAGTAGACAATGACGATAACAAGTCACACATATAACAAGAATTATCTTGTTCCAATATCACCAGTCAGGATATATTAGGCAGCAAGTGAACAGTCAGGTCTTAAAGTTGATGTGTTGGAAGCAGAAACACCGGCAAGTGTAAGTATCTTGAATGATTTTGGCAAGGGCCGAATTGTGATGGTCAAGAGGCAAGTGGCCTGGTTTGATGGATCACGTTTTCTTTTAAATCATGTGCTGGGAAACTTTGTGTCCTTCCATCCATGTGGATTTGACACGCACTTTGAAACGTACCACCTACCTAAACATTGTTGCTTGACCGAGTCACATGGAATGTTGTTCCCTGAAGGCAGTGGGCTCTAAACAACTGAATAACGCGCCCTGACCTACTACACACATTACAGGACATTATATTGCTCTTCTGCCTTCACATGCATATGAACTTCAGTAACATTCAGTTCTTAATCCATAGGTTTAATACGACGTTGGCGCTTTGCAGCTACAACAGCTTCAACTCTTCTGGGAAGGCTTTCCACAAGGTTTAGAAACGCGTTTATGGGAATTTTTCACCATTCTTCCAGAAGCTCATTTGTGAGTCCAGGCACTGACGTTGGACAAGAAGGCCTGGCTCACAATCGCCACTCTATCGGGTTGAGGTCTTGCTTTGCGCACCGGTGCACGACGAAGGCAGAAGAGTCAATACTTTTTGGCCATATGGTGTATTTTATGCGTTGAGGAACATGACAAAGAGTTTGAGATGTTGACTCAGCCTTCAAAATTCTCCAGATCTCAATCCGGTTGAGACGTTCTGGAAAAACAAGTCCGATTCATGGACGGTCCGCCTCGCAACTTTTAGGATCTGCTGTTGTCATTGTGGTGCCAGATACGATGCGCACACTATTGGAGTCCATGCCTTGAGGGCTATTTTAGTGGCACAAGGAGGAGCTACACAATATTAGGTCAGGGGAAACAAATAGAATATATACAGTATAATGTTTAACATAGAAAAAGAGTTCTGCAATATTACTATTATTAGTAGTCGTAGTAGTCGTAGTCGTAGTATACAGTAGTTGCTGTTGTTGTGGGTTTCATTCTGTGAACCCAGGTTTCATCTTTTTTTTTTTTTTTATTATGACATAATAAACGGGAAACCCCAATCGCCAGACTTTTTCAAAGTGAAACTTTGAAAGCGTTGTACAGTATATAAGCAGCACACTTCTCCTCTCACACACACACACACACAGTCATCAGACACGGACTACACAGCAAGCAACCCTTTATCGGCAGCTCTCAGAGGTGAGTGTGTGCATGTGTCTGTGTGTGTGTGTGTGTGTGTGTGTGTGTGTGTGTCTCAGAGAGAGAGAGGGATGCTGAGTTTCACCAGCTGTGGGCTCCATCACACCGCAATCAAGTTAACAGGATTTATTAGTCCTTCTATCGCTATGATTTTAAGAAGCTTGTAAGAAACAGACAGACGTTTGACGGCTGTTTGGAGTTTCAGCAGATTAATATTAGATCCGGGCAAACGTCAAATATTACATTATTAGTATTAGTAGTAGTAGTAGTATGATAAAAATGTATTTACTTGCAGAGTTTTTAGAGTGAGGAATAACTATCCTTTGTTATTTCATTTTATGTAGCTATTCTTACTAAATATCTAATAATAATAATTTGATGGTGAAAATTATTTATGCATTGTGTGTGTGTGTGTGTGTGTGTGTGTATGTGCATGCACAATGCTGTGAACCTTATAAACTACCCACTGAATATGTCCTTATTAACATATTTCTCCTGTGTGTGTGTGTGTGTGTGTGTGTGTGTGTGTGTGTGTGTGTGTGTGTGTGTGTTAGATGGCATGGTATAGAACAGCTCTATGGCTCGTGCTCTTCTCAGCGGTGTACGACAGATGCTGCTCTTCTCCCAGTCGTTTCTCCCGCTCCCTCAGCCTGACGCGTTCCGTCCGCTCGCGTGTCCAGCAGCTCCTTCTCAGATACGTGAGTGAGCAGAACTAGACCTCCATCACCCTTTCACTTCGGTCACTGATTCGCTGAGGGTTTAGTACAGAATGTGATTATGAAGCTAACGTTATAACGTAAAGATGGCATAGTGGTTGTACAGCGCATGAAGAATTCTTGGAATATTACAGTCCTGCCATTAAATGCAGTAGTCTGAGAGCAAAATAGAATTTGTTCAAATGTGCCATTCTATTCTATTCGAACCAATTAGTGGAACCCACTGTTTAAGATAAAAGTGCGGAAAGTTCTTGAATTGAAAAGATTCCTTCATGATTTTTGTTCTGTGTAGAAAGAAGAACAGTTCGGCAACGCGCACTTTGACGACAAGAGGATCGTATTAAACACACTACCATCAGTCACCGTGAACTATCGGACATGGCTGCAAATGGAGGTGTGTACGATTGTATGTGTGCATCTGAGTACGGTCGTAAAACTGAACTGGACCTCTACGAAATTTAACTTGCTATTTTACACTTTTTCCACGTCACGCATGTGCAGGACACCGAGCGCTTGTACCGCGCTTCTCGTGACCTTCAGACATTCTGGACTCACCTGGAGAGCCAGCGTCAGAGACTGCAGGCAAACGGCGATCAAGCTGGAGACATGGAGATGAGGAAGAGGAACAGGAGAGGAGGGCCATATCAGTCCTTGTCCCAGAGCATTCTGGGAATCGAGCTGGACCTCCGAGACCTCATGAAACAAGCCAACGCTCAGGTATGTGCGGCTAGTCATGTCATCTACTCGATATGAAGATCTCAGGCTGAGGTACGTCTGGCAGCTTGAGTGCTTGGGCTCCTCCAAGTCCTCCGGTTTTTCCAGACAAGACATGTGGCTTTGGCTAACTGGCATGTCCAAATTGCTTGTAGTGTATGATTGGGTGGGTGCGTCTGCGTCTGTTGGATGTTGCCAATGCTTCTTGACATGACCTCATAGATCATTGAGGGCAACCATCAATTAGTGATGTTGGCTTGAATGGATGGTTGGATGGATGGATGGATGGATGGATGGTTGGATGGATGGATGGATGGATGGATGGATGGATGGATGGATGGATGGATGGATGGATGGATCCATTTCATTTGTTTCTGCCCAGAAGATAGAGCTGTCCAGCCATCAGAAGCCTAGTTAGCAGATCGGCCAGATTGGAAAATTGGAGGAAATTAAAAGATATATATATATTTCTAGGGGTCTTTACAGTCAATTCCTTTGAAGCTGTGAGTCATTTGTGAGCCCACAAGAACGCTGTGAATCCCATAACTGTCTTCACCGACCCGAAACCTATAACGTGACAAATGT
This sequence comes from Clarias magur, assembly GCA_013621035.1. Classification (NCBI taxonomy): domain Eukaryota; kingdom Metazoa; phylum Chordata; class Actinopteri; order Siluriformes; family Clariidae; genus Clarias; species Clarias magur. The sequence continues at coordinate 38,792 of QNUK01000271.1, read as the reverse complement.
GTCACATATTAGTCAAGCGCTATGAAAATGCTTGTTCATATTTCTAACTGTTTTGATCCAAATACACGCAAATAGAACGCCTTTGTTAACCAAAGTTTCTTCCCCTTCTCAGCTTCATGTCCAGTTGTTGAAAATGATGAGTAATCATCACACAGTCAGGCTTCCTTTCATCAGAGCCTCATTGCAAAACAGGGGAGAGCTCAAGTGAGCATGTGGCAAAAGTCCATGGGAAGTTCTGGGACTCTTTTCATCAGGAATGTCTGATTCTGTAGTTTCATAAAACTTTCCCATTATTTTTTATTGTAAATGGGGCAAAAGAAAGAAAGACAGACAGACAGAAAGAAAGAAAATTGCACGACCTTGATCAATGCAAATGCAAAGTTTGTTTTATGTTTGTACATCTTGATTGAGATGCTTGTTCTGGACTCTCTGATAGTGTGTGTGTGAGACGTGTCCCCTTCCTCAATATCTGACTATGGTCGTGCACACAAAAAAGCAAAACAGCTTATCTTTCACAATGAGCCTGTTAGGAGAAGGATGACTGTACGTCTACAGCCCACTCGTACGGTATTCACCAAAGATTTCTGCTTTCTCTGCGAGGTGAAGCAATGCCGCTGTTACCCAAGGCAACAGAAACCGCAGGTTGCGGTCGTTATCGCAGTGTCATACTAGTCATCGGCAAGCATTCTGTATCCATCACATACTGAAACATGAGAAACGCGTTAAATATTCCAGACAGATTTCTAGCAAAGTGATTAGTCATTATCCTGGAGTGCATGCTTCTCAGTTTGCTAGTTCCTAAAGTCGGTTTTACTGACCAGAAACGTTGTGAAACCTTTGGGTGGAAACTGCCGATGGTTTGTGTAAAACGTACCATAAACACGGACAATCCTCGAGCGATCCTCTAAATTATAACCCTAAGAACTTTGTTATTAATCTACTTGAAAGTAATCACTTTTCATCATCATGTGATTGGACAAATGACTCACAGAGACAGATAAACCTCACAGCCCCATTAAAAGAACTGTGGTTTTAGGCTGAACACGTCTACTCCACCTTCAGTTCACCCCTAACCTTAACCACAGTGAGCAAGCCTGGCTCTTGACGTTTCTTGGAAAGAAATCCTTCCACTCTCCATCTTGATGATCATGTAAACGGCTGCAGATGAACCTGCATATTAGAACAATATCATATGACGTTCCCTCTCTGTCTCCACAGCTGCTTAGCATCAGCGCATTAAAGAAGATGGACGACAACACGAGCGTACCTCCTCCGACCACCAGGCTGACAAACCCACCCTCTCCGACCTCAATCTCTCCACCCGCTTCTGCTCTGGACCAGATCCTGTCCTCCAGTCTGCGCACCACGGACGTCCCGTCCGCTACTCAGCCCAGACAGGTGCCGCAGCAAGCTCCTAAACCTGTCCCGTCTCACTGGGTGTCCGTCCTCGAGGGCTACGTCATCCTCCGTGATCTCGAGCGATACCTGAGCAGGCTGGTGCGGGATTACACGCTGCTCCAGGCCAAATACTGACAGCACGACTGAGAGGGGGGAAAAAAAGCCAAAGGGTCTAAAACCATGCACACATGAGCACATTCCAATGCAGCTAAGACGAGGACTCGCCGAAGACAGACCTCAATTAGCAATTATTTATTTTTTGCAATTTTCTATTTATTTATTTATTTTAAATTAATTCTTGCTATTTTTTTTTTTATTCTTCTCATTCTTATTCATTTTTTTAGTCTAATAATGTCTAGTCTTCCACTATAAAGTTGCAGTTGACTAAAAATGTCTTTTCTTTCACAACGGGGACATTTCGGAGATCCCTTAGGGGGAAAAAAAAAAAAGTGTGATTCTCAATACTGCCATGATATGGCTTCCGTGGCCCGAAAGGCATGATATGGCCTTTGTTTACAATGTTCTGGGCCAGAAAAAAGCTCCACCCCACTCGCTTTCTTTCTTTTCTCTAAGAAGGGATTGGATCAGCTTTTGTGATTTACGAGTCGGTACGTTATAGCACCACGAAAGTTGCCACTGTTGAGCCCTTGAGCAAGGCCTTTAACCCTACCTGCTCCAGGGTGCGCTGTATCCTGGTCCACCCTGAGCTCTGACCCCAGACTCCTAACTAGGATATGCAGAAAAATCTTTTTGTTGTACTGTAAGGTACATGTGACAAATAATTGAATAATAATTATTGTTATTATTATTATTATTATTTAGTGGTCTACTAGTGTTTATGATATCTAATTTTAATGCTATGTCCTTATCATTTCTTTTTGTACTTGACCAAGTAATAGTGGTGGAAATGAGGCAGCTGTGAAAAACTAATAGATCTGATCTGAGGTCTTACTCAGGGTTTGAAAGTATTTCAATGTTTCTTAATACCTTACAACATTTTTAATCTATACTTGAAATTTTTTTTTTTATTGTATTGTATTAGATAGATAGATAGATGGATAGATGGATGGTTGGATGGATGGATGGATGGATGGATAGATGGATGGATGGATGGTTAGATGGATGGATGGATAGATGGATGGATGGATGGATGGATGGATGGATGGATGGATAGATGGATGGATGGATGGATGGATGGATAGATGGATGGATGGATGGTTAGATGGATTAATGGATGGATGGATGGATGGATGGATGGATGAATAGATAGATGGATGGATGGATGGATGGATAGATAGATAGATGCTTTATTGATCCCGGAGGAAATTCCACAAAGACATACTGTATAGACGGAGCTACTGGATGGGTTGCCACCTGCGTCGGCACCCAGAACTCATTGCACTTATCAACATTTCTCGTGACCTTCTCCATCCAACATATTCTTGAATTTTCTTACTGAAGCTACTGATTGTTGTTTACTGTGAAACTGAGAAAGACACCAAGTACCTGCACTTTTCAACCATCCAGTACTCAAAGTAAAACTACTGTAACAAACGTTTACACCTGGGCGGCGGTCGAACCATCGCACAGGTTTAGACAGAGTGCTCGAGTATCTTTTAAAGCTGTGATTTGAAGGCATTTTTTTTGTTGTTGTTGTTGTTGTTGTGCAGTCATTCACCAAATATGGTATCAGTTTAGAATGTAAGAACCACTAGGGTATTTCCCAAACAAACCCACACTTCCTTCTTCGTCTAGAAACCAGCCAATTACAGGACAGCGTGATTGGTGTTTTTACCCTCCTTCTTCCGTACTTTCCACCCTCACACTCTTATTTATTGTATTGCTATTTATTTATTTATTTATTTAAATTATAATGAAAATAAATGTTTGTTGTTGTTTTTTTTTGTTTTTTTTGCTTGTACGAAGGGTAATTCCTGTGTTTCAATGAGACTTTTATAGCTTTGACCATTGTGTGAGTGTAAGTTTAATAAATATATGTATTAAAAGGTCTGTTGACATTGTCAGAGCTCTATTTTTGGGGGGGGAATTTATAGCCATTTCTGTGCAAACTGCATGAAGAAATCTTCGAAAATTTCCTCCAGAAGTTGAGGGTTATGTTGCAACAGAACATCATCAGCCCTACTGTATGGAGACTGCAGGTTTAAATCTATAAAAATCCATCTATGTTTGAAAACTCTTGTCAATCAGGGTGACATTTAATTCAAGAAAATAAGGGGGGGAAACATCTAGAAATACATTTCTGCAGAAAGGGTTCAGCAGAGAAGCTTTGCAGGAAAGGGAACTGATAGGAGTTTAAATAATCCTGAAATCTGTGGAAAAAAATTTATTAAATCTGCACTTTCAAAGCCTATGATGAAATGTTTAATGCATCCACGCTTTGTGCCTAAAACCGGCACGCCATGTCGGGTTCATGCTGTTCATGAGGTTACCTGGGAAATAAATAGGAGGAAATAAAGCATTGTAGTGAAAAGTGTTTTGTCTTAAACTCTAATAAGCACACTTGCAGCATTTTTCTTTCTTGTGTGTGTGATTTATTTAGAGATTACTAAAGATTTCTTACAAATTGATACGATTTCAAGCCTTCACTTGTATGAAAGGTTATTCTCGTCTTCTTTTGTGTCTCTTATTCAGCTTTTTCCCCAGTGAGTGCAATGTGTATATATTTAGCTCCATGATTCCTTTAGCTCTGCAGCTAGCAACTGAGGTAAACACACGTTATTGCTTGTATTAAGACTGCAGCCGTCCTGATTCATTGAACTTACTCCAAGGCTTCGTTTCGGCTCATTCTGTCCGGCATTCTTGCACTTATTTATACCAACCTGTAGTCGATCATTTGTCCCGCTCAGCTTTCACCCTAGATGATGGAGGCCCGGTCATCGTTTTTACGATGAGCGGATAAATTTGGGAACTTCCTGCAACTTACACACTCGGCCTCTGACTGCATACTGTCTTTTTCGATCTGCGCTCATTTCTGGTGACGGCTAGCTAAGAACGGAAATTAAAACAGGAAGTGAAGTGTGGTTTACAGATTCAAAACAAGAAGTAACAGACGGTTAGTCTTCCGCACTCCGGCGAGAATGCAAAAAAAAAAAAAAAAAAACTAAAGTGTGAGTGATTTTCAAACTGATAAAAAGCCAAAAACCCTGTATCGTAAATTCTCACGACAAGAAAAGAAGGTGTGCAAACGCCAACAAAAGACAGCCGTTACCAATCTTTCCATTTAAAATCTTTCTGAACAAACCAAAACAGTCATTGACTTGTCAGTTCATTAGGGCAGGGCTGCTAAATCCTACATAATAATAAGAGTAATACAAAAAAAAAAAAAAAAAGGTTTTACTGTTAGTGGAATTGACTATCAAAACAAAACCCGAGTGTAACGTTGACTTCAGCGTGACAGACAGTCTGTTAGAAAGCGTGGCGACTGCGTGGTGGTTGGCGTTAAGCGCGTTATTCTTCAGTGAGCGATCGGTCCACCAACGACATGATGAACGCTTCTTCATAGTGAGCTGTGTGACCGGTGTGACTGGTGTGACTGGTCAACACGGGGTCATACGCTGCTGTTGCTTTGTGGGGACGTCTGGGAGGGAAAAAGGGAAAGAAAAGAATAAAATGTTTTTGTTTGTTTTGAATTCAGCCGTTTCTCAAATCTACTCAAATGAAAAGATCATGTAAAAAAAAAAGAAATGGCGACCGGATTGCAAGAGGTCTCGCTTTACTTAAATGATAAATTGTAGCCAATCAGCGAAGATATACAGTGCTGTGAAAAAGTATTTGCCCCCTCCTTGATTTTTGTTTTGTTTTGCACACTTAAATAATTCAGATTATTAAACCAATTTTAATATTAAACAAAGACACCCCGAGTAAGTACAAAAATGTGTGTGTTTTTTTTTTTTTTTTTTTTATATAATGATTGAATTTATTAAAACCCTTAAAGCCAAAATGTAGGTCAATGACGACTAGAGAAAACATGTGCTTGTGTGTAAACCTTGCCGGTGCCACCGTTATGTCAAGTAGAACTAAATGTATCAATACTTTCAATATCTGTCAAGTTTACCAACATGGTAATGACGTCGCAAAAATGTAGAACTCACTGTTTTTTTTTTTGGTCCTAGAAACAACCATAAAAACATGTGATTGTGTGTATCTACTGTATTTCTCTTTGTAATTTGTTCACTTTATACTGCACAATCCTGAGCCCTACATATGTTTATTAAAAAGCAGCAAAACTAAAAAAAAATGGATAAACTGCTCAAAGTTTTAGGAATTCCCTGTGTGGAAAAAGTAATAGCCCCTTGCTAAATCATGAATGACCTGTGATTAGCAACGTTTTTTTTTGATGACCTGATTACTGCCAGACCTGTTGAATCAGGAAATCACTTGAAGTCAAGCACAGTGAAAGATCTCACATCATACCACCATAAAAAAAACAGTTGAGCGACAAAGCAAATCGATGTGTATGAGTTACAACAGGGATTAGAATTCTTTCTCATTCACATCGGTCTCCTAGAAAAATATCTGCCTGAGATCTTATACTGGTGGCCACGTTCAATTACTGAAACTCTCTGTCTCGGTGCGGGTTTGGTGCCACTAGTGGTTTTATGACCCGTCACAAGCTTAAAGTTATACAGCAGATGTTTGTACTTTTTACATGACAGATGTATGGTGTTTATGGCCAGAGCACGTGTGAACACCAGACGGTCACATACACCCTAAACGCAAGTTTCCGGTTTGTTCTATGAAGACTTTCCACTAGATGTTGAAAAGCAGTTATGGGGATTTGCCCACGAGAGCATTCGTGAGGTCATGTTGATGTTGATTTGAGGTAATGTGTTGGCTAATCAGAGCTCAATCTGTTTATTAGAGCAGCTTTTGACTCATGTCTTCACTTCTCCTTATCCGTCTATAACGAGAAGAATCGCTGCGTCTGGTGCAGGTTTTTTTTTTACGTTTCTTAGTTTTGCGCTGCCTCGTCCTTAAACGCAGCTCACGTTTCGTCTCTGGTTGAACACCGTCTAAACCGTATGAGTCATGGCATATCTCACCACAGCCAAGTGTCCGTTCTTAGCCTTGACCGCTCGGTGCTCCGCCCCAGAGGTGAAGTCGATGACGCCCTCTTTGCCTCTGGAAATTGCAAACCGGATACTGAAAGAGGGAAAAAAGGGTGGAGAGAAAGGTTTAGAATTCCTTTCGTCACCTTGAACCTGTGAGACGACACACAAAACGCATACACACACACACACACACACACACACACCTGTCCTGACTGACGTTGACGTTGTGCATCTTGTCCGACAAGATGGCCAGCTTGCTGACAGCCTCGATCACGTGGTCGCTCTGGAGAACCAGGTCGCCCTTGAAAGAGGAAAGGTCAAAGGTCACAGGCTTCCGGGATCACCACGTTAACGAAGGCGGGCGGGAAAATGTGATGCCGATTCTGATTTTCTCACACATTTTCTTTCGATTCTGTAAAGCTGCTTCGCGACCGTGACGGCTGTTTAAAAAGGTATACTAATAAAAAAAAAAAAAGCGAATTGAATCGAATTGGAACGACTTCTCTTTTACCTTCTGCTTGCTGTCGGCAGGGGGCAGGTGCAGAACGAAAAAGCCATCACTGAGAGAACTGACTGAGATGCCTAGAAAGAAAGAAAGAAAGAACGAAGTGGGAGGGAAAAAATTACCAGATGATCCAAAAGTCATGTGACGTAAAACTCGATAAAGACCCTGAAAATCATAAGACAAACATACAGTATGAGCGTAATCATATGAGCCTGCAAGAATACATATGATGCAAGAACTGTAAAATGTTCTGCGGTGCGCACTTCTTCTTTCAGGGGTCGCCACGACAACTCATCTCTCCCTGTCCTCTGTATCCTTTACTCTCACACCAACTAGCTTCATTTCCTTTCTCCTTTCTACATCCATAAATCTCCTCTTTAATCTTCTTCTGGACCACCCGGTTCCAACCTCAGCATCCTTCTACTGATATATGCACAATCCCCTTCCTGAACATGTCCAAAGCACTAAAAATCTGACCTTAACTCCAAAACATCCGGCATGGGTTGTCCCTGTGATGGACACTGCGTGCTGAAAGTTCATGTCTGGACTTCCCAAAGCTCCATCTTCCCTTTATTCTCTAAAGTTCTAGGAAACAGCTCTCTGCACGCCTCCCCCGCTCCCCCCCCCCCCCTCACTGCACATTCCTGTAACATGAAACTAAGAAACTAACACCAACTAATGATAAACACTTCTGACCTTTACTTATTTTTCCACTCACTCATCATCTGTACTGCTTGATCTTGTATGCAGGGTCTCATGGGGCCTGGAGCCACTCCATTTACGCACTATGGGCAATTCGGGATCACAATCCGGCCGAATCTGCTTGTCGTTGGAGGTTAGTCGAGGAGGTAACAGGAGCGTCTGGACGAAAAACCAAACTCCACGCATGCAGTCCTGAAGCGGGAATCGCCCGAGCCGAGAACCGGGAGGTCCAAGGCAACAGTGCTCACCGCTTCACCACTGTGTCACCCTGATTTATTTATTTTGAGTCATTATTTTGAAATTCTGGTACCTAGCAGTGAACCGTAATCGATGCGCTGCTTGATTTTGGACTCCTGAACAAGAACCGCGGAAGAGCCGGTCATCAGGAGCTGCCGGGGCCGGGCGCGGAAGCCATGCCGATCGTACTTGATGACTGGCACGCCGTACTAACACACAGGAGAGAAAGAGACAGGAAGAGAGAGAATGTATAACTATTATAGTCTCAAATTAAACTGATTTGTCAGGTCTGCCTTGACTACCAGTATTAACACAAAAGGGTGCTCCATATTCCTTGGCAATTTACAGTGCAGACCAAAAGTTCGGACACACCTTCTCATTCATAGAGTTTGAATTTGTATTATGGCAAGAAAAAAGCAGCGAAGCAAAGAAAAACGAGCGGCCATCATTACTTTAAGAAATGAAGGTCAGTCAGTCCGAAAACTTGAGAAAACTTTGAACGTGTCCCCGAGTGCAGTCACAAAAACCATCAAGCGCTACAAAGAAACCGGCTGACATGCGACATGACCGCCGCAGGAAAGGAAGACCGAGAGTCGCCTCTGCTGCGGAGGAGAAGTTCATCCGAGTCACCAGCCTCAGAAATCGCAGGTTAACAGCAGCTCAGACCAGAGAGCAGGTCAATGCCACACAGAGTTCTAGCAGCAGACACGTCTCTAGAACAACTGTTAAGAGGAGACTGTGTGAATCAGGCCTTCATGCTAGAAGATCTGCTAGGAAACCACTGCTAAGGACAGGCAACAAGCAGAAGAGACGCGTTTGGGCTAAAGAACACAAGAAAGAAAACTCGCTGAATGAGAAGGGGTGTCCAAACTTTTGCTCTGTATTACTGTACGTCATACACCAAAAGATAATGGACACCAGATCCATATGTGCTTTGCGATCATGTCACTCTTCTGGGAAGGCTTTCCACTAAATGTTGAAGTGTGGCTCTGGGGATTTGTGTTCATCCCTCTACAAGAGCGTCAGTGATCTCAGGCCCGGACGTCGAGGACACTCAAGTTCTTCCCCTCAAACGCACTCATGTGTTCATGGAGCTGGCTTTGGTGATCTCCCAGGGGCGTCGTCATGCTGGATAAGGGTCTGGGCCTCATATGTATGTGCACATACTTATACTTTCATTTCTATTCACACACACACACACACACACACACATTTGCATGTTACCTTCAGTTTGTTTTCACTCCCGAGAGTTTGTCGCACTTTGAGGTTGATCTCTTCGTTCTCTGGAGAAAGAGTACAGAAACTGTTGGCATTTTTATTGCTACATTCTCGGCATCACAGCATGTGTGTATGTGTGTGTAAATATTTGTGTAATTTTACCCAGCCTGGTGCCCACAAAAAGCCTAGGGACACTTCGAGGGTAGCTGTCCTTCTGACCCCTAAAAATACCGCTGGCTACGACCTTCTGCTCCAACTGTAAACAGAGACAGATTTTTTTTTTTTTACTCACTGTGGTTGTACTATGTGTTTTACTCATTTCCTCTTTTGGCCCTGGATTTTCTTGGCGTGCCCAGTGTGTACAGTATATATGTGTGTGTGTGTGTGTACAGTATACGTCTGGTGTGTGTGTGTGCGTCTGGTTTCACCTGGTTCTTCCACTCGGGTTGGATTTTCCTGCAGTAGTCGTTGACCAGGTTGCGAACACACAGACGGCGGATGTAGACCGAGGCCTGGGGAGGAAGTGCCAAAAGTACGGCTTAGAGATGGACATGCCGGCACGATCACATGCACGCACTAGAGATATAATAGTGCCGGACAGGGACATTTTTTAAAAAGAACAGCTGTAAACAAGTGCACCTTACCAGCCGACAGAAAGCGGAAGTGTAGCGAGACTTATTATAACTCTAGAACCGTGTGAAAGTCTTGTGCAGCCTGATGTCTGGCTGCGCAATACGAACGAGTTCTGTCTTAAAATGTGTTCAGATTCCTTCATGCCACTTCAGCGCTGTTATTTCAGTGGTGAGAATATTGGCGCGGACAAATTGGCGCGGATTCATCCGTGGTCTTTGGGGGCCGCACGTCTAAAACGCTTCGTCACTCCTAGGTGCACGAAGGCGTGGGGTGGAGCCACTAGATCTGGCGCGGCAGGAGATGATTACCGATGGACCGCAGACCTTCAAGGTGGATGGACTGTACACTGCAAGAGACAGCGGTTGAAGGACTGCCCGAGCTGTCAAGAACCAGTCCTTGACAAGGAGGACGTGGAGGCCCATTTCCCCAGCCGAGATCGCCGCTGTCGGTACCAGAGGAGCGGCAGACGACGGGGTCTTGGGGTCTCGCGCACACAAGAAGGATCTGGAAGGGCCGGCTGGCTGAGGAGCCTGACGGAGCCGCTGCCCACGAGCATCCAAGCTGCCACTCTGCTGCTGCCATCAAGTGTCCATATGCCAGCTGGGCAATGCCTCATGCACATGCACATCCTCACTTCTTTCCTTCCTCCTTAAAAAAAAATAAAATAAAACCCTTCCTTTGCCCATTTTCACAATAAAACTACACTTTTCCCCGAAGACCTTCCCGTTGTGCCTGTGTACTGCATCTGTGGTGCTCTTACACAAAATATTTATCACCTTTATCATTTCTAATTAATATCGACTGGTGCAGGTGTTTGTTTACACTGAGACAGTTGCGCATCAGTAGCTTATTTTAAACTAGATGATCAGATCCGGCACATTGCTGTTCTGAAAACATCACTTTTACTCAGCATTTTGAGGGTCACTGATGGTGCAGGCTAAACTTCAGGCAGAGATCTACTTACTGTAAGCACTGCAGAAGATTCTTTAAATTCTGATGGTTTAATGTCATTATTCTGTTTCTGTTAACCATCCGTGTTGAGATCGGATCAGATCAGATCAGATCGGGTTGGTGAAACGTTTCATCGTAATTGGTAATCACCAAACATTCATGGTGAACACTAACACCTCCTTGCAGCGGAGACGTGTGTGGGGGAAAGTCCGGCAAGATAATCTGGGTAAAATTATTATTAACATCGCCGTATTTTCGGTGGTGTCATAACTGCATTGAAAAGTTCCCTAATAGCGCAGCTGTATTTAGTTACGCTTCTTTCTACAGAGAGCGCGGCAGAGCGGTGAGCGGTGAGTATACCACGACATCGAGAGAGTGCGTGACCGAGACAGAAAGAGAGAGAGAGAGAGGGGGGGGGGAGATGGGAGAAGAACATCTGTTTGCTGGTGGCATGACACTCTGTGCTCTGGTAAACTGCAACACAAGGTGGAGCTGAAGATGCACAAGACATTCTATTGTGAAATAAGATATTTCCAATTGGTTATTGAGGTTAGCTTAGCGCTATAATTAGCTGTG
>QNUK01000271.1:0-25000 GCA_013621035.1 Clarias magur | reverse complement strand
GACCAACACTTCCTCAAATCTTCCTACACACACACACACACACACACACACGCACACGCACACACACACACATGCGCACACACTTAATGTCTTCATAACACCAGTGTTTAATGAATACATATACTTAATATTTTATTCAGTCTTTACAAAAGGCAGATAATACAGATAATAAACACACACACACACACACACACCTGGTTGTTTGGCGTCGTTGGGTTTGATGCAGCGGACGTACGATGGTTCCTTAGACATCAAAATCTCCATCAGCTTGGCCAAGCTCAGCTTAAACTGGGTAGCAGCCTGAAAACACAAAGGTTAGCTAAGAGTGGAAAAGCAGTGTGTGTGTGTGTGTGTGTGTGTGTGTGTGTGTGTGTGTGTGTGTGTGTGTGCGCCTTACCGTCTCTGGTCTCCTCTGGTCTGTCAGTTCATCTGGATGGAAACACTGCCTTATTATCGAATTCCTAGACTGGCACATCACCTGTGAAGCGTTGGAGTAGAAAGCAACAAACAAACAAACAAACAAACAAACAAACAAACACACATCGATCACACACACATGTAAACACAACCATGTATTTAATTGCGTTTAACACACTGATGTTTTCTTACCTCTTTTAGGTTCCTGTACAGAAGGTCATTGTTTTTGTCCAGGAACCCTGAAGGAGACCAGCGGAGACAAATAAACAATAAACAGAAACAAGGATGGATGGAGGGATGGATGGATGGATGAGTGGATAAACTGTCAGATTAATGGATAAATGAATGCAGTGGATAAGGAGGAGTGTATGGATGAATAAATGTGGGAATGGATGGACGGACGAATGGATGGACAGAACCCTGAGAAACCCTAAAGAAGATCAGTGGAGACATGTGCAAAATAGAAAGAGGAACAGATAGATGGATGGAGAGATTTGTATGGGTTAATTGATAGGAAGATAAATGAGTGAGTGAGTGAATGAATATATAGTTGATGGATAGATGAAAGGATGGGTGGATACATATATATATATATATATATATATATATATATATATATATATATATATAGGCAAATGTAGTCAAACGAAGAGATGTATGCCTGGATGAAGGGCAGATGGATGGGTAGAAAACTGTCAGATTGACAGATGAATGAATGAATGTAGTGGATGAGAAGAAGTATATGGATGAATTGATACAGTAGATGAATGAATATGTGAATAAATGGATGGCGGTTGGATAGATGGATGGATTGATTAATGCATGGATGGATGGATGCCAATGAGATGCCAAGATGAATGGAGAAGATTGAGAGACGTGTGGAATTGTTAGGCGGATGGATGGATGGATGGATGGATGGATGGATGGATGGATGGATGGATGGACAGACAGGTCCCTGAGGTACCCTAAAGAAATTCAGCAGAGAGCTATGCAACAAAAAAAGAGGAAAGAATGGATGGATAGAAGCCTGGAGGAAACCTACAGTAAAATAGATTAGCCAAGTGGTATACATAACAAAACAGAAAGAGGACTAGTTAGACATGTCTGGTGAAGTAAATGTTGGAATGATTTATGAATAAATGGATGAACTGATAAATAAACTGAAAAATTAATGATCGACTGATGAACAAATGTGTTAATGGGCAGATGGATAAATGAGTATGAATAGATGAGGTAGACGGAGGAGTGAGGTGATTAACATGGATGAATGAACAGACATTTTAATTACATGCTGGTGCATAAATACATGAAGAGACAGGTAGATGTTTGGATGGATGGATGGATGAATGTTTGGATGGATGGATGTCTGGATGGATGTTTGGATGGATGGATGGATGGATGGATGAATGTTTGGATGGATGGATGTCTGGATGGATGTTTGGATGGATGGATGGATGGATGGATGGATGGATGTTTGGATGGTTAGATGGTTGGATGGATGGATATTTGGATGGATGTTTGGATGGATGGATGGTTAGATGGTTGGATGGATGGATATTTGGATGGATGTTTGGATGGATGGATGTTTGGATGGATGGATGGATGGATGGTTAAATGGTTGGATAGATGGATATTTGGATGGATGTTTGGATGGATGTTTGGATGGATGTTTGGATGGATGGATGGATGGATGGATGGATGGATGGATGGTTGGATGGATGGATGGATGGATGGATGGATGGATGTTTGGATGGATGGATGGATGTTTGGATGGATGGATGTTTGGATGGTTAGATGGTTGGATGGATGGATATTTGGATGGATGTTTGGATGGATGGATGGATGTTTGGATGGATGGATGGATGTTTGGATGGATGGATGGATGGATGGATGGATGTTTGGATGGATGGATGGATGTTTGGATGGATGGATGTTTGGATGGATGGATGGATGGATGTTTGGATGGATGGATGTTTGGATGGTTAGATGGTTGGATGGATGGATATTTGGGTGGATGTTTGGATGGATGGATGGATGTTTGGATGGATGGATGTTTGGATGGTTAGATGGTTGGATGGATGGATATTTGGATGGATGTTTGGATGTTTGGATGGATGGATGTTTGGATGGATGGATGTTTGGATGGATGGTTAGATGGTTGGATGGATGGATGTTTGGATGGATGGATGGATGGATGGATGCTCCACCTTACCATTCACATTGTAGTTGACCTCTCCAGCATAGTGTAGCAGGCGGAACTCCTCTCGCCCTACAGCCTTGCGAATCTTCCCGTTGGCCAGTTTATGCCTGAAACAATGTCACATTCAACAAAATCTCATTCAAGATCGCAGTGTTTGAGAAACGATACAACTAGACGCGCGTTTAAGTCTGTGTGCTTACGTCACAAAATGGGCGTGGTCTCCCAGTCTGTCCTCGAGCTTCTCCAGGAAGGTGATGTCAGTGGCGTCTCCGGGCCTTAAGCACTCCTCGTCCTGATTCACAGCATTCACACATCGTTAAACCCTCAGACAGACTGAGATCAGAGTAAAGACAAGACAAACCCACTCACCAGAATAGCGATGATGCCTTTGAATTTCTCCTCCACCAAGTCACAGATGATTTTGTTGTTGAAGTATTCCACTGACTCCCACTGCCCATGGGAGAGAGAGAAAAAAAACATTTTAGCTTTGATTTTTGCAATTGTACCAACGTTAGCATTTACGTCTACGTACACACATGCACTCACCCCAATGCCCTCGGCCTCGTACTCCTCCTGCTCGCTCTTCAGTGTGAGTTCGATGAAAAGCTGCTGCAGCTTCTCGTTGCAGTAATTGATACAGAACTGTTCAAAACTACAGAAAGATAACATTGTTAAACTTCTGTAAAATCATACAGAAGAGCAGTAACATCATTGAGGAAATTCATTGTCGATACCACATACAGAGTCATGGGGGCCTGGAGCCTATTCCAGCATGAGGTGACATACACCCTGAACAGGGTGCACAGCCATCATGGGACACACACTAAGGGCAATTTGGGAATGGCAACTAGCCTAACATGCATGTCTTTGGACTGAGGAGGAAACTCACCATGGACAGAGAGAACATGCAAACTCCATGCACAGTCCCCAAAGCAGGAATCGAACCCGGAGGTGAAAGGCAACATTGCTAACAACTAAGCCACTGTGCCACCAAACATGTCTTGCTCATTTTAATGTTTTAAATGTTTACTGATGTAACTTGTTCAGATGTTGATTATGATCTCCAGGTTTTCCATTGATCAATTAAAATTTAAACTGCTGTGATTAAGATGTTGGAATATGAAGGTGAAGGAAATCGAAGGTGAAGGACAGAGGAAGGAGGTCAGACCTGTTGTTCTGAAAAACCTCGAAGCCGTAGATGTCCAACAAGCCGATAACCGAGGAGCATTTGCTGGTGTAGTACACTTCATCCTGTAAGAAACACCACATTCCATGCTCATGCTTTGTACCACTAGGGGGCAGCACAGCCAAACATTTAAACCACCACATTACCCTTCGATAAAGAATCAAAATAACAAGGCATTAGTTAACATCTGGCAACTGCACCTGGAAGGCCAGTGACTGGTTGATCTTCTGGACAAGCCAAGTAAATGTACGACCATATACGGCTTTGGCCAGGGCGTCTCGAGCTGAGAGAGCCTGCTCGAGGGTCAGCGGCCCAATCATCTGTAAGACACGAGGCAAAAGGAAAGAATACCTTATAGTCCTGTCTTCAGAAAAGTTCATTTCGGCCAGAAAATACTGTACTGTATATGCTCATATAGGAGAAGGGAAACTTCACCTCCTCTCCTTTGGCGACGATCTTCTTGTGAGTAAGGGCTTCACCCAGAGCCGAGCCTTCAACCCCCAGCAGCTGACAAAGCACCATATCATTAGCCTTTTCACACCACGTCTGTAACATATCTTTTTTGTTTTCAATTTCAAATTTCAGTTTCCACGTTTGCTGCCCCGGTGTAATGTGTTCCTATGCGACGCTATGCACAGAAATGCCAAGAATGCTGCTTAAAGGCAGAGAAAACTTATTCGAGTCACAGCCACAGGAGATAAACGAGATCAATCTGCAGCCTGTCAGAGATATTCCGCTTTTCCTCAGGCAAACCCGCAACAACCTTATGTCTCAGACAGGCCTTAACTCACCTGAGACAGGTAATTAGTTCATCTGAGGCAGGTGTTGGAACATAGTGGAAACTCTTACAGCAAGACACTTTTTTAACACAAATCACAAATAAGTGCATTTCATAAAAACACAGTGTGAGTCACGTTTGTGATTTGACGGAGCTATTTCCCCACACGTGAGAAAATGACTTACGACGAGATGAGACAGATGGTTGGCTCGACTGAAATAGGCATTCGAGCTGAGGAAATTATTCGACTCGACGGCCTGACTCACAAAAGTCAAGGAAAGAGATATTCGAGCTCACTTGAGTCGGGTATCCAATCTGAAGCGGGCATTTGATTC
Organism: Clarias magur; assembly: GCA_013621035.1. Classification (NCBI taxonomy): domain Eukaryota; kingdom Metazoa; phylum Chordata; class Actinopteri; order Siluriformes; family Clariidae; genus Clarias; species Clarias magur. The sequence continues at coordinate 20,084 of QNUK01000271.1, read as the reverse complement.
ACTTGAGGCAGGTATGCGAGTTAAAACTCATATGGATCAAGGAATTGGAGTTGAGAGACACTTGACTTTACCTACACTGTGGAATTCCAGATGAGAGGGTCATCTGACTCACATGACTCACATGATTTTGACTCACATGTGTCCAATGCCTCTTTTAACTACCTGCCAGCTATTTGAGCTGAGAAATATATTTGACTTACCTAGCTGGAATGGGAGGAATATCTGACTCATATAAATCAAGTCATCTAACTTGAATCAAGCATCATTTGACTCATCCGAGTCAGATATTTAAGCCGAGCCAGGTATTTCATTAATCCGTCAAGATTTTGAGCTGAGACATCTTTGTGACTCATCTTAGTCCGGTATTTGAGTAAAGGGTGACTCAAATAACTCAAGGATATTCAAGCCAATTTGATTGACACATCTGAAGTCATTCAGGTTCATTCCAGCTGTGTTTGACCCGCCCGATTCAGGTTGTGGTATTTGAGCTGAGACAGCTAGTCACTTTGCTCACCTCGGTGAGGTATGTGAGCTGAGACTCTGTGGTGAAGTGTGTCTCGCCGTGCTCATCCTCGCCAAAGAGGGTGTTTCCCAAATGCAGAACACTTGCAACGACCTTCAGTAACTCCTGCAGAAAGAGACAAAAGCAACAGGAAGTTGTAGGTGCGCGTGTGTGCGTGTGTGTGTGTGTGTGTGTGTGTGTGTATGCATATGCATGCTTGCGTAATTTGTGTGCTGCTGCTTTACCTCCACCTCCTCCTCGTTGAAGCCGATGACGGTAAGACCTTTGCTTACGGCTTTCCAGCCGTGCTTATCGTTAATGGAGCTCACCCTTGGACAGTTGCCCTGATGGACAAAGGAGAATGAGAGAGAGCAGGAACAAATGAACGATTCCACCCACAGTCCAATGCATTCTGAAAGACACACCCATACACCCGTGCACACACCTTAACCAGGTAGCGGTAGTGCTGCGCGTTGGTGATTTCCAGCCCCAGCCTGGTCAGTAGCGAGCTGTCTCCTGACTCCAACAGCTGGTAGAAGATATGAAAGTTCCTCTCGCCGTGGTTCTGGTGCACCACCCGAGACTTCTCCAGAAGGTAGTTCAAAATGTGGCTGCCGATCGGAGCACCCTGAACACGAGAGCAAGACGGTAAATGAGGCTAACGAAGGTCAGAGGTTGGAGTTAAGCATCGGTGATGGCGCAACAGCAAGCACAAGGTCATTTCCTGTTTACTTCCTGGTTTGAGGCTACATACAAACACACGACAATCAGTGCGATGTCCTGCCAAATAATCAATGTTTTGACCATTTTATGCTTTGACTAGTCTTAGCTTGATTAGGACGTGTTCGTCCACCGTTTCGTTTTTTTTTTTTTTTTTTTTTTTAAAGCTGCACAGTCACCTTTAATGACCTTGCCGAACTAACACGCCGTATGTGGCAAGTCAGGAAAAAGCGCATCCTCACCTGAAGCAGGGAAAAATGCACAAACTGAACTGACCTTGTAGTCAAACTGCAAATCCATGTACTTCCCAAAGCGGCTGGAGTTGTCGTTGCGCAGGGTCTTGGCGTTCCCGAACGCCTGCAGGTTCAGAGACAACAGCGGTGATGAGTTACAATCATTTACTGTAGACGCAAGCGTGTCTCGGAGCGCGCCGTGTATACAGAACCTCGAGCACGGGGATGGACTGCAGCAGCCTCTCCCGGATGGAGTGCGTGTTGTCGCGTGTAGGGCAGGTGGTGGTGTAGTACTGCAGGATTTTTTTCGACGCCTCCGTCTTGCCGGCTCCGCTCTCTCCGGAGATCAGGATGCACTGGTCCTTACGCGTCGTCCGCAGGGCACGGTACGAGTTATCGGCCAAGCCGAAGCTGACGGAACACACAACAGTGTTTATCATGAAACACTCTCCTGGCTCGACGTTCTCCCAGGTGATCGCGTAATCAGGCGTTTCGCTGATTTGTTTGGCAAATGATTTGTGCGCGGTTGCTATTTTTTGTCTCTGGGGGAAAAGAATTTGAATCCAAGCCCTAGTTTTTACAAGCGCCGAACATAAATCCTTCACCAGAACGCAAATCAAGAAAGAAACCCTTAGCGCTGTGAGCTAACGCTATGTCAGATGTCTTCCCTACTACCAGCCTCTGCAATGTTGCGTGGAGAAACATGATTTCTGAGATATTCTACAGCAAGAACAGTAATGATAAATGAAAATTCTGCTAATATCACTGGATTCTGTTGAATCCGAAGTGCCTGATCGTGATTAAAAGAGTCTTGTGTCGTGCGCTGCTTAGCATAAACACTAGAGGGGGTTCGATCAGACACAAAGGTCACAGACTTCACCATGGTGGCGTGTTTAATTATCAGCATCATCTTAAAACAATAATCTGACTGTGTGATGTGAATAAAATGGTACCAAGTGGAAGGAAAACTAATTACAGCACAGAGCGCAGAGTTTCCCTCCGCTGCCACTCTGTGTGTACGTGTGTATATGTGTGTGGGCGCGCACACACACACACACACACACACACACACACACACACACATAACAGTCCGGTCCGATCACCGGAGTCTCCAGGAAAAATGAGTCATACTGAAAGAATGGGTGGAATATTTGCCGGGATTCCCATGACCTCTACACACACACACACACACACACACACACACGTACATGTGAGGTGAAATCTCGTAGAAGTTGACTCCTCGGTAGCGCTCCATGTTGGCTTTGGAGTAGATCCCAAGCTCTTTGTACGGGTTCACTGACACCAGCACGGAGCCGATGTACGTCTGAGGGAGGGGAAGGAAAAAAGAAAAAAAAAACGAGAAAGGAGCGTTAATCAATTCCTAGTTTGACACAGAGCTTGAGGAATGTCATACACACCCCGTAATGGAGTTTAACGCCGTCCTGCCGAATCCTTGACCTAAATTAAAATTCCACACGAGCGAGACGGCGCCCACATGGCCGTGCAGGTTTCCAGCGTACGCTGGCTTTAACACTCCTGTGTTTGTGTTGGGGGGATTTTTATTATTATTATTATTATTATTATTATTACAAAACAACTACAGAGTGCAACCCATATCCAGAGCTGGAAGGTACCCGAGTACATTTACGTTCACGTATCTATCTGTACTTCACTTGTACTTCAGTAGATTTATTAGCCGATATGTTTTACTTTTACTCCATTACACTCCTGCACTCCTACTTAACTACAATCCTGCATGGGGAGGGGGGGGAGAGCGCGGGGGGGTTAGGGGGGGGGGGGGTTGAACCCTGTACTTTACATACTTAAGTAAAAAAAAAAGTGTATTACTTTTCCTCAAATGTACTTGCGAATGAAGAACTTTTACTTTTACTTGAGTAATATTTGCCCTGTGGAATCTCCTCAAGTACAGGATCAGGATTTGTCCACCTCTGCCCATAACGCCGCTGCACCCAGCCCTACCGTAGCTAGACGAGTACTGGCTAGCATCACGAGATCTTACGTATACGAGGTTCTCTTTGTAACGCCGGCGCAGGTTCTCGATGAAAGCCGCTTCGCTGGTGTAGTTGTCCAGCAGCAGGAAATCCTGCACCCCGACCCGATCCCTCGCTGACAGAGCGCTCTCCATCACCAACCTCACACCTCCATCCACCTCCACCTCCTACAGAGAGACACAGATAAGAGACGGGATACGCTTTGAGAACGGGAAGTCGCTGATCAGGTCGGGATGGTCGTCGTTTGAGAAAGACTGGACAGGAAAGTCGGCTTTGAAGGACCAGGAAGCTGTGTGAGATCTATAGGTGGCGCCAATGCGACCAAAGGCGCAGAGGGAACATGTAGAGAGGATTAACATAAGGGTGTGTGGAAGCGAAGAATGAAAGCAGACAAAGAGTCTGCTTATCTTTTGGTCAAAACATGTATTATTATACATATAATACAGATCATGTGTTATGCACCATGGACATGATCAATTTTGCTTCACTAAAAATTTCAAGTTTCTACTGTAACTTCAGCTGTTTTGGATGGATGATTTTATTTGTGCCCCAATTTCTCAGTCTTATACTGTCTCACGTCAAACAATAAACATTTCAAAGGCTAATTATTCATATTTCTTTATGCGTATTGATACTAAAGTTGGTGTAAACTTCTGGAAGCATAAGACCTGTAAAAAAAATTTTTTTTTTTGCTTAAATTAAAGAATTCCGTTTTTTGGTAGAACGTTTAAAAAGCAAAAATAAATTAATAAATAAATCTGTAGTGTCCGTAACCACGTTGCAATATTTTCACAATTTTGCAATTTTTTTGTCCAGGTTTTATCTGAATGACAGTTAAGATCATTGAACGATTAGAACGATTTTAAAAAGTTACAGACACTAAAACATAAAAGGGCGTGAAATTGTATTTAGCAAATGTGTTTCTTTTTATCTGATAAAAATATAAATGTTTAGCATTTTTACAAAAAAAAAAAAAAAAAAAAAACAAAGGATCCGGAGATAAGAAGCGTAAAGTATTATGAAAAGTGCCGTTATAAGATCCTGTCTGAAAATTCACTTTTTTTCAACGAGGTGAGACTCTCTTTAGCACCAACACCATGTTTCTGACATTCACAAGATGGCTTTCACAGCACAACATCACATACACACACATACACACACACACATACACACACACTCACAGCTGCGCTGAAAGATATCTACAATCTACAATCATTGTTTGGGCTTTTTTTTTTTCTCATGAAGTGGCGCCCATCTGTTCCTGGAGCGTCACACCAGCACCAGAGATACACACACACTTTGTGTTCCAGTGTGTGTAAACATCCACCGCCCGCTTAGTTACCGAGACGTCTCCAGATCTACCTGGATAAGAAGAGTCTTTCTAAAAATTCACAAAACGGGGACCAATGTCATATAACCCTGCTACACCGTGTCGTCATGATCGCGCTAACTTCTAGTAAGCACACACACACACACACACACACACACACACACACACACACACACACACACACACACACACACACTCACACAAACACGTAAACAATGGATTCTGAGCTCAGTGGATGAAGACGGTATTGTGTTCCTGAGAACAGCGATGTCCAGGGACTCGTTAAAACCTTGTTAAGCTCTCGGCTCCTGCTATCTCTACTGGGTTAAAGGGAAAGGGGGCTCGGAACAACAGTGGAAGAGAGCCAAGGAAAGTCTACATCCATGAACACACACACACACACACACACATCAACACGCAGAGCATTGTTCTATCCTGAGCACCTACAGGTGGCCTTCCTGTTTCACACACACACACACACACACACACACACACACACATACAGACTCACAAGGTAAACATATAGAGAATCTGTTAAAAACAGAATGAATCACACACACACACACACACACACACACACACACACACACACACACACACACACACTTCGCCTGACATCAGTAGTCAGATTTGCCACTGTTTTTAGCTTTGCTTGGTCAGATTCTAGTGTGTGTGTGTGTGTGTGTGTGTGTGATGAGAGAGAGAGAGGAAGGAGCGGGTAATAGGAAGGTATTGTGTACATGGTGCTACAAGAACAGCTGAGCAGTTGTGGAAAGATTTTAAGTACTATGGGAAAACCAGGCACACCCTAACACACACACACACACACACACACACACACACACACACACACACACACACACACACCTTAACACACACTCGGAAAGGCGCAACACTAAAAATGGATTGAAACCCGGTGTGTAATCAAGTTTACAAATTCCTAAGCCTTGTGTTTTTGGCATGGCTGACCACGCCCCTAATGCGCATTCCATCCCTCGCTTTGGCTCTCGTTCTATCCTCCATTAGCTGGGTTTCATTTAGCCGAGTCTCTCTCTCTCTCTCTCTTTCTCTCTCTTTATCAGTTCTTCCTTTTTCTCTCCTTCTATGTGTATAATCTCTCCCTCATTTGTCTCTAGCATTAATAACAAATAACGTTTGCTTTGATGTACGTCGGTCACAGTGCACAGGGAAACACAAATCTGAAAGACATTACGCACGTCCTCAAGCACCAGTGCGCGGTTCCTACACTCCTCTCTCCCATCACTAAATTCTCTCGTGGTTTTTCCCACCAGTTTTTTTTTTTTTTCGCCCCTCAATCCATTCTTGCCTCAAACCCAGTGACAAGTCGGAGCTGTTTGTGGTTTTGCATGAAAGACTAACACCTCCACCCTGCTGCGGAACAAAGAGGCAAAGCAGCTACGACTCGGGGCAAATCCTGCTCCAGAGTATAAGAGAGCAGCGCGTTACGTGTTGCGTATAGAATTAGTGACCCAAGTCATGACACGCCACCCTACTTCAATATTGCACGCGGTTTTGTCCAGGGAATTTTGTTTTTGCGTCACATGACCAGCAAAGGTGCCTTGAGTTCATAAACATTTTGCGACGTGAAAAAACTCATTGATCCCGCCTCCATTTCCACTCAAGCACACAAAGCTCCGCCTCGAAACCCTGGTTTGACTAGCATTAGCAAAACACCCTTTCACCAACGCGCAGACATCTAGACAACTCTGTAAACGATTCCTCGTAGCGATTTATGAGCATGTGAAGGACTGGTGGGGGCGTGTCCAAAAAAAAAAAAAAAAAAAAGATGGTCAAAATGCACTCAAAGAAGCTCCACCCTAAAACTTACCTAGTGTTAGCAAAGATTCTTTCACACACGCTCAGACATTTAGACAACTCTGTAAACTTTTCCCGCGTAACAATTTATGAGCATGTGAAGGACTGGTGGGGCGTGTCCAAAAAAAAAAACAAAAAAAAAGTTCTGGACAAGACCATAATACATTTGTTTTTGATAACTTGCATGCACGTTCTACAAATGTTTTGCGGCTGCTGCGACTTTAACGGTCGCTCCATGTCGTCCTCCGTAAGCAGTATTAATACACCGTTATTAAAACTGATCACTAATTTGAGAGCTAATTGTTCTTATCCATTTTTTTTTTCCGGTCGTAACCTTTTTGATTTACTAGCGCGATGTGCCTTGTTAGTAAACCACAAGAAAAGCTAAATAAAGCGATAACATCTCGTGTATCCTGCGCTAGATTTACAGCGCCGGCCTCGGTAGATTTAGCGCACACATCTGCACTGCAATTCCATCGCACTGGACTCTTCCAGGTGAAACCCGAGCGTGGCAAATCTGCATCACTCCAACATCTGGTTTCACACAATCTTCATACGGAAACACTTTTCAGAGCCCTGGATTAAAAGCCCTGGTTTGTGTTTGTCAGCTATTTTAAGGGAGCTTCCAAACTCCATTTGAACTAAAAAAAAAAAAATTTTAAAAAACATTTTTAAAAGATGTTGGTGATAAAAATGCACATTTAAATATATATACAGGAGAACATGCTGTCAGAGCTGCCATGTAAAAAAGCTTTACACTTCCATCTAAAGATCCTGTAAGAGTTTTGGAAAAAATTGGCTGTAGGCCTCTGTGGTTTTTTTTAATAAGGCTCTGGCTTTTCCATATAAGGGGCTTTCTTTCTGCTACACAGCCCAGATGAGAGCGACGTGTCCTGGGCACTTACAGTGGACTTGGGATTGTGGGAAAGGAGTCAATGCTGAAGATTATGAAAGAACACAAAATCGCTGAAATCATCTCCAGACAGAACAAAAGGGTAACGGAGCAAAGGGCCAAGGGCTGCAGCACACATGCTAGCACACACTTACACACACAGACTTAACGTCAATGCACACATACTCGCTTTTGTGCTCACACATACTGAAATGGTCTCAAGACTGGAATTTCCACATACATTAACCCTCAGCACCCTAACACTAATTTCAGTTTCCTCAGGCTTCATTTATCTCAATCCTGAAAATGCCAAACCCGAATCTCATTAACCCTGACCTTAATCTCATCATCTTCAACCCTCAGCACCCCAACCTTAATATCAGGTACAACCCAACCCTCTGCACCACTGACCCTAATCTCAGGTACCTCAACCCTCAGCACCCCAACCCTAATCTCAGGTACCTCAACCCTCAGCACCCCTGACCCTAATCTCAGGTACCTCAACCCTCAGCACCCCAACCCTAATCTCAGGTACCTCAACCCTCAGCACCCCTGACCCTAATCTCAGGTACCTCAACCCTCAGCACCCCAACCCTAATCTCAGTTACCTCATCCCTCAGCACCCCTGACCCTAATCTCAGGTACCTCAACCCTCAGCACCCTTGACCCTAATCTCAGGTACCTCAACCCTCAGCACCCCTGACCCTAATCTCAGGTACCTCAACCCTCAGCACCCCTGCCCCTAATCTCAGGTACCTCAATCCTCTGTACCCCTGACCCTACTCTCAGTTACCTTAACCCTCAGCTCCCCTGACCCTAATCTCAGGTACCTCAACCCTCAGCACCCCAACCCTAATCTCAGTTACCTCATCCCTCAGCACCCCTGACCCTAATCTCAGGTACCTCAACCCTCAGCACCCCAACCCTAATCTCAGTTACCTCATCCCTCAGCACCCTTGACTCTAATCTCAGGTACCTCAACCCTCAGCACCCCTGACCCTAATCTCAGGTACCTCAACCCTCAGCACCCCTGCCCCTAATCTCAGGTACCTCAATCCTCTGTACCCCTGACCCTACTCTCAGTTACCTTAACCCTCAGCTCCCCTGACCCTAATCTCAGGTACGTCAACCCTCTGCACCCCTGACCATAACCTCAGGTACGTCAATCCTCTGCACCCCTGACCCTACTCTCAGTTATCTTAACCCTCAGCTCCCCTGACCCTAATCTCAGGTACCTCAACACCCCTGACCCTAATCTCAGGTACCTCAACCCTCCTCACCCCTGACCCTAATATCATCATCCTCAACTCTCGGCACCCCAACCCTAAACTCAGTTACCCCAAGCTCAACATGCCTAACCCTAATCTCATTAATTGCAACTCTCGGCACCCCTTACCTTAATCTCAGTAACGACAATCCTCAGCATGCTTAATCCTTGATATGGCTAACCCTTATCTCGGTAACTTCAATTTTCAATTCTTTAACCTTCCTTACACATATCAAACAGTAACCTAATTTTAATCTCAATCATAAACTCAGTAATCCAAACCTCAGTAATGTCAATCTTAATTGCAATAATCCTAAACAGAGTAACAAATTTTTCGTCTCACTGCTGACCTCAGGAAGTTCAAACTCAACTTCAGTAATCATAATCTCCATTACTCTAATCTGAATCCCGACCCCAACCTCCATAACTGTAATCTCAACCTCCATAACAAGTACTCTTAACTATAGTAACCCTGGTCTTAATGTCAAACTCAACTTCAGTAAACTCAATCTTAATCTTAACCCTATCTTCAGTTAAACAATCTCAATTGTAAAATCGATATCCCTGATGTTAATCTTAATCCGAACCTCAGTGAGATTCAACTTAAATTTAGTAGTCCCAAAATTAGTAACCTAACAATAACTGTAAGAGAACTAACTTTTAACTCGTTTAGCTTGTAGTTGTTCAAATAAGAGCTGTGCATGAAGACTGCATGGCCTTTATCATAATATCAAAATAATTGGCCCCAATTCATATCAAAATACCACCCTCCAACACACACACGCGCACACACACACACACACACACACACACACACACAAACACACACACATCCATAAAGAGAGCAAGAGAGAGAGAGCTGTTCTTACCTTTCCAATGTACCTCATCCTTCCCTCGTTTTCTCCTCTTTGCCTCACTTTCTCTCTTTCAAGAATCATTTGTTTTTTGCAGTCCTTTCCTCTTAATCCAACGAGTTTGCCTGACAGTCAGACCAGCAGTGTCTCAGCATGTGTGTTTGTATGTGTGCATCTCTTTACAGACGGCTCATCCTTTGAAATTCTCTACTAAACTGTCACACTGTTTCTACTTTGAGGACTCCTTCATCTTCTGACTCAATCACACTTTATCCTCCCTCCTCTTTCACTGGCATAAATGTGTTCCCTCTTTCTGACGGAAAAACGCAGTAACCCACACGAGCCTCTATAACGAGTGGACTTCAATTATGCTGCTCCCCTTTCTGTCTCTCTCTCTCTCTCTCGCTCTCTCTCCTGGAACTTTAAAACAGATGGGGTGAGTCACTCCTCGAAACAAACAAGGGAAAACCCACAAACAAAAACTTCATCCATAGCAAAAGAGAGGAACGAGGACACGGATTAAAAGAAGGAACAGAACTAAAATCACACTCCGGAAAAATCCGCTAAGTGTCTGGGGTGGCTGTCATCCCATCGCCATGAGCGTATCCAAAAGATCCAAACAAATCTCATGACTCCGCCTGAGAGCATTTTTCCCTTTTCCTTTCCACCCCTCCCGTTCTCTCCTTCCCTCGCCTCAGCTCTCCCCCACTCCCTCACATGCCAGGACACATTGGTGTGCAAAAAAACACTGATTTCTCTGCAGAAACACTCATTATATTCTACATGTGCCCCAGGACAGGTATTTCCTGTTGACTGATTGTACAGTATATCTACCTGGACTAGATTTATTTAGATTTATGCTACTGATATAACATCTGTCTTCTCTTTGTGTTTAGGACAAAATTAAGGAAGAATGGTATGTCTCCTTTTCACACAATACTGCTGACTGAACAAGACTGCGATACAAGCTGCGTACTGCATATACACACCTCTTTGTCATTTTCCAACATTTACAAGCATTTTTATTACTATTATTATTATTATTCTCACTTCATAACCCATTAAAAGGCCTTTCATATGAGAGAGTTTGGCAGGCCTTGAGATATTTCGGCGCTACAGCAGATGCAAACCACAGTGTTTTTTTTTTTTTCCTTTTTTTTTTTCCTTTTTTTTTTATAGCCCAATAAATCCTTCCCATGCTTAGGGATCCCTGATGGCAATGTCTGTTATCTGCATTACAGAACTAATTTGTCCAAAGCTTGTTTAATCTCCCCTCTCCTCCTTATACATGGTCGCAATGAGCACATCGCAACTTTACCAAGTCACGACTGCCCTGGGGTCCGCAACTAACATTAGCTCTGAGGTCAAAACCCAACACATTAGCCTTGGGGTCAAAATCCAACACCAGCCCTGTGGTCAGCAACCAACACTAGCCCTGGGGTCAAAACCGAACAACTGCCCTGGGTTTAAGATACAATACCAGCTGTGGGGTCAAAACCCAACTTCATCTCTGGGGTCAAAACCCAACACCAGGCCTGAGGTCAAAACCCAACACCAGTCCTAAAGTCAAAACCCAACACCAGTCCTGGGTTTAAGATACAATACCAGCTGTGGGGTCAAAACCCAACTTCATCTCTGGGGTCAAAACCCAACACCAGGCCTGGGGTCAAAACCCAACACCAGTCCTAAAGTCAAAACCCAACACCAGTCCTGGGTTTAAGATACAATACCAGCTGTGGGGTCAAAACCCAACTTCATCTCTGGGGTCAAAACCCAACTTCATCTCTGGGGTCAAAACCCAACACCAGCCTTAGAGTCAAAACTAACACCAACACTAGAGTCAAAACCCAACACCAGTCCTAAAGTCAAAACCCAAGACCAGTCCTGTGGTCAGCAACTGACACCACCCCAAGAGTCAAAACCCAACACCAGCCCTGAGGTGAAAACCCAACACCAGCCCTAGGTTCAAAGCCAACACCAGTCCTGTGGTCAGCAACTAACACCAACCCTAGAGTCAAAACCCAAAATCAGCCCTAGAGTCAAAACCCAAAATCAGCCCTAGAGTCAAAACCAAACACCTGCCCAGGGATCAAAATCTAATACCAGACCTGGAGTCAAAACCCAAATTAATCTCTGGGATCAAAACCCAACACCACTTCTCTGGTTAAAACTCCAACGCCAGCTCTGGGGTCAACAACCAACACAAGCTCTGGGGTCAAATTTCAACACCAGCTCTGGGGTCAAAACCCAACACCAGCCCTAGTATCAAAACCCACCACCAGCCCTGGGGTCGAAACACAACATTAGCTCTGAGATCAAAACCCATCAGTTGAGAGAGAGAGAGAGAGAGAAAGAGAGAGAGAGTATACCCTCACTCCTACCCATATGGCCAGGTTTTTTGCTCTCTTTGCTTCTGTCTTGGGATTCATACCAGTTAAAAATGACCATACTTGTAATTTTTCTTCTCCATTTCAACAACCTTCTGCCTTATTAAATCAAACACATGGTCCAGCTAAGGAACTGATCATGTGTCTCTCTCTTTACTGAGATCTGCATCTGCGTGGATGTAGTAAATATTAATGTATCAATTCTTACGTTACTGTACGACTGACCAACTGGAAACCGTTCATCATCGGCACGATTACCACCATCATCACCGTGCGCAATATTTATGCAATTTAGTGGCAGCTGCAACGTGAACACTTCAAGAGATAAAAGGTCAACACACACAAGCACACACACACACACACACACACACACACACACACACACACACATGCACAAACACATGCACAAACAGAGCACGGGAGAATAAATTATTCATTACAGTGGTCATGGCTAGCACTCTGTGATGATTGGCAGAGTTACTACGGAGACCAGAAACAAATACTCACCCATGTGTGAGCACACACACACACACACACACACACACACACACACACAGACGTATTATGTAACCAGTCTTATGATAAAAATAAAAAAAAATGACAAAATGCAGGGTATATAACAGGAGACACAAAACTATCTTTGTTTCTCTTCAAACACCCCAACACCAAGCCACAACCACACACACACACACACACACACACACACTTTCTCTGTGAGTATCAGGTTGAATCTTTGGCTCAGAGATTACAGTTTCATATTTGGTTGGGAAAGCCAAGTTTGGTGTTGCGTCAACATCTCATTTTTTCCAACTCATGATCTTACACCACATGCTCTCCCACTCTCTTTCTCTTACACAGACACACACACACACACACACACACACACTTGAGCTGTGCCCTTATGGGATGTCCCTGATGATGACTTTTAAGAATGATATCTATGTGGGTTGTGAAACAAATGTCCAAATCCTCCACTGCTCCCCGAATTCTTACTAGTCTGGAAGAGAAGGAATCTTGGATAGGTTCTCGAACGAGTCCCTCTCACATCTCTAAAGCTTCGCTCTGATAGCTTAGCAATCCAGGTCCGGCTCGTTTGTCCGGAAGACAGGGACAGGTGATGTTTAATGAGAAACAATGGCACTCCCGTGTCCTACTTTAGACCCTTAACACTCTACACTCACATCGTGTACTCGCATTGTGCAGAGCGGTATCAGCGAGTGTAATCACTAAAACCGGCGCAAGGTATCTTGAATTGCATGAGCACAAAGCTCTTCATGAGCGTGGGGCAGTGAAGCGAGCAGACCCAAGAGGTCACTTCAATTCAGCGAGCACTGAAACACGCACATGCTTGCTTTCTCCTCACTCGCCAGGTGATCATTAAGGGACACGGGAGGACCGGGTGTTTTGTCTATTTTAGCTCGCTGGTGCTTGTTCGATTTGCTGCAAGTTATAGATTTAGACAAACATGTTAGAAGGAAAAACATGCAGACGTGTCCATACCTACCGTTTTCGTCATCATGGTGTGCTTGAAAAATAAATAAACATAGAACGGATTTAGCTTTATGAGTGATGGGACATGCATAATGTAAATTTGGGAAAACAGGAAGTTCAACTAAGGTGGCAAATTTGCATCACATCTTTTGATTACCTTTGATGGTGCAATGTCTTAAAATTTTCATCATGAATGACAATCTTTTATTCTTAAATCTGACCCAAATCCAGTGAGTTCTCAGCTCTCAGTAGGGTGGGGTTCTCTTGTTTAACAATCCCTAAGTCAGGAAGCTAAGCTGAACACTTTGCAAAAATCCTTCAGGAAACTCCAACATCTGCGTTCATGCCCAAAGGCAATAAAACGCGAACACACACACTGATGTAAGATCTGGGCGTGCACAGTGATCACCTTATTCCCGGTTTCACGGACTAAATGTCATGTACCGCATACCTTTTGCATACACGTGTCTTCAGCTCCAGTGACGTGACCAAACTAAATGTGGAATGAATGTTTCCGTTGAGAAATACCTTAAGAACTGTGCAGATCCATTTAAAGGGTTTTTATTTTAGTCTCCACCCTGGTTCCCAGTGGGGTTGTCAGTCAGGAGCACAATGAAGTGTGTGTTAGAACGTGTGAGAGAGAACGAGAGAGAGAGAGGGAGAGAGAGCGTGCAAATTTACGTCAGATTTAGAGCTTAGGCTGCACTGCGAGGATAAAATACTACCGTATATTTTACATACTTATATTGCTCCATATTGTTGAGCACTATTTTACTATTTAGTAGTTTAGTGTGCATGGTGGGATTTAGCTGTGGATTTAGTATCTATTGGAGCGTACTATTTAGTAGTTTAGTGTGCAGGGTGGGATTTAGCCATGAATTTAGTAGCTATTAGAGCGTACTATTTAGTAGTTTAGTGTGCAGGGTGGAGTTTAACCGTGAATTTAGTATCTATTAGAGCGTACTATTTAGTAGTTTAGTGTGCAGGGTGGAGTTTAACCGTGAATTTAGTATCTATTAGAGCGTACTATTTAGTAGTTTAGTGTGCAGGATTGGATTTAGCCATGGATTTAGTATCTATTAGAGCGTACTATTTAGTAGTTTAGTGTGCAGGGTGGGATTTAGCCATGAATTTAGTAGCTATTAGAGCGTACTATTTAGTAGTTTAGTGTGCAGGGTGAATTTAGTATCTATTAGAGCGTACTATTTAGTAGTTTAGTTTGCAGGGTTGGATTTAGCCATGGATTTAGATTTGGATTTAGTGTGCATGGATTTAGTATCTATTAGAGCGTATCTATTAGAGCGTACTTTAGTAGTTTAGTGTGCAGGGTGGGATTTAGCCTATTAGAGCGTACTATTTAGTAGTTTAGTGTGCAGGGTTGGATTTAGCCATGGATTTAGTATCTATTATAGCGTACTATTTAGTAGTTTAGTGTGCAGGGTGGGATTTAGCCGTGAATTTAGTAGCTATTAGAGCGTACTATTTAGTAGTTTAGTGTGCAGGGTTGGATTTAGCCATGGATTTAGTATCTATTAGAGCGTACTATTTAGTAGTTTAGTGTGCAGGGTTGGATTTAGCCATGGATTTAGTATCTATTATAGCGTACTATTTAGTAGTTTAGTGTGCAGGGTGGGATTTAGCCGTGAATTTAGTAGCTATTAGAGCGTACTATTTAGTAGTTTAGTGTGCAGGGTTGGATTTAGCCATGGATTTAGTATCTATTAGAGCGTACTATTTAGTAGTTTAGTGTGCAGGGTTGGATTTAGCCATGGATTTAGTATCTATTAGAGCGTACTATTTAGTAGTTTAGTGTGCAGGGTTGGATTTAGCCATGGATTTAGTATCTATTATAGCGTACTATTTAGTAGTTTAGTGTGCAGGGTGGGATTTAGCCGTGAATTTAGTAGCTATTAGAGCGTACTATTTAGTAGTTTAGTGTGCAGGGTTGGATTTAGCCATGGATTTAGTATCTATTAGAGCGTACTATTTAGTAGTTTAGTGTGCAGGGTTGGATTTAGCCATGGATTTAGTATCTATTATAGCGTACTATTTAGTAGTTTAGTGTGCAGGGTGGGATTTAGCCGTGAATTTAGTAGCTATTAGAGCGTACTATTTAGTAGTTTACTGCAGGGTGGGATTTAGCCGTGAATTTAGTAGCTATTAGAGCGTACTATTTAGTAGTTTAGTGTGCAGGGTGGGATTTAGCCGTGAATTTAGCATCTATTATAGCATACTATTTAGTAGTTTACTGCAGGGTGGGATTTAGCCGTGGATTTAGTATCTATTAGAGCGTACTGTTTAGTAGTTTAGTGTGGAGGGTGGGATTTATCTGTGGATTTAGTATCTATTATAGCATACTATTTAGTAGTTTACTGCAGGGTGGGATTTAGCCGTGGATTTAGTATCTATTAGAGCGTACTATTTAGTAGTTTAGTGTGCAGGGTGGGATTTATCTGTGGATTTAGTATCTATTATAGCATACTATTTAGTAGTTTACTGCAGGGTGGGATTTAGCCGTGGATTTAGTATCTATTATAGCATACTATTTAGTAGTTTATTGTGCAGGGTGGGATTTAGCCGTGAATTTAGCATCTATTAGAGCGTACTATTTAGTAGTTTATTGTGCAGGGTGGGATTTAGCCGTGAATTTAGCATCTATTAGAGCGTACTATTTAGTAGTTTATTGTGCAGGGTGGGATTTAGCCGTGGATTTAGTATCTATTATAGCGTACTATTTAGTAGTTTATTGTGCAGGGTGGGATTTAGCCGTGAATTTAGCATCTATTAGAGCATACTATTTAGTAGTTTATTGTGCAGGGTGGGATTTAGCCGTGAATTTAGCATCTATTAGAGCGTACTATTTAGTAGTTTATTGTGCAGGGTGGGATTTAGCCGTGAATTTAGCATCTATTAGAGCGTACTATGTAGTAGTTTATTGTGCAGGGTGGGATTTAGCCGTGAATTTAGTAGCTATTAGAGTGTACTATTTAGTAGTTTATTGAAGGGTGGGATTTAGCCATGGATTTAGTATCTATTAAAGCATACTATTTAGTAGTTTAAATGTGCAGGGTGGGATTTATCTATGGATTTAGTAGCTATTAGAGTGTACTATTTAGTAGTTTAGTGAGCAACAAGTGGGGGCAGATTTATACATTTTGGCAGATTAATTCCACCCCTGCATAAGGGCAGTTCGTAAGCGCTCCAGTAGTGACAACTTAGGATATTTTATTTTCTCTATGATCCATGCAAGTTATTAAAACATTATATTTTGGGGAAAACTGTGCAGCCAATTCCCATTTTTAAAACATTTATTTTTTGTTGCATGGATATAGCACCATGTTTTATTTTCAACAAGACCCGTAACTGACTTGTTTAAACTCTCATACTGCTAATAGCATTTGTTAGCCAGTTATAAAGCATTTGTTAAACAGATATAAAACAGGTTTGAAGCATTACTAAATGCAAGAGTGTCCTTTCAGAAGCTTTAATACATTGCACATGAACATATTTCCTGGAAATATTTACTAATAGATTTTATTTAAGACAAAAAAATCCCTGTAGACTGAATGAGTCATTCACCTTAATCAGTAAATTAGGAAATTAAAGCAGTTAAAGAAATGTAAAGCATAATCTTAAAAGTTGATTATTATTGTTATTATTTTTTTACCTGACTTGTCAGTTGAAGGCTCGAGCTCTGCCTGAGACGATCGTTACGCCTCACTGCCGCAGCTCACGCGCAGATCCAAACGTGCGCCTCAGGTTTCAATTCAGCGGCTCGAGCAAACCACGTGACTCCGTGCTCGCTCACTTGATGCTTCCAGACAAAAAAAAAAAGCAATAATAGCCGAATAATAATAATGAGGGAATGTCTAATGAAAAGGTTTTGTCAATAAACCAGTTTCATTAGCGCGAGCGCTCCGGCCCTCCGTCGTTCTGTGCTTTGTTTACCGCGGCTGCCTTCTTTGCATGGGAATTTTTCTTTTCGCCAGAGATTCTCCACACCCTTCACATTAACAGTTTTCACGCATGGTTTCCTGTCATTCTCTTTCTCCAAAAGAAAAAGTGATCTTTCTGCGTCCTTCCATGTGCCGCGCTATGGGACACGACCTATTGTTTATGGTTTTATCTCAATTCAGCATTCTCAATTAAGTTTTATTGGAATTATAGACTGACATACGCAAAGCAAAGCACAACATTACAGCAATGCAGCACTAAAACAGATATATTGTTTGTGGCCATTTTGTGTATGAAACATTGTAACAACAATATACATATGGGTTTGTAGTACAAAAAGAAAAAAAACTGCAAATAGTTACAATACTTTTACAGTGTTTCAATACTTTTAAAGGAAGGAGACTCCAGTGTCAGCACTTTGTAACAATCAGACATAAAACTATTGAGCTTTCAGAGATCTTTGGGTTCACATATTAGATTTTCTGCTCAGTGACAGTTTAGTTGAATCTAATTTAATATAATCTGCTCTACTGGTTTAACAAGTTTATGCTTCATGGTTCTTTAGTAACTTTTTTACATCTAATTAGTTCTCATTTTGGTTGAGCGTGACTGCTTTGTAGCCGATTTTATATATTATATATATATAAAACAAAATATATACATTTTATAGCCTATATTGGCCATAGAATGTTCTAAAACAATTCTCACTATAATGACTGTTTGTTTCCTTCTTTTCAAATTGAAATATACACAACTTTAAGAGTGAAAAAGAAATTCTGATCTTCAAAGAGCCTGGATTATAGCTAGGAATTTTGAAATACTTCTCTGTCATCCTTTCTTTCTTTCTTTATTTTATTTTTAACGAGCATTACTGTTGAATCTACTACTTAAGATTGTTAAGTGTTATTGTTAATCCAATTATTAATCATGGATTCATCTTAATTGTTAAAAAAAAACTGAAAAGAAAATTGCTAAAAAAAAAATAAATAAATAAATAAAATTTGGCTAAATACACATGAGACATAAATAGAGTTATTTTGGGGGGGGGGGTTAAAAAAATCATTATTATTATTATTATTATTATTACAATTGTTGAATTTAAAGAAAAGCCTAAAACATCAGCAGAGTTACGACCTCTTTATGACACTTTTTTATTTGTGCTGTTAAAGGAAACTCAACTAATTATTAATAATGGATTAATTATGTTTGATCAAAAAATGTGAAATAAAAACGCTCAAGCATTTTGTTGCATATACCGTATATTTATCATAAAAATGGCTGTCTCTTTACTTCTTGATTGACCTCGGGAAAAAATAAGACTAAGCAAGTATTTCAGACTTTTTGCCCTCAGTGCCACATTGACAGTTTGGATCGGTTTCTTCTAATAAATCAGATAATTCCATCTAAATCCTACAAACATCAAAAAAGGGAATCTTGGTTAAATATGGTGTTAACAAGAATCTCTAACCAGACAGATGCAAAAACTATTAAATAGCACATACTGTATAGCATTATGGAATTAAATAACCAACAACAACAACAACAACAACAACAGTCAGTCGTTATTTTAAGACACAGCCAAGAGGTCAGCCTTTCTGGAACGGTTCCTACAAGAACAGTATTGTGTGTCGGGTGTGTTTGTAAAACCCATCGAGCTCCAGGATGAAACTGTCTCTCATGAAGACCTTCCCAGGAAAACAAGACCAGGACTGAGCTCTGCTGCAGAGGAGAAGTTCATTTAGAGTCACCAGCCTCAGAAATCACCAAGTAACCTCAAGCAGCACCTCAGATTAGAGGCGTTATGAAGCTTTACAGAGCAGAAGGAGCAGATATACATCTCAGTATCAACTGTTCAGAGGAGATTATTGTGCGTTTTGGATAAACGCCTTCAGTATTGTTTTACAGTGTAGAAAGAAATTAAAATTAGGAACAACCATGGAGTTAGAAGGCGTGTCCAAACTTTGACTGGTAGTTGAAGATGAGTAAAGCATTTCAAGATGCAGAGTTATAGGAACAAGAGCCTCAGTGAGGAGACGCATGTCATGGATTCGTTTTCTTACAACAAGACATCCACTGCATAAAGGATTTGTAAAATAGCGTTTACACAATAGAAACAGACGGCGAGCAGAGAGGACCTGGAGAGTTTAGAAACTGTCTTCAGTACATTTTTGTCCTCGAGTCTTGAGGACATCTGTTGCCCTCTACTGTCGAGTCCTCCATACGGAGTTCGACAGGAAAGACTCTGCATTAAAAGAACTACATTGAAAATATGGACTTTTGGACATTAGTGTTTCGTTTTGTTTGTTTTTCACCAATTATTTCTGTTTAAAAAAATAATAATTTTAAGAAAAAAAAGAAAAAAAAATCAACTATTTACAGTGAATGAATTATAATAGAGTATATTATATATTATTATTATTATTATTATATTAAGTATACAATTTTTAGTTTTTTATTAAGATCTTTGCAATATACCAGTATTACCAGTATGTCCAAAAAATGTTACTGTGACACAACTTTTATTTTCTTCTCGTTCGTCATGGACACAATTGTCAAAATAATTACAGTACATCAATATTATTTTGAAATAAAGCAGCAAAAATATA